>CM060698.1:40325745-40808245 GCA_030686995.1 Artemisia argyi
AACAGGGATAGTTATGCATTCTAAACAAACATAATAATACTTAGTATTAGTTGATAGGATCATCCTCTCATTGAACCTCAAGCATAGCTTGGATCAATGGTAGTTTATTTGTCAATCAACGGGGATAATATACCAAAATTACTCCCTTGAAAAAGCTGAAGATGTTATCATGTAGTCATATTGGTATTGAGAAATCTAGTAACTAATATTTATTATTATTAATGAAATTGTTCTTTATCATTTTCAAGATTTACTCAAATTCCATAGACCAACAAGTGGTATCAGAGCGGGTGGCTTTTTCTCTAATCTAGATCCGTTCTATGACTACTAATAACATAAAAAGCAAAAAAATAAATGTGAGATCTTCAAAAACTGCTACTGTTGTTGCGATTTTTGAGGGGGAGAGACACATTTATTTTGACTAAAATACATGTCATTCCCTCCCTGAACCCCAAAAATAACACACAACCTACATAAAAAAAAAAAAAAAAAAAAAAAAAAAAAAAAAAAAAAAAAAAAAACCACCCTTATCCACCTACACACCACAAAAATTGTATCAAAAATCACCTCCTGTAAAAGATGAACACAACCACTCTCAACACAAACACAAAAATTTATCATCACTCTATGATAAAAACATCCAATCGATCATCAAAAACACCCAATCGGTCTACAAATGATCATGAATCACAGTTTCAAACCCAAGTCAAATCATACAAAACATCAACCAAATACATCTCTATCAATCCACAACATAAAAATAACACCCAAACACTCTCTCGATCTACAATCTAAAACCCATCACAGATTCATCACAAACCCAGCTCCATCACAGATTAATACAAACGGGGAATAACCACACCAACGAGAAAACCCGAAATACAATGATCAAAGAACCATCACCACAAAACCAGTAGCAAGATCTCCTTTGTTCCCAGTTACAGGGTGATGTAAAACAGCCAAACGTATCTCTCTAGATCTAAAATAATTAAAGATCTGAGATAAACCGACAATAAAAAAAAAAAAAAAAAAAAAAAAAAAAAAAAAAAAGAACCCGTATCACTCAAGACCAAAACCCATATCCAAAAAGTTTGATTCTGTAAAGATATAAATAGATACTTTTTATTCCATCAACAATGAAGGCTCGATGAAAAAGCAAAAGAAAAATCCAGAAGTAAGATTGCTACTAGTACAAGCTGAGATGGAAAGGAGTTTCGAAAAAGGATCTATGGTGTTTAGGAGTAGAAGTGTTAAAAGAATAAAAAGGGTTATTCGGTAAGAAGAAAGAGGTTGTTGATTCTTGAAGAGTTAAAATTGACTCGGAAGGTGATTCGTTGTGACTTATCTCCTAAAGGAATTGATATGAAAACAGTTGGAAGGGTCGTCTATTTTACCAAGAGCTGATCAAGTCAATCATGGATGATAAGAATGTCACAAGGTGGGTATGACTGAAAGAATCAGGGAGTGTCGATAATAGTGTATGCTAGAGCTAAGTGAGCTCGTGACTCATGAATGATAAGGATGGAATGGGGCTGATGTGTTAGATCATATAAGGGGTGACTGATAAATTAGTTTTATCAGGAAGTTATGATGATATAGTATCGGTGTGTGTTGGAACACGTATTAAGCTTTTGTTATCAGGGTGTGACTCGGAAGGTGAGAGCCTCAAAAATCAGGGGGTGTTAGTATGTTTTTCGAGAAAAGCCTGATGAAGCTGTCATCATATGAATGGTGTCGCTGATGAGTGAGTTGAAAAAGCCGTGAATATCACGGCTGTGGCAAATGCGTATGAATAAAGTCGACTCAGTGAGTATGAGTTGAAAAATCAGGGTGAGTGATGGTTAGGGAGTTTCAGATAAAGAAAAAAAGTGGTGAGATTATCATGAAGTAAAAAGGTTAGAATACGGGTCTGAATACTGAGAATACGGGGCTGTCTTGATGTAAGTGTTTCAGGCTACTGTAATGTTTACCAGGAAGTGACAAAACAAAAATGACTTTTGTCACATGATAACATCAAATAATCCCGATATTTAAGTGTCAATTTACCCCCTATTATGTTCATTTATATTACTGATTATGTGGATATATACTTTGATTCCTCTATATTTTGTATCCAGGTTATAAGTGAGCATAGGAGCTAAAGAGACGAGGAAATTGGAAAGAACGTGCAAAGATAGACAAATCCAAGTATGCTGGAAGAAGCTACGGCGTAACTTCATCTCTCAACAACGTCGTAGCTAGGATTTCAACTAAGAAGACCAAGTCAACAATGATCAAGAGTTTACGGTGTAACCAATTGCATGGTTTACGCCATAACAAACACAAGTCTTATAAATCCTCAGATCTGAAGACTACACCGCAATACAACTCTGGATTTATGGCGTAGCAAGTAGCAACATGTACGAGAGTAGTCGTAGATAAAGAATTAACTTACGGTGTAACACATCATTAGATTACGACGTAATGAAGACTATGAGAGTAATCTGAGATCCAAGAAATTATCTATGGCGTAACGCACAAGAAGATTACGACGTAGAAAGAACCCTAATATCATTGTTATGGCGTAACATTTCATCAATTACGCCGTAACCTTCAGATCTAGATAAGATTACACTAGTTATGGCGTAACACGTTTCTGAGTTACGCCGTAACTCTCGACGGGCCTATAAATACAACCCTAATTTCTACATTTTGATATACCACTTTCTCACACACAAAGTCAGAGATTGTTGGGAGCTTTTAGGAGGCCCTTCTACAGCAGCATACGGAGCCTTTCCAAGGGAGAAATCACATCTCAATCACCATAAGTTTTAGAATTTCATCATTTCATTTACATTTCGAATTCATGGCTTTTGTAAACATTACTTCGAGTGTTGAATTTAATATGATCGGCTAAGCACCTTTGGTGCTAGCCTAGTTATGATTCCTATATTGTTGTAATCATGTTTCCGTACTTTTCTTAAATGCTTTTACGTGTGTGCGTGCTTAGTTTATCTTGAGAACCTCTTGTTTCGGTAGTTTTGAGATGTGGTAGTATCTGTTACGCTAGCGTAAATTGGAATAAGCCCCCAGTTTAGTTAGTAGGCTAGAAGAATTGACCATAGGACATAAGCCTGATGGATTGCGAGGAAATGGGAGGGATGACAACTGACCATACTGCCTTGTGTGCGAATTGACCAAAGGATCACCTACCGATGTTTGATGAACTTAAGAAGTTAGAGAAATTGCCTATGATCGTGACAACGGGCCATTAAAGATAAGTCAAGAATGTAGTGGCGCTTAATGACTCAAACCGGTGTACTGTACATCGGCTTACTAGCCTGGGTTAGTTCCTGTGGTTCCTGACAGGATTCGGGGGAGATAGGCTAGGGAACTTGACCATATGCACCTAGTGATATATGCCCGCCCCACCTGAAGCATGAGATTAGTTTAATAGGGAACATGACCATAAGCGATATAGGAAGAGTAATTAGGTTAGCACATTTCTCTCTTACTGCTCACAAACTTTACTTTAATTGCTTTTGTTTTCCATTTTATTTAGTTTAATCAATCATTCAATCAATTCTCTTTTTATTAGTGACATTAGACTTAGATATAATCCGCACCACATAGCTCTTGGGACGACCTCGGAGTTACCATTACTAGCCTACACACGACCGGATTCTCTGTCCGTTAGTGCATAAGGTAGACCTAGGGTAGAAACGAGACTTTATAAATAGTAAAACCTGGTTAGAAATCCTGCATCATCACACTTATGAATCAGGGAGTTAGAAAGATTATAGGTTTTAAAACAAGAACCTAAACTTACTCACTAAACCTGAACCTTACTCATTGAACCTGAACCTTACTCACTGAACTTGAACCCCCCACTCACTGAACTGTCACCCACTGAACCCTACCCACTGAACCTTACTGACTGAACCCCAATCACTAAACCTTACTGACTGAACCCCAGTCACTGAATCCTTCTCACTGAACCTTACTAATCCAATTCCATGAACCTGAATGTAATGATTCTATGCAACCTAAACATAAAACCACAAGGTTTTCTACAACAATAACAAAAAAAAGGAAAAAGAAAAAAAAAAAAAAAAAAAAAACTTGATAACCAAAATCAAGACCATTTACCTGAATCCTTAGGCTATTTGTATATTCAAATGGGGGAGACTGTTGGGTCAAGAATTTGACCCAATTGGCCCTAGCAAGATTTGAAAATAAAATAGCCTAACTCATTGAATAAAATAGTGAGTTACTCATTGATACAGATTTCAATGAGTGTTGTATAACCGTAAACATCAAACAAGTCACTAAGCAAACAGTCACGCAGTGAATTACCTTCAGGATGTTCAGACTGAGTATAAGAAGAAAGACTCATCATTCAGTGAGGCAGTACCCAGTGAATGATCCCTGAGCCAAAAAAGAAGTTAATGGAGTCAGTGAGTGATGACAATAACTCACTGACTCCCTAAAACTGTCTCTACAACATACTGATAAATATAAGTGGTAATATTCAGAAAAGGAAGTCAAACAAGTACAAGAAATTGCCATAGAAGTTGGAATATCAGTTATGGCAATTCCAAAAGGATGGTTGGTGCTTTTCCAAAATAGAAAGATGAAGGGGGACCACTAAAAGTGGATGACAACTCACATATCACATGTTTACTTGTACTTTTTCACCTTTATATATGTTTAGTTGTAACAGGGATAGTTATGCATTCTAAACAAACACAATAATACTTAGAGCATTAGGTATCGTGGTGTTGTCCCGTTGGTGCCGTGGAGAAATGTGCTGCCACATCAGCATCTTTTTCTATAACACCAAAATTCATCACAACACCAAAAAACCTCTCCCTCCTATAACACCAATTTCTGGTGCCGTCGTGCACCATTGGACCCCACATCTTTTTTTCATGTATTTAAACACATTTAAATAAAAAAAAACATTTAACTAAAAAAAAAACGTAAAAGTAAAAAGTACCAACTCCAAAAATATTGACAGCATTATAAAACTTATTGATAATTTCTTTCAATTGTTCAATGGGCCTTTAAAAAAAGAAGATTATTCAAAAACATTGTTGGGCCTAACTGACAATACAAGTAATATTAGGGTTTTATATATACACATATACTTCATCTCCATTAACTCTCACGCCTCTTTTGACACAGCAGCACTAACAACTTTTTTTTTTCTTTTCTACTATGAATCCTTTACAGTAAACAGCAATACTCATCTACCAATCTACTTCATCTCCATTTTACAAACATTTGCAACCAAATCCTACCTTATTCCTCCACGAAATACACAGATCTAACACAACAAAAAAAGAAAAGAAAATGAAAACGCGAAAAGAATACGGGAAAACGCGAGCACCGGTGCCCACTTAGCGCCGTCAGGTGGCATTTTCCGGGACCATCTCGGCTGGTCACGACGGCTCAAGACCCGAAAACGGGAGCCCCGGTACCTAAGTGGGGTCGTCGGGTGGCGTTTTGACGGAAAACGCACGGGAAAACTCAGGGTACCTAGCCCTCTTAGTATTAGTTGATAGGATCATCCTCTCATTGAATCTTAAGCATGGCTTGGATCAATGAGAGTTTATTTGTCAATTAATAGGGATAATATACCGAGCTTATCCTCTTGAAGAAGCTGAAGATGTTATCATGTAGTCATGTTGGTGTTGAGAAATCTTGTAATTATTATTCATTATTATTAATGAAATTGTTCTTTATCATTTTCAAGATTTACTCAAATTCCATGGACCAACACTAACACGTACCTTTTCCTTTATTTAATAGTGTGGGTTACAGTCTGAAGTAATGCAAACGATCCCATGAAGTCCGGATTACAGCATGAAGTAACTTAATCCATTCTTTTATGCTCGGGTTATGCACTGGGTGTACACATGCCATTATGATATCAGATTAGACAACAACCTTCATAATAAGCCCAACGCCAATAGGTTTACCAAATTTAGAAAACCATTTATAAGTTGTGTCAATCTGATATAAAGAAGTTCCATTGCAACGAGGACTAAAAACCAGTGCTTCATTTTGAAATAGGACTCGTGGAATCAATGGAG
This sequence comes from Artemisia argyi, assembly GCA_030686995.1. Taxonomy (NCBI): domain Eukaryota; kingdom Viridiplantae; phylum Streptophyta; class Magnoliopsida; order Asterales; family Asteraceae; genus Artemisia; species Artemisia argyi. The sequence goes on from CM060698.1 coordinate 40,331,823, forward strand.
ATTTAAAACTCTTTTTCCTTTGTCAATTGTTTAAGAAACCCAGTGTTTCTCTTGGATATTTAAAGCTTGAAGAATAACAAGATTTCCATCTATTGTTGAAACTCGGTGTTTTATTTTGCAAGTTTGTTTTTGTGATAAATAAAAACCATCCAATATTTGGGATGTTCAAAGCAGAGTCATTCTTATGTTGCAGCAAAATCATTTCTGATTTTGAATATTTGTTTGGTTTTGAACGACATTGCTTTGGTATCCGTACTTGCTTTACCGGTGAAGCGAGAGTGTGGAGTTTGCAAAATAAGATTCTTTTCTTTTGGATCACTTGCGTTTGAAACCTTTTGAGGAGTAAATGTTTCGAAAAAATTAGGTCTCTTTGAAAACTTCATTCTGTTTTTCAAAGAATAGGTTGTAAACTGAGAAACCTTTTTTGAAAATAGTTTCAAAGATTTAACACGGTAAACCTTTTCTGAAACACTTACTTTTGGTGTTAAAAAATTTAACACCGTAGTTTTGTTCTTTGACCGGTTAAGAGAATTATACTTTGCCTTTAGAGCATTGTATGACGTTCTAAAATCATTATATTGTGTTCTTTTTGAAGATGATCTTGTGAAACCAGTTTTTTGTGTAATGAAACATTTTGATCTTCAAGATATGCAAAATATTTTTCATACTTGTCTGCTTTGTAGAAAACTAGAATGGGGGGTTGAATAGTTTTAACGATTAAATCTTCTTATTGAAACTTATAGATTGACCTATGTCAATCTAGTTTTGACGTGTTAGATATTGATAGTAGTAAAGCATATAAAACTAAACTACGAGAGATAGAGAGACACAACCATAACACAAGTATTTATAGTGGCTCGGCTACAAGGTCACCTTCCTTGCCTACTCCACTCCCCGAGTCACCTACTCAAGAGTTCGTAAACACTTCACAATAAAAACTCCTTTCACTTGGCGGTGAGGCCTTCACAAAGTCGCTTACGCTTTATCCAGTACAAAGCTAGATACTGGGATTTTCCACGAGGTAAAGCCAAACCTTCTTCGCCTACACTTTATACGGTACAAGGCTAGATATCGGGTCCTTAGCATAGTGGATCAAACCAACACAATTAGCACAACATGACTTAAGGATCTAACATCATTTTGCACCTAGCGACTCAACATATCTACAACACCCTTTTGAGAAGAATAAAGAACAAGATGCACTTCTGTGATCTTGGAGGAGAGGAATCCTAGCAACTCATATCATGAGCTTGCAAGTCTTCGATAGGTCATGAGCTCACCTTTTAGAAGGAACCTAGCGAATCACAAAGAAAGACTGCATAGAAAGATCCTTGGATATGTGGTTAGAGAGCTTAGAACATAGAGAGAAGGTATGTCTAAAAGGGGTAAGGAGCAAGAGAGAAATGGCTCACTATTTATAGGCAACTGTCCATTCTTCTCCCGGATCCGGCGGATCCCTTTCCAAAAGGATCCGACCAGTGATCCAAGGGATCCGGCTATCTGGTAACAAAAGTTTAGATTTTTTGTTACATTTCTGGGTTTTGGGTTATGGGTTATGATCCATGGATAGATGATGTCATGCCTGATGTCAAAGACATCTCTGGGACATGGGTCATGGACTTTGGGTTATGGGTTATGGACTTTGGGTCATGGGTCATGCGTTTTAACCGTTTTGAATGTCATGCATATTGTCATGCAATGGGTCATGGGTTATGGTTTATGGGTCATGGATAGTCCAAGTCTTTCCTAGTTAAATTACAAATAACATGCATTTTATAAAATTTATGTAACTAGTTTACTTAAGTTATTTATAAAAAGGTTTTGGTTTTATGTAAACTTGTTTAACCAAATATGTTTAAGGTTTATTTGTTTAATGAAATGAGTTAGTAAGCTTTTGGCTCAAAGTGGTACGTATTTTATCTATCTCATTAAAATGATTTTACGTTTGTTATAGACAAAACATTTGAAGATCGTAAAATATAAATAAACATTTTTAAGGTTTATTTGTATTAACAATCACACACTTTTCGTTGATGACAAGACATAAAATTATTTTACAGTAAGTAAAAGGATAATGATGCATGATTTACCGACCAAGTTTTATATTTATAAATTGCTCGTCTACATAATGTCTACCTAATGCACTATCGGGCAGTGTACCTGGTCATGTGATGTATAGCTAACGGTAAAGCCGAGGTCGTCCCAAGAGCTAAGGCGCGGAAATTATCTAAGTTTAGTATCACTAATTAAAAAGGGGGTTTAAATTGATTAATTACACTAAAAATTAAAGACAATAAACAAAGCAAGTAATAATGAAAAGAAATCAGATGGGGAGAATATTGTTAACCTAATTATTACTCTTGTTATTATCATGACAAGTTTTCTAATAATGCATCCTATCGTTTTATCTGGGGGGGTTCAAGTTGATATACTCAGATGGTCAAATCGTCTAATTTTATCATACACCTTGCCCTATTCCTATAACATTCATTATAAGAGTTAGCTGGTTGGCCTTGGCCTACAAGATGCAAGAGTCTTTAAGCGCCTCTACTAACTTAGAATAGTCTAACGGGATATGGCCGGTCGGAACTTACATCCCCTCTAATTTCTTAAGCAAGTATGTTTGGTAGGTGGTCGTTCGTTGAAATTTCCACATAGATGGTGATATTACTATCACCAAGACATACCCTTATCCGCTATGGGTCCTATGGTCAATTCTCCTAGCCTCAATGGAACTACCAAACGTCATTACTACCAAAACTAGAGTGTCCTTAGACATGCTAAGAAAGTATACAAATAAAACGATAATAAATGTGAGAAAACTAAATCATTGCAATAACAATTTCATAATGAGGCTAACACCAAAAGGTGTTTAGCCACTCATACTCATAAATACAAAAAAAACAAATGTTTAACATGATAATTGTAAACATGAATTCAATACAAATGGAATGAATAATAAAACTTATGATTATGGTGTGAATTCTCCCTTGGAAATGACTTGTATGCTGGTAGAACTTCATTCCTCTTGCTCCCTGAATTCCTCCTGACTTTTGAGTGGTGAAAAGTGAATGAATAAACTCGGAATTAGGGCTGGTATTTATAGGGCCCGACTTTACTACGGCATAACTCTAGGGTTGGCTATGCCGTAGCCTTAGTAATTATAACTACGTCGTAGGTATATCATGGGCTACGTGCATAGTACTCTTGTTAGCACTTCTACGGCCTAGTTATATTAGAAACTACGCCATAACTTCATCAATAGCCACGGAAGTTCTTTACTGTTCAAAATAAAGACCTACGGAGTAGCTTGAATGTTAGCTACGCCGTAGGAGTCCAGTAGATGTAACTACGTCGTAGTCATAATACCTACTACACCGTAGATCCTCGATAAGCATTTACTGGTCTTCAGTGAGTGCTACGGCGTAGGTAGAGAGTACCTCTACACCGTAGTTAGTGCAGATTTCGCATACTTCAAATATTTTCATATTAATCCTTCCAAATCCGCGTCTTTTCGTTCCTATGCTCATCTTTGCCCTGAAAACAGAATATAAACAAATAAGAGTATATATCCTAATAAATTAATACAAAAGATGAGTTTAATAGGGGGAAATTAACACTAAAATATCGGCATTATTTGATGTTATCAGGTAAAATTTGTAAGTTTGAATTTAAGCTTTTACACTTTTCTCCCCCTTTTTTTCGAAACAGAAAGAGTGTCAAAAAGAAACTAACCCGAGTGCGAGTTTTAAAAAATAACGATGTAAATATGGTGCAAGGAGGGTAAAATGTGCTTAGTTGCTCCCATTTGACATTTGCTCCCCCTTGATGAGGGCGTCAAGTAATTAGGAAGAATAAACGCGATCATTGCAAATTATTTTGCAATGTTTTTGCTTTAAGGAAAGCTCCCCCTTATTGAGGGCATCGCGTACTCCATGTGTGCTCTTGAAAATCTACAAAAAAGGTTAGAAAATAAGTATATTGTGTCCCTTTGCTGGAAATTAGTTTGCATAAGAGGTATGTTAGTTATTTGTTTGCCTGGATCCCATGGATCCTTTTCAAAAAGGATCCGCCAAGAATAAACTTAGGGATTCGGCCTACCTGTGACATGTTAGTAGCAGTAAAGAGTAGAAAAGGTATGAAAACAAGTAACAATCACACCAATCATGTTAACATAAGCACATAGTCATGAAGAATCATTTAATAAACAAAAGAGAGATGATACAACAATGGTCAAATCTCTAAAAACTAATAAAATGATCTAATCATTAAAAAGTACTAGTAACTAAAGTTAGGCCTAAGACTAAAAATAGGGAGACCACTTGTGCTTGCACTTCTAGGGTTTTAGGGAAGGTTAGGTTTGGTGATGTCTTCAAGACGTTCAATTATGTGATGAAATATGAAATGCATTTCATTGTGTAGTTCATGCACCATGGTTTAAGTATGATGGCAATGGGTACAAGTATCATCATGACTTGGTTAGTAAGAGCCTAAGATTGAAGGTTCATTAGGCATGTTTGAAGTGGAAGCACCTTTGTGGTTGTATCACGGGTGTTGGTTGATAGGTATGTGTGGGAGCAAGTGTGTCAATATTTGGTTAAGGTGGTTGATATCTTCTCATAACCTAAAATGGGCCATTTGAGGGTGGAGGAGAGGAGGGCAAGTTTGCTATAGATGGTGGTATGTTTATGTCAACATCTAGGTGATGGGTAGGAGAGGAAGGCAAGTTTGCTATAGATGGTGGTATGTTTATGTCAACATCTAGGTGATGGGATGGTGGTTGAGTTGTCAATCTCTCAATGAATGAGAATGTGGGCAATAGTGGTGGATAAAAAGTTCTAGGAGTTAGGTCCTCCAATGAGTTCAAGAATGGATAAGGAGAGGTAGGAGGTGTGGTAAAGGAAAGGATTTGAGGTTAAAGTGGGTTGAGTTGAGATAGTTGTTGGTTCCAGAGGAGTAGGTTGTGGTGAGGTTGTTTTGGTGGAAGTAAGTTGTGGTGGAGTTGGCTCATTTGAAGGAGGGGTTTGGATGTAGTTTCAGAGAGGTGTTCTACTAGAAGGTGCTTTGATGGGTGAGGCTTCGGTTGAGGATATTTCATACACAATTCGTGCGGTTTTTCTTGGTGGATTCCTAGTGGATGATCTTGCACTTGGTGCCTTAGTCATGTTTTTAGGTAAGTTTAGAAGGCGAGTTTACAGTAGAAGATGATTTGTTTATGTGTGGTTTAGAAGCAGAAATACAAGTGGTTTAAATAGTGAAGGATCAAGTATGGTAATTAAAGCCTAAACCACTAAAATCCTTTGAATTGAAAGGATATGTATGCACCAAGCTCAACTTCAGTGATACAATCTTCTATGAGATATATTAAATGCAATGTGGAGTGTTTGAGAGGATAAAGTTGTGTTTTAGAAGGTTTTATATGATCAAACCTATGTCTCTGTTTGCCCGGATCCAGCGGATCCTTTTCAATAGGGATCTGACTAGCTTTAGCTGAGGGATCCAACTAACAGATCAGGTGTGAGGGAAAATGACTATGATTAAGCCACAGCAGCCCTATATTTCCTGGTGTAATGAGTGTGAGAGGGTGTCTTAAATGAGAAAATCCTGAGTGATTTAAGAAAAATGGTGAGGGGTTTCCATTAGGGATGGAAAAAAAACCCGAACCCGATAGGGAAACCCGAAACCCGAACTAATTGAGGCGGGGCGGGGCATGCCAATCGGGTTACGGGGCGGGTTTGGGGATTAAACGGGGATTTTAATTTGGTTTGGGACGGGGAGTGGGGAATCCTCGCCCCGCCCCACTCGATTAATATATACACATATACAAATATATCTATACCTATATAGTATTTTGTTATTATTTACGTAATAAAAAAATATTACTCTAATATTGTTAGTTTTTTTATATTTGTAAGAATGCAAAATTGTGATTATAGAAACTCGTTTAGTGTCATATTTTTAAGTTTTAATTTTTAGTGGTATAATTCATCATTATTTATATATAATACTATCGTTGAAAACTTAATAAGGCTTATTTATAATTGATTATTAATAGGTTCGTTATTGTTAACGGTCTAAAAATAACAATAAATGTGAAATGGTACAGTTTCGGTCGAGAATTGCACCCAAAGAGGACACCCTGACAAAATCCTCGATTAATACGGGGCGGGTTTGGGGGACCATCACGCCCCAACGGGGCACCCCAATTAGATCCCCGGTGGGGGTCGGGGCGGGTTTAGGGAGAACTTTGTTAATCGGGTTTGGGGATGGGATGAACACCCCGCCCCAAACCCGCCCCGTTGCTATCCCTAGTTGCCATTAATGGTTTTTAGTGAGGAGAGAGATCCAAAGTAGGTCCATAAGTGAATATGAGTTAAGAAAATCATACCACTAAGTGTTAATTGTTTGTAGGTATCAGGGAAAGGTTGTATGAAACATTTAAAAATTCTTTAAAAATATTAAAAATTAAATGATTGGTTTTAGAGCATTTTGAGGTAGAGTTGTTGGAAATAAATTTGTTAAAAATTTACTTAAATTGTAGGTAAGTATAAAATGATCAGAAGGAGTTAATACAAGAAGTGGTACTAAAAAATGGTGGTTATTTTGAAGATGATAAATCATAAACATCTCAAAAGAAACTTAAGTTAATCCTAAGAGATCAAAAGAGTTACTAACCTCAAAGTCAGCTCAAATGCGACTAATAGGAGATGGATAACTAGTGTACTAAGGTTAGAATAGTTGAGTGTGATAAGAAATGATATAAAATTTCTCTCTGTATGCCTGGATCCTCTGGATCCTTCCTAAAAGGGATCCGGCTAGTTATAACTAAAAGACCCGACTTCTAAGACTAATTTCTTTCTCTCTAAGCTCGTAGAAGTTTGCTCACTAGTCGTAAGTCATATCTAACATATCAAGCAATAGATATACATAGGGTATAACAAGTAAGGCACATATATACATAATCAAATGAAATAAGATACAGAACTAATCATATGATAAAGTGTGTTATAGGAGAGCATAATAGAAACATTCAGAAGAGTAAATACAATTGATTAAACCACAACTTTCAATCTCTTCACTTTTTCTTCTTTCCCATGTTTGTGATAAATTGAGCAAGACACGTAATCGTTCCCTTTATTTGTTTGAATTCTTTGGTTTGTTTTGGAAGTTTGGGAAGTTGTTTGATATAAGAGATTGGATTAGGGTGATAGTTTGAAATAGGTTTTTCTTCATCGGCTTCAACTTCATCTGAGGGATCCAAGAGAGGACGAGGCCTTTTGCCATTGACCAAGAATCTTTTGGCACGACCTTCGACGAGGGGTACCATGACATGATTCGCAAGAGCATGGTCATTGGTGATTGGAGAAGGTTGGATTGTACTATCGTACCTAAGGAGACGTGTGAGGAGCATACCATATGGAAGAATCATTTTGTTAGTTTCGAAAACACCAACCATTCTTTTGGCGATGTAGTATGCGAGGTTGAAAGGTTTTTTATTAATGAGACAAAAGATCATTTGAACTAGACATGCATTGGGGTGGTCTTTATTCCCGACCAAACAAATGACATTTTCTCTAAGAATTTCTTCCCACTTTTTTTAAGTTGGAATCATTTCAAAGAGTTCCATTCGAAAAGGATCACGATGAATGACTTCCTTGTTGTGGGTCATTCGAGATTGATCAGTTCTTTTAATGAAATTGTGTCTCGAACTAAGGAAGGTTCGTCAAGAGGGGTGAGGTAGGTGTGGTGATAATCTTGAGCAAAATGTTGATTAGCGATGGACCAATCTTTCGAATACATGCAAATTCCATGGCATGGAATTTGAAGAATTTCAACAAAGTTGGTGAGAGGTAGAACAATGTTTTGGTTGTTTATAGTGAAGGAGATGGAAATAGTTCCGTCATTGTTTTGGATGATCCAAACACTTTTGTAGAATTGAAAATTAAACACAGCACAAATTTGTTCATTGATGTTAAGGCGGCAATCAAAGTTAATTACGGAAAAGACCTGATGAATTTTTTTATCATCAAGATACGATTCTTCAACGATACGTCCTTCATGAATGAGGCGTTTTTGGAGCATTTTGAAAATTTTTCGATCGTTGGGAGAGAGATCATCCTTATGGTGATATCTAGGAATGTAATAAACGGTATCATGATGGTCTTGTTGGGTAGACTTAGGCATTTTGAATCTAGACAAGTTTAAACAAAATAAGGTTTATATTATATGGAATAAGAATTGTGTATGAGGGTTTTAGTTAACCGTATTATCAAAATTTTTGATCAAATGGGATTTATGATGAGGGTTTTATTTTATTAACAATGTCAAAACAAATTTGATTAGTTTAGAGTAATTCAGTTTTTAAGTGAACTCTTTATGAAATGATTTGATTAAACCCATTTGAACTAACTCTTGATAATCAAACCCTAGAATTCAATTAGAGAAGAAGATTAAAAGAGATAATGTAATTACTTATAATGATGATTAGAAGATTAATTTTAAGAGTTATGGGACCTAAAAGTGAGAGGGTTTTGTTTTTGATCGTTCATTGATGTAATGAGAGGGAAAGGAGATTGTTTGTTTATGTTCGAACTACATGGGCTATCATCTGATATGTCAGTTCTGTCGGATCCTTTTGAGATGGGATCCGACACTTTAAAACGAATGGATCCGGAATGACAGTATATTTTTGGTACAAATAATGTTTATTGTTTTGGAGTATTAGTTCTTTTAATTAACTTGGTTTAACGTTGATCATGACTAAGATTCCTAAACAATTCAGATGAGGGAGAGTTTAACTTTATGAGGAAGGATTTAGACAAAAACTTTATACGAGAGACAGCTAAGAGATAGATCATAACGAACAAGTAGTTATGTTCATTATACTTCGATGTTTAGAGGAAGAGAGAGATATACGGGAAAGAATAAATGTCGTGAGTAAAAATAGATAAATTTTTTTCTTGTGTTAATGAGTGAATTGAAGATGATTTAGAAAAAAAATAGAAGATTATCATGAATGTGATTGGAAAGATTGGAAAGTTTTGCTTGTGTTAACCTTTTCATTTAATGTTAATTGTAAATGAAATTTGAGAATGATGGGAATGATGGAATACAATTCCTTACAGTTTGAGAGATTATTGAAGAGATATTTTTTTAAGTTGTTATTTGGATTTAAAAGATTTTTGTGTTGATGTGACTCCTTTTTGAAGAAGATAAATGTTCGAAAAGGATTTTTAAAGACAAATCATGTAGGTACAAGCATATCAAATAATTGTGTACCATATAGATCAACACTTTTTCAATCACAGACAAGTATCACCTAAAAGAAAAAATAAACATACCTTTGTCATATCATCTTTGAGAGTGAGAGTATTCCTAGATGAGAAATACTTCATGAGCTTTTAAAGAGCTTCCCAACATGAAGATTTCTACAAGGAAGTATTTTAGAATAATTTGGAAGATATAATCCTAACAACATCCAAATATTGAAAGTGTTAATATTTTTGTAAAAGATGAATTAGATGTCAATTTTTGTAAAGGATGTTCCTTCATTTGTAGTTTTCAAACATACACGGATCGTATCAAGTTTTTAAAGTACAATATACTCTAAGAAACTTGGTAACGAAGCTTTGATGCCAATTGTATGAATAGTTTTATCGATTAAATCTTCTTTTTGAAACTAATAGATCGACTTATATCAATCTAGTTTCGACGTGTTGGATATTGATAGTAGTAAAGCATATAAAATTAAACTATGAGAGAGAGATAGAGAGACACAACCATAACACAAGTATTTATACTGGTTCGGCTACAAGGTCACCTTCCTTGCCCTACACCACTCCCCGAGTCACCTACTCGAGAGTTCGTAAACACTTCACAACACAAACTCCTTTCACTTGGCGGAGAAGCCTTCACAATGTCGCTTACACTTTATCCGGTACAAAGCTAGATACCGGGCTTTTCCACGAGGTAAAGCCAAACCTTCGTCGCCTACACTTTATCGGGTACAAGGCTAGATACCGGGTCCTTAGCACGGCGGACCAAACCAACACAACTAGCACAACATAACTAAAGGATCCAACGTCCTTTTGCACCTAACGACTCAACATATATACAACACCCTTTAGAGAAGAAGAAAGAACAAGATGCACTTCTGTGATCTTGGAGGAGAAGAATCCTAGCAACTCATATCACGAGCTTGCGAGTCTTCGATAGGTCGTGATCTCGCCTTTTAGTAGGAACCTAGAGAATCACAAAGAAAGACTACATAGAAAGATTCTTGGATCTGTGGTTAGGGAGTTTAGAACATAGAGAGAAGGTATGTCTAAAAGGGGTAAAGAGCAAGAGAGAAATGGCTCACTATTTATAGACAAACTGTCCACTATTCACCCGGATCCGGCGGATCCCTTCCCAAAGGGATCCGGTCAGTTTAATCCAAGGGATCCGGCTATCTGGTATCAACAGTTCGGATTTTGGGTTACATTTCTGGGTTTTGGGTTATGATCCATGGATAGATTATGTCATGCCTGATGTCAAATACATCTTTAGGACATGGGTCATGGGTTTTACCCATTTTGGATGTCATGCAATGGGTCATAGGTTATGGGTCAAGCTCCATGGGTTATGGTTTATCGGTCATGGATAGTCCAAGTCTTTCCTAGTTAATTTGCAAGTAACATGTATTTTATAAAATGTAAGTAACTAGTTTACTTAAGTGTTTTTATAAAAAGGTTTTGGTTTTACTCATGGATTACAGACACTGATTTGAATGACTCAATCTGATTTGTGAAAAAAAAACACTTTGAATATCAAAGATCAAACATTTTTCATCAAATTCCTCTTCAAGAGAGGTAACATACTTTAACAAATAAAAACCCGTGGACTTATAACATCTTGTTGAACTCAGTAAAAAACACAACAAAAACGACTTTAAAAACACGAAAAGACACACTTCTAAATCATCACGAGGCTTAGAGAGAAGAAGTATTATTTCTAGAGAGAGAGATAGCTAACCAGGTGAAAATGTAGAGAGATGTATATTGGATAATAATGAAGTACGCCTCTTTGACTTGTACAAAATGAGGTTTCATATATGATTACATGACAAGCCTTAATGGGCTTGATGGGCCGGGCTCTAGTGTTGAACTTCTAACATGGACTAACACTATATCTCTAAGCCCGTTTACCCATCACTACACTATTACTAACACGTTACATATTACAAGCTTCGTTTATATATAAATGACCATCACTTCTAATGCTAACAATGGTCGACTATTGGGTCTATTGATGGTGCACTTATATTAACCCAGTAACATATGTTGATTGATCAAGATAGTACAGTAGCTATCTATGAATGATAAGACAAGAAAATACATCAGTTGTATCGCTAAGTTTTCTTAAGCAACAAAATATTTATAGATCATAATAAACCTCTAGCAAGAAACTACAAGTATATAATCCGGATAAAAACATAAAGAACAGGAGCAAAGGTAACGGAAACATCGATGAGCTAACCAATGTTGTTTTAACCGACGCTTAAATACTAATAATCAGTTAACTTGAATTAGTTGAATATAGTTTCAAATGTCACCAGTGTTTACCAGTTTTGCCAATTTTTACATGGATTATCACTCCGAACCAAAATAAAACTGGATGTAATGGTTGCCGCATTCAATACCGTCAACTCAACGTTATATCAATATTTTACTCCACCACCAACATCACTACCAAACATACACTACTTAAACATAAAATGTACCACGCAATATGCTCACACGCACAACACTATTAATTTTTTTCCTTTCAGCAACATACAACATGCATGATCGTTCAATGACGGAGTTGTGCAAAAACTTGGATTATATACCTATTGATGTTATATGATGCCTATCACGACCATACGATTGTGTGTACTCCTCACTCACAAGCACCTCATCGCCACATAATCTCACTTTACTCTTAGTCACTCACCACATGCACTCTCTAAACCTCCCACATCGTTTATTTATATGTAATATTTATTTAGATATATAAATAAAAACGCAAAAACAATACTCACAAACACACACACTTACAAGCAACTATGGCGACCAAACGAACACCAAAATCACCCGTCACATATGAGAGGGGGCTGTAACGCAGCTTGCGCGTGACCAAAGGTACCTCACGCGTGATGGTATCTTGCACTGCGCCCAACCTAATTAATATTATCTGATTTGTCCGCAAATGCACGGCTTTCTTTTAAAATGAATAAAGTTGGAGCAGCCAATGGATTGATGGTTTGTAAAGATACAACTGTATAGCTTTCTGATGACGACACGTCCTATTATATTCTCATCTACTTTGGCACTAGATTGCATATAGATATGCTTAATTAATCATTATCAACTAATCACCCCATGTTCTTGAGGGAATAATACATTACATCATTAACAAATTTGATTAGAGTTGCTAATCTCCTTAATACTTCGTGCTTAGATTAATATAACCATTTTGGCTTACATTAATAAAATTACAGATGGTAATGTGTATGTATGCATGCACATAGCCACATAGATACATAAACGTGCCTAGTGAATGATTTCACATCATCAGCCAATTTTGTTTATATCTTAGTACTTGAAATGTAAATGGAGATTGAGAAGCTTGTGGATCATTTGGCAGATTTTTGAATATCCAATGACCCGTAGTAGAATGAATGTCAATATAACACACACGCACATCAACAAGTTTCAAGTTTTACACTTCTATTGTTTGTATGTATGTATCTAGATGAGACTACGTGGATTAGTATAAAGCAATAGGGAATCTTTTTTCGCTTTTCCAAAATGGAGGTACATGGTATAATGCCGACAATCCTAGGCGAACATTTTACTAACCATAAACTAATCATCTGCTTTTTTCTTAACTTCAGTTTTCTTTATATATATGCACAAGTAATACTTGAATAATGAATAGGAGTATAAATAGTTTTTCTCATATATGAATTATATGTCTAAAAAACAAATAGTAAAATTGGATCATTTCCTCTTAAACCCCCTTTGATAGTGTAAGTAGGCATGAAATACTCTTAAAAAGGAGAAATGATTGATGTGTTATGAATACCAAATGTGAGTTATAGAAACACTTTATAGTTGGTATACATGCAATTGGCTAACACATTCAATTGCTTAAAGTTTTTTGTAATTTATTTTGTTACTTTGCTACAACTTATCTCATCTATAAAACCCCAAACACATTAAAATAAAGAAAGTGTAGTGTAGGGGAAAAAGGAATGGCTTGTGCATAAAGGTTTTATTTACTTGATTTTAGCCAACAAAAACATAACTTTGTTAATTTTATATGCTTTGGCCACTATATTCTATGAAAACTTTACTTTTTCATACATCTTTACATTGTAAAGTAAATCAATGAACATGTCTAATTTTATAAACCATAGAAAATGATTGTGTTGGACGTCGTTTGAATTGTCAGTGTAGCACTCATAGCAACAGAATTCTCCTAAAAGTTTCCAAAGTTTGTACTTTGTAGTAACTTTATGTGTTGAGAAATAATAACTATCAAATCGGAAACTTTAAAACACAAAATCAACAACTTATATAGTTAAAGTATTTGTTAGACAACCCCAAAACGACATTAGCCATTACAATTTTTCTCATTTCTACAACTTCGAAACCCAAATGAACAAAATATCTCTAAGTTATATACATTTGCATTCCTCATTCACATATAAGCAAAGCTTATTCGTTTTTCATTGAACTAGCAATGTTGGATTGTTGGTTGCTAATATTTAAAATCGTTCTATTATTTTAGCAATATTGGTATATTACATTATAATGTCCATCATACATCGAGTCATAGTCAAGTACAGTTAACCTCATTTGATGGATCAACATTATGTTTCAGCCTGCTACTCTTAACATGTAAATTTAAGACATCACGTTAATTAAATGTTAACATATGTTTTTTTCAGTAGTTATAAAACGATTTAATTTAGCAATAAACACCAAGATTCAGATCACAAAATACGAGGCTGCCACATGTAGTTATCACTTTGTAGATAAACATAAACCCCTTGAATCTTGATGTAGATAATTTTAATTAAGACCAAATCTACACAAATATTTTGATCGATCATAAATCACAGTAACATGCTTGTGTGTATCGTTTTATACATTTTATACATGACAAACACACGTAGAAGAAACTTGGAAGTATTGAAGCAGCTAATCATATAATTTGTTTTGTATTAATTATTAAACGAGCAAATGAAAATTAGTTTTAAAAAAAGGGGTACGTGTCCCCAACCTACAATTAAACATGACGAAAATTTATGAAAAAAAAACCTTCTTTAATGTGCAATTTATGTATATGCATGACTACATGAAATGTATCAGATAAGCAAATATATAAACACAGCTCACCTGATTGGTCTAATGACTGATGAAAGCTTCCATTCACTAATTATATAATGTGACAAAAGAATTTCAACTTATTTATTATGCACACTATATTCTTTATGAGACATAACATGTGTGTGCAAATTTTAAGTAGGATGATGCATCTATAGATCCAAAATGTTTTCTTTTGAAAAGATTCCAAGTTGTTGTATATCCAATATATTTTTGTATTCTTGATGCAAATTAGTGAATAGGAAATGCTTATCTGAACAAGAAATAAGCGTGAAATAAGTCGAAAGTTCGCCTACCTTTGGACTATGAATTTTTATTACTTGGAAAAAGTAGATTATTGTAAATTTCAATAAGCCGGTTGGAGAAATGTTAATGGGTCAACTCGAATCCACCTTAGTCGGGCCAATTTACCGTCCAATAATCTCTAATTAGATTTAAACATAAAATAGCCTAAGTATAACCGGTCGCTGAAGATAAGTTTAGCGCAACTCCATCTAAGTTCTTGAAAAGTGATGGCTAAGAAGTCTTCACTTCAATGCTAATGAGCTAGGTTCAGCCTCTTAAGCACAAGATTCAAAGAAGAAGTCCAGTTCAATGAAGATGACAATGACTTACTCAACGATGTTTGATCTCCTCGTTCAAAGATATTGAGTAAAGAATCTCAAGTATCTAAAAGGTCAAACTACTTTTGCAAAAATGGATTAAACAATTCTACTTAGGAAATCACGCATTTCAAAGTTGATAAAAAGTACAATAGTGTCAGTCAATGTTCTTTAAAGTAGACATTATCTCTTATCTAGTATGACAACATTTAATGCAATCTCATTCACCCATTAAATGCCCAACACGTGAACAGTATAAAGCATAAGTAAACCCTAATTCTCTTGCAATTAATGTGATACACATTCTAGAACATTTACACCTTGAATAGAACTTAGGCTGTTGAACATTCAGTGAGTAAGAATAAGTTCTTTTCAAACCACAAATAAGGTTTGTGTTTAAGTTGGAGAAGAGACCACCTTATTTGATATTCAGTTGTGATTGTTATTCCGCAAATAATCCTTTCAAATGGTAAAAACTTTGTTAGTGTTATTTTGTTTAAATTGTTTTAAGTATTCTTGCATTAAACAGATTTTAATTTTATATTTGTTTGCAAGTGGTTTAACTTAGTTCTTAACTTATTAATTTAGTTGGAAACAACGTTTTGTGTATCACACTATCACTTGTCACCAAATAAACCATTTTTGACATGTTACGACACTTTAGGCCAGTCTAATTTATTTAAATATAGATGATTAGATTTAGTTGTATAATATTCATCATATTTTTACTTTTTAACCACCGCTAACCTTATTTACTGGTTAGGTACTTTCATGTTATTTTAAGAAATCTTGGTTCAAACATCACTAAATACACATTTTATACGTGGCTAGAGAAAAGGCCATTAACGGTCAGGGACGCCGTTTTCCCGTTTACTGTTTTAGAGATAAGCATTTGTCGTCAGATTGAAGTCTTAAGATAAGCATTTGTCCTCAGATTGAAGTCTTAAATGGAAGTGCTTGTTTTTCTCTCTTTATGTTAATATACAGATATCAAAATCAGGCTAACTCAAACTTGCTTAACTGCATGGTTGAGATTTTTGGTGCTAAATTACATGTCACGTAACTAATTAATTCACGATGCATCAAAATCAAAAAGTAGCTAAAATTTAATACTGGCTTCTTATTATTAAAAAAAGGCATGTACCAACAAACAAACTTAGTCATAAAGGTGGATGTGCTAATTGTTATGAGAATCAAAGTGGGTTAGAGCCAAAACGACAGTACAGATAGAAGTGCAATAGCACGTACTATACATTCCATAATTACTTTAAACAATACCACCGTGCGTTGGGACCTCGTCTCTTTTCTTTGAACTAAATTATTAGTAATTATATAATCTTTAAGTGTTAATCAGATATATATATATTTCAAATTACTAGAGAAATGGACAAATGGGGATGTGAATACCCACCAACAAAGTTTTGATTGAAGGGTTTGATTTGTGAAAAATTAAACTACTTGTGTATTCAAAGTCTATTCTATTGATCATGACACCATACTTATAAGTTGAAATTACTAAATTAAACAGTGTTTAGAGAATTAAACCAAAGAGTTAACTTACATGGAACAAAATTCAACAATATTTGTCAGGAATGTACAATATTTTTTAAAAAAGAAGCGAATGGCATAAAAAAAAATTACTCAACTATAGTCAAATTCAAATTTAAGGTATCCCACTTTTGTTTCTCTTGCTTCCTCCGTCCCAAATTATAAGTCCGTTTTCTTGTTTTGAGTTGTCCTAAAATACTTGTTCATTTCATACTTCAACCAATCAAATGACACTTTAGTGGCGAGAGAAGAAATTTGATTGGTGAATAAATTAGTTGGTGGGAATTTATTAAACTTTGTGCAAAGTCAAAATGGACTTATAATTTGAGACGGAAGGAGTAATTAACTAGAAGTGTTGAAGCTAAAGTTATATGTGCATATAAATCGTTTTTAACTTTTCAAAAGTCTATCGGTAAGACTTGTGACAGTGGTGACCTATATTGCATGATCTTTCCGGCTGCAATCTCAGCTTTCTCTCTCCTCAACTCATATTCACATCTCACATCACAGTGGCAACCCATATTGCATCATCTTCCTTAAAAAAAAAAAAAAAAAAAAAAAAAAAAAAAAAAAAACAAACAAATTTTTTTAATAAAACATAAACATTACATAAACGAAACGATACGGAATTAAACAACTAAAAATTAAACCTAAACATTACATGATAAAACACGATACGGAAATACTTAACATAAAACACCATTACTCATTGTCTCTGTCACATGCATCTGTGTTTCTCAGAATGAACCACACATGTTGATAATTTATCCCTCTCCCATGGCGTTCATAATAAATTCGGTTTGCATTGCTGAGACGACAAGGGTCTTGACTTGTACGCAGCAACTCTTTGTAAATAGCATTATATCTACGACATTCAAGGTTGATTCTATTCCATTGAGCCGTAATACTATTTTTATTACGGTGCTCACCATCAGTCTGATCATTGAACCTTTGTGTAACTTCATTCCAAAAAGAACGTCCATTCACAAGGTCTCTGGAATCGTGAACTTCAAGCCATACGTTAGCTAGCAAGTATTCTTCTTCCATTGACTAACGATTATTCATTGTGAAATACTTTAGGAGTGTGTGAAGAAAAGTATTGTATGGTGTGTTATTTATAGGGGATAATATAAGAAGCGGGATATTTTTAAATTCAAAATTCAAACAGAATACGGGATACATTTTAAATTCAAAAATCAAATAGAAGGCGGGATCTTTTAACATAAGCGTAACTTTTTTATTAATAAAAACATAAACGTTACATAAACAGATATTAAAACATTACAATACTAAATTAAAAACTAAAACTTCAATTATAATCTGGGTGATCCCAGGTTTGAGAGTTGTTAGAGTCGTAACCGTCGTCGTAAGGATCAAAGCTCGCAAACCTCTCTTGTTCGATCTGAGTTTCCAACCTGCTCAGCTCCCGCTCATCCTCAGAGTTCCAGTCATCATCAGCAGGTTTCACATTTTCCTCAAAACTTAGCTGAAAGTGATCAAGATGAGGTTGCTGTTGTTGTGGCTCAACAACTCTTGGTGCAGATGAACTTGATGCACCTTGCACAAATTGTTGTTGTTGTTGTTGTTGTGCATCAGCAGCTGCCATATTCTCCTCAAAACTCCAACGTATCTTGTTGGATTTTTTGTTCTCTATCTTCTGTAGACAACCCCACAATGTTTCAACAAAATCAGCGTCTTTGCGAAACTCATTGTACAAAAACTGGTCGATCACATATTTTCTGTCGACAGAGATATCTTTGCACTCTGTGTATCGTGTTCTCAGGCGTTGTTTGCGTAACTTCGTCAGCTCAAACTTCTTAATAACTTCGATAATTGTATCTTGGCGTTCCTTGTCGTCTATTTCGACTTGTTTTGGGACATAGTTTTGAACTTGTTTGACAGTGTGGGGAAGTTTACAAGCCATTTTTTTTGTTTGATTTATTGTTTGAATTATGTTTGAAAGTGTGTTTGATTTGGGTATTTATAGGATGAAAGTGGTTAAAAAAAAAAAAAAAAAAAAAAAAAAAAAAAAGTCAAACGGCAAATTTTTTTTTTTTTTTTAATGTGGGATTGCATCAAATGTTCATGCTATAAATATCGTTCGTTACTACGATCGATTATGCAAAATACATGCCGGCGATTGATTTCAACAAAAACCATCACAGTGGTGCGATCGATTTCACAAATCGATCGATCGATCCTCTCGATCGATTATTTGTGATCCAGTGTCACAAGCCTAACAAGTATAGCAACAAGGAGTTTCAAATACCTTAATAAGATTATATATCACTTTAAAATGGTCGTTACCGTAACTTATGACTAATTTACAACTTGGACACATTTAAATGAAGAAAAGGAATACCAAATAGTCAGATATGACTAAAATTCAGTAGTATCTTTTCATGTAATTTGCTTTAAAGAAGATAATCGCACAAAAATGAAGAATTTGTGTGGTCAGGGCAATTGGTGTGATCTGCGTGACTCATGGGTTGCAACGATTTTGTATTCTAAGATTATGTTTATTGGGTGGGTTGACAACCAAATTTTTTGAAAATAAGTACAAATATATTATTTTTATAATGTTGTTTATAATCAAGATCCTTAACCTAGATCACTTGGCAACTCAAGATCCTCAACCCAATCTGCCTTTTTTTTTTTTTTTTTTTGGTTGTGTAGGTGAAGAAAAGAAAATGCATTAGTTGGGTTATTGATAAATGGTAAAAAAAATATAGATTGTTGTATGTATTGGTTGTGTAGATGGATAAAAGAGAAAATAATATTTTATTAAAAGATTGGTTTGTAATAGATTGTTGATAAAAATAGTCTAAGTTTTTTTAGAGTAAATATCATAAATCGTCCATGTGGTTTACCGGGTGAAACAAAAATTGTCCCTATACTTTTTTTCACTCGAATTCAATCCCTGTAGTTTTGAACCCATACGGGTTTGGTCCCTTGACCAAGATATCCGTCAGTTGACCGTTAACCAGACTAATATGCGGGGGGTATTTTTGGTAATTTACGTTTGGCGCCAATACATAACCCTTTATCAAACCCTAGCATATCACACTTCATCCCTAAGGTAATCAGATTCACCAGCACACCCACCAAAATTTCTCTCTAAAACTTGCTAATTGAATGAAACCCTAGATATAGGAAAACCAAATTAAACAATGTTGTGTGAATGGAGGGTGCGTAAAAATGGTTCAGTTTCAAATCTCTACCATGATTATCGTAAGTAAATAGTTTTTTGTATGTTGATCACTCTGTTTCTAATGTAACATTGAGTTTCTAATGTAAATCGTTTTTTGTATGATCAGGTGAGTTTCCAACCGTTTTTGTCTAAAGATTAACCATGGAGGTGCATTCACCAGCCCTCCTAAGATACGTCACAAAGGTGGGAAGGTCAATTGGATAGACACAATTGATTCAGATCAGTTCTCTGTTCATGAGATTGCCACTATAATGAAAGAGTTAGGGTATGAAAATTTAGGCATGGACTTTTATTATAAGTTACCTAACTCTGATTTAGATAATGATATAAGAAAATTAGAAAATGATAATGATGTGTTAGAATTTTTGAAGTACGTAGCTAAGTATAAGGTTATTGATTTATATGTTGATCACTCTATTTCTAAGGAAGCTAAGATTGTAGAATCTGCTTTGCTAGAAAATGTACCCGATAATACTCATGATATGGCGGGGAAAAATATGGTTAAGCATGATATGTAGAGCAAGATACGAATGAGAAACCAGAACCATAACCTCAACCTCAAAGGAAAAAGAGAGGAATCTACACCTTAAAAATGAAGAATAAGAAATAACTAAATGGTGTTACTTTCGATGGCCATGGCTTAGCTATTCGAAAGGACTCGTCTCCTTTTGGGCTTTACATACGATATGTAACTAAGGCGAAGATTTTTGTCCTCATAGATGATTGGAGGAAAGTAGATAAACGTGAGAAAAATCAATTATGGTCGGAAATCAATGTATGTTATCTTAACACCGTTAGTTAGGATGTCACTTAATTACTATGTTTATTAACATCTTATGAGCTTCATTTATACATTAAACAAGAGCATTGTAGGATTAAGAATGATTACTTCAAAAAAAACAAGTACTCAAACAGTGCAACCATTCTTGGAAAAATTTCAGGAAGGATCTCCGTACAGATTACATGTATCAGAAAAGAAGTCCTTATGATAAGTATACGTTTATTTAAGCTGAGATATATCGAGTTTGTGAAGATGGAAAGTGGCCCCCAATAAAAATGGTTTGTCTTACTTCATAGTGTATTATTGTATGAAATGTTAGCTGTAATTCATTGAACCCATTTAGATGCAATTTCACTACACTAAAAACATTTTTTGAGTCTTTTTTAGAATAGTATAGCGGATTCTTATAATCTGTTTGTGATCAACAAGGGACAATGGTGCTTGCCTTTTTAGATTACTAACTTTCATAATAAAATTAAAGAACTGATGTCAAAATAATTTGTTTAATTTTGAAAACCAAAATGTTTTTTCAGCTTCACTTTTGTGTATATGTTTTTATACACTAATAAAACTAATTCTTATTCATTTATATGATGTTTTTGTGGACTTAATAAAAGAATAAAGACAAAATTCATGGACTAAATTGCAGCTAAGTGGCTGCATAGAGTTGCAGCAATGTTATCCCCATTTTATAATTTTGTACTGTTTCTAATTATCTAATTCCTATGTCGAGGAAAAAACATGATAATTTGAGGAAATGGGCCAAACTCAAAAAAAATCCTCCACAGTTAGACCCAATAGGACATCATTGAAACATAGATCAATGGGAAAAAAATAAAGCTTCTGAAGAGCTATGCTTAGATGTTCATAAGATATCCGATCATTGTAGGAGAAATTATTGTTTGGCAAGGAAAATACACGATAAAGTACAATGATTGATGTTATCGCCTGAAATGCAAGTTATTGCGGACCAATTGGTAAGCCATTTCTAGCTTCAAACTTTATTGTTAATATTTGTTTATGGATTAATTGCTTTTGAGTCTTGTATTACTTGCATAAAATTACAAATTAAGGCACATACACAATTATCTAGCAGTTCAGAAGTTTATGGTTTGACATATTATGGTTATAGGACCGGAGCACGATGGTCATACTAGGGGGTAGGACATCTTGTGGGCTTAAAACATGGGATAGAGGGATACGTTTCAAAGAATAGAAGGTATCACGGAAGAGAGGAAGTAACGAAGATTGTAAAAGAAAAAATAAACGATGCACGTGTAGAAATGATAGCCGATCTTGATGAGAAACTTTCAAGAGCAATAAACGATATGAAGTCCCGGCAAGAGAATGAAGACCCCGAGAGCCCGCTAATGGGGAAAAGTAGTTGTGACTCAACCTAAACTTTGATGCACTGGGTAATATACATGTACATGTACTTACCTTATCCACTCTGATAATATTTAAGTAGCTTTATTTAATTAACTCTAATAGTGTTATATATTTTCTAATAATATATGTTTTGTAGGAGGGTAGCAAATGCCATTTATTTCTGACCTACTTAACCAACAAGGTTCTTTGTGCTACAGGGATGGTGTATCCAGCTAACCAAGTACAAGGAAAGTCAGTGTTGTTGGGGCATGCGAATGTGCATGTAGACAATGTTGAAGCCGATTACAAGGACCACATTCTTCTAGTCTCAAACAAAGAGTTTAGTAAAATAGGACAAAGCGTGCTTAGTTTTATTCAATGGCCCAAGAAGTATATTGAACTTACTAAGGTGAATTGATCTACATAATATTTAGGGTTGTAAACAAACTGAACGTTCAGTGAATATTCATGAACCATTCGGTAAAATGTCCGCTTATGTTCATTAACTTATTAAATGAATGAACATGAACAATAAATTGCATTCATTTAGCTACGTGAACGAACATGAACAAAAGTCTTGTCTGTTTATTTATATTTGTGAGCGTCCGATTATATATTCGTTAACGTTCGTTTATATTAGTATATAGTATTTTTTTTATACATTTTAAAATTGATTTACTTAAACAAAACAACACTTATACAACACATTATTATGTATATTGTTTAAAAAATTATATCTATTAGTCTACGTTCATGTATCTTCGTTCGTTTAATATCTTATTGAAAGAACATGAACAACATTAGTTTCTTAATAAACGAACATAAACAAGAAAATTCATCCGTTAAAGTGATCGCGTTCATTTATTTACATGGTAAGAATTAAACGAACAATCATGAACAAGGCTCCGCCCGTGTTCGTCCGGTTCGTTTACATCCCTAATAATATCCACTTTTTATAATATTGTAGTAACATTTATTCATTATAATAACTGTACTTTGTTAACAGACCTTCAACTAAACAGGAAGCAAGAAAATTGTGGCAGCCAATACCTCCTCCCAAACTACAACCAAGAAAATTGTAGCAACAACTAAAGAATCTTGCACCCTAAAACAAACATCGCCAGCTTTGTCTAGACAAGAAGGGTTACCCAATCATATAGCAGCAGTTGTGCCGAGCAAGTGTGCACGTCTACTCAATTTAGTATGTACATTCATGTGTGTGTATGTTTCAGATGAATAGGTTTGAGTTTAAATGGCTATTGTATTAATGGGTTGAACATAACTTTTTGCATTTTATTAATGCTTCACATGTTCTATAAGTGTCATAAAATTTCCTTTTAGCATTTTAAACAGAACTTTGAGCGAAAATTGGTGACAATAATTGTGCAGGCTAGCAAGGAAAAAGAAGAGTTAATAAAGAAATTGAACAACTATCGTGAACAGATACATAAGAGAGTGTGTGTTCGAATTACCTATGAACGTTGGATGTGCAACCCATATCCTAGGCGTTCTATAAATGTTGATGTCGAGCCTTGTGCTTTTGGATAATCAGAGTCCTTTCAAATTCCGGTTCCCCCAAATTATCATATGTTGTAGTTTACGAATGAATTGTTTAACTCTTGTATTATAGCTTTGTATGCAACGTAAGTACATAGGTGCTTACCCAATCTTATTTAACTTAGATGGGATATTTTGTTGTTTTACATTTTATATATTGTCATGTATCTAGGTTGATAAATAAGATTTTGTAGAAGGTGAAAATGTATTCGAACAAATGTGTATACGATTCAAGACTCTATGTGCATATTTGATAGTTTACTTGTCAAAATCTACTTATTGCAAGTGATTGACCCAAGCCATCATAAATTATTTTTTCTTGCACCATACATTGAAAGGTATGATATGCAACATTATTTTTAATTGTTTTTATCATTTATGTAAATTATTTATACTAAAAGGTCACATATAATTAGTGAACATTTGAATCTATTCATAATTGTACCTCAACAATACATCGGGTTCATTTTGGATTCTGATATGGAAGGAAAGAACGAGGAGAGCTACAAATTCACCAATGTTGTGCAGAAGTTTTTTTTTTTTTTTTTTTTTTAACATATAATTCACATTTATATCTTTAAAGTTAATACAACTCTACCATTCTTTAATTTCTTTTTAGGGCGTTTAGTAATATAAAATGGAATCTAGTTAAGGTAAATCATCCCATTCTTTATATGTATATTAATCTTTTTATTTCTTTTGTTTAATGCTTATAAAATTGCTACTACGTTTTTAGTGCAACCAACAATGTCACTATTAGGAGTGTGGGTATTATGTGATGCAGTGGATCCATTAGTTTGTAACCCATTAACAACACTCATTCCCCAAGATAGTAAGTAACTTTGAAAAGCAATTCTTATAGGCGGATATATTGTTATTATAAACAATTTGGTAAAAAAACTACAAGTAATTGTTATTATAAAAAATCACGTAAAGGCAGTTTTGTGTTTATAAAAAATCTGCACTTGTGCCTATAAAAAAAAACTAAGAATCAACATTTTTGCCTATAAAAAATCTGAGTAAATGCACTTGTGAACATTAGCGCATTTGTTAAATGAGGCAACTAGGCTGAATGTTATATCATGGTCGAAATTAATGGGTAACTATGGAAATAGGCAAAAGTGCGGTTGTTAATCCCCTGGTTTAAATATGACAATCTGAAACTTGTAGTTTGGTATTGCAGTACATTTTCTTTTGTTTTATCTTACATAGCTTATGGTGTTCTTTTTATAGGCACCTTGACAAGAAGCATTTTACTACTAAGGAGTGGACGACATCGTTAGTTCATGTATTTCAGTGTGTGGCATCTGAACATCAATCATGTTAGTGTTTAGGAAAGGTTGGCATGTGGTCATGTCTTTTTGCGTTTCTATTTCCCATAGCCCAACAAAACATTTGTGAAACTGTTGTGATGTTTAATTAGTGGTATCTAGTATGTATGTTTGTCCATAGAACCCATGTGAAACTAACCTTGGATCTTCAATTCATTGGATTTTGTATAACATTCATTCTTATGGTTTTGTTACAATTTTGCTTTTGCTGGTTTTGCTTGTGTACATAGTTTTGTTGTGTTGTGGCTTTATACAAGGAAATACATTGTAAACAAATTACATTTAACAAAAAATAAAATAAAAAATAAAATCATAAAGTCAAGTTTTGTAAGCAAGAAACATGGGTTATGCTAATTATTAATGGTTTTTTTAATTGCATAGAGCTTTTCAACCAGGCTCTATTATACATATAAAGTCCGTTTCTAAAACTGGGCTCTAAAGCAATTCCTCGGAGTCCCTCCCCCTTTGTGCCCTCACGCAAAACCGGCTCTTTGAACATTTTAAACCGGGCTCTATGTCCATATTTAGTAGTGTGATGAATTTCATAACAATGATATGACATGGACATGATTTAATCCCGTACCACACACCTATAACATGTTATCGTGCTTTATCTGCTGATTCTTTTTCCCAGGTAAAGAAGCTACAACACCTCAACAAGCTCAATCAAGCTCTCCTTCCCAAGCTGCTGATGCAACTGTGCTTAATATTAGAAGACAAAGTCTCCACAAGCTACAACTGACACTAAAGAAGAGCTTAGTAACTTGTAATCCAATGTAGCAGACTAGCAGTAACTTGTATAGTATAGTGTAGAAATTAGTTAGTTTGACTTTTATCATTTTGACCTTTCTAGTTTGACCTTAGTTTAACTGTTTCTTACTTTGTATAAATACTAGATGTATTGATCAATTTCATTAATGAGAATTCACTTTCATTCACTCCTTTCTGTTTCTCAATACCAGATCCTGATGTTTATTTACCTAGCCGTAGCTGAAGCCTGTCATGGCTCGCATATTTAGTTTCTCGCCAACAATTAATCACGAAATCATAAATTTTGTGAAAACATGAACTGCTTTTGGTTCACTAGAATTATAAACTTATAAAATACGAACTGAACGAAAAAGAACATAAGATCACTTAACTATAAACAATAGAGTACGTGTTGGGGTCATGAAGAAATGATGATCGCACACTTTCATAGGTTTATTAATATAGACAACTAAAGTCCTTTGGAATTCCATAGATATGAAACCACAACTTTATAATATATGGACGGTGAAAGAGACACCCTGGATCACATAGATTCTTTTCAACTTTTCTCCTTGAATTCGTATCCTAACTGGCAAATACCTACCGAATCATTTACCTGCACCATATTATACTAACTAATTCCCAACTCAAATGTGGTGTTAAACTTGGCTATATTGCCCATTTCTCAACACGTACTTAATCGATAAGATCTTATATTTTGTGGTAGTTTGGAAGAAAAATAAGTTTAATCTTACTCAAATGTATAAACTTATAATTGCTAACAATTAGGTTGGTACAATTTGTTGAATTGCACCTTTTCTAAGTTTTTTTTTTTCTTTTCTTTTTTTCGAACGACAATTTCATTGCACCTTTTCTAAGTGTCTTTTCAGTACGTTTTGCTAAATTGTTAAAGCTTCAATAAGAAAAAGAGTGAAGGGTAGATGCAAGATGCTAGTTGTTTAATGATGGAAAAAAATGTACGTAGGTGGGTGGGATTCAACTGACATTTGGGCTTTATTAAATCCAATTCCTAATCATTTTTTAATCATTGCCAATCATTATTCTATTTTAAACCATATAAATCAAAATTAGGTTCGAGTGAACGCCATTTTCAAGTACATATGTTAGTTGAAATTTTGTCAAACGACTATCACAGTTCCAGGATACAGATCGATTTGAAAAACAAGATTTGTACGGGATTAATTACTGACTAAATCCAATGTGAATAATGTGTTAATGTGCCATACGAGTTCAGACTACTAGAGAGTTAACATAATTAATCTACTGATGCTATATTTACAATAAACATGACTTCATGTGGAATCAAGTGTGAATTTATGTAACGCTTCTCCCAATAGCTTTGTGACATTTTCTTCGCGCCAAGCTCCTCGCTAGGTTTCTTATGCATATCGCCGTTCATAAAAACAAAAAATGGTGCGCATAAACTATGTCAAGGTTTCTAGTTGAGTTACGTGTTTGACAATTCATTATGACTACAACAACTATACTGCATCTTCAATGATTTAGAGATTGAACACTTGCCAATAAAACAATATTTTCTTGAATTCAAATACAACACAGGATATTTTTTTAGAAACAAAATACAAACTGAACTCTTGTATCTATTTTTGCACATGGAAAAAGGATTTTATCAATCTTATCCCATTGATTCTCCATCTCTATTTAATTTTTCAAAACATTGTACTGTATCACTTTCTATGGGCTTTTTGTCACCTATGGCATGTTCTAATTGTATTAATTGAATTGCACCAATCATGGGGCCGGTAAACTAATGAACGTCTGCTTTGTGGTGTAAGTCGATGTCATTCAATTCTCTCGTAAAATAAGGTTTGCATAGTTAAAAATACATGCATGTTGATATGCACAGGTACTATCAAATAAGGTAACATTTAAGAAAAGCAAAGGAGAGACAGGAAAAACGCCAATGCGAGCTGAACACTTAAGACATGGTACACATTGTTAAGGCATGTATGCCTTTCATGCATGCTGTTCCCAAAATAATATCTAATCCTTTCCTATGATATATATGCGTAGTTCCTTTGTAATTCCGTATTTACCTTAGTGGAGCTAACTTAATTTATGTCTAAAAAGAGGAGAATCGCCTAGACAGCCTGTTTAGTCCCTCTAGGATCGAGTGTTCCCTGTGAAGTACGTCAATCATCCCTTCCTCCAATTGTATACTCCTAATCAGAATGTATAGCTATCAAGTGCATGGGAAAAGACTAGCAAGACAAGTGTGCGTAAAGTTTATAATGGATCGGCATTAATGTCAACATCATGGTCATTAATCATTATCGAAAGTTAGTTAGGTTGTGAAACCATAAAGGCGGTTTCGCTTGGTGTTGGTGGATTTCGAGTACAAATATTCCGTTTGTACCAATGCCTTATGATTGGTGTATAGATCATTAAATATACTTTCACCTAAGAAGATTTTGACAATACCGTATCAGCTGTGAGGTATGGGGTTCTTTTCCAATGGTATCTTATACTAGGGACCTCTAAAATCCCAAAGAAAATGACATCAACTTATTAAAATACATAAACAATAAATTAAAACCATATAAAAGCTTGTTAACTTAACTAGGGGAAGGTACGATTGTTATGTGGGTTTGATGAATATATAATGATTCCCTTTTATCGTATTTAATGTCACAAGAAGAAAAATGTAGTTTCAAAACACTACAAGTGGAAATATCTAAACACGAGTATCATAAACATAGCTAGCAACGGATGCATTTATATAGTCCTTACAAGACATAAAACCATCTCGCAAGACACTTTTGCATTAAGAGATTTAAATCTTGTCACATTGTTGCATTAGCCATAGGAGTAGACATTTTGAGCCCATTTGGCTCGACTGGATAAATGATCCCATTTTAGCATGTATAAGTAATTAAGTACCATGTAATCTTTTTTTTTTTTTTTTCTTCTTCTTCTTCTTTCTAGCTACTTGCTAGTTAATGGAATTATCATTCTAAATACAAATAGATCGATGCATTCATAAGGAGAGTGCCAAGAATATGCTTATGATACTTTCCAATTGAAGCTTCTACCAAACCTTTGCCAAAACCTTAGTTTATTAGTCATACGAAATGTTATATTATCTCGGCATAGTTATTAGATGTGGAAGGAGTATAGTATGAAATAGCATATAAATCATTGGCAATGATTAGAATGAGTAATAATTTGGATCAAGAATAAACAGAACTTTTTATTTGTAGTCTACAATATTTATTGCATCCCACCCACCCATATTTGGTCAGCTAGCGTACATCGTTGACTCCTAAGTACCTACTCAATAAACTACCTCATGACAAAACTTCCTCTAACAAGAATCAAATCTCATAAATAAGTCGTAATCGCATTAGATATATGAACTTTATGACTTAAATAAATACATCTATAGTGTATAAAAAACAATGTAATACTCATATTATACATAAAAAAGGGTAAATATACAAGACTTTCCATGTTCAAGTTATCAGAAAGGTCGAAGACTCAAATGTATGAGCTTTATTGCAGAACTTCAATGATCGTTTTGTTTAATTGTATAATTCCCGTAACCGAATAATGAGTTAGAGTGCAATATAAATAATGTTAAATGATCAAACGGGTTTGGTCAAATACTAACATTAATAACTAGTCCACATGCTAACAGGCCCCCGCAATTGGAGCGAGAGGACACAGAACGCTCAAACTGGTCTGAAATTCATCAAACAAACCATAGGGAGGACTCTTAGGGAAAATATCGGCATACTGATAGCGTGAAGAACACGCAAAACGTGAACCTGTCTTGTAGCAACCTGATCCCGAACAAAGTGAATGTTAATCTCGATATGCTTCGTGCGTTGATGCTACACGGATTGGAAGATAAATAAACCACACTGACATTATCAAAGTAAACAATAGAGGCAGAATTTAGAGGAGAGTAAAGCTCTCGAAGAAGATTCCACAACCATGATGTCTCAGCCATTGCATTGCCAACACCACGGTACTTAGTATCAGCACTAGAACGAGACAGAGTGCAACCTGCCACTATAACCTGAAGTAGGATACAAGTAGTTGTGCAACCTGCCTCTGAATAAGCAACCAGAGAAGATGTCGAGGAAAAATATAGCTAGAAACCATAATCCAAAGTGCCGCCAACATAATGTAAGATCCTCTTAAGAGCAGCAAGATGAGTCTTATAGAGACAAACCTACTTTACCTTATAAGACAAATCAGGTCTAGTGAAGGTGAGATACAGTAAAGCCTCAGCAAGCAAGCTGTAAAGAGTCGGATCAGAAACAGTAGTGCCATCAGCCCCCAACTTGGACTCCGTATCAACGGGAGGCATACACGAATGACAATTATGCATACCAACGCGCTCAAGAATCTCCGTTGCATACTTTTTCTAGCATCCCCTTGGTAGTGCGGGTGACAGAGATGCCTAGAAAATAGTCCGGCGGACCAAGAACAGTCATAGAAAATTAAATTGTGTAGTTCCAAAATTGAATAATGAGTTTGAGTGCAATATAAATAATGCTAAATGATCAAACGGATTTGAGCCAATACAAACTACACTAACACGTTTTCGGCTCTTTTCATGTCAAGGTTTGAACTCTAGATAAATGCATACGGCCTAAGGGAATATATATGTTGCATTAAAGAGTTCAACCAAACTAATATATGTCGTCTTTCAAAAACTAACAGTCGATCTCTTTTCTAGTTGATTCCCCTTATGCAAATGGGTAATTTGTAGCAATGCAGTCTTATATTTCCTGGATGCTATCATCTTGTATTTTAATTTTCGTGTCAGTTTATTCGGTTTAAGTCTAAATTACATTGATCTTCCATAAACTAAACTTCAATTGCCAAAAACAAGTTAAACATACCAACGTAATCTCGAGAACTTAGACGCTCAATGATAATCACCTATTTATGGTGCCGTCTTGTAAAAAGATGTTGAGTTTGTCTCAGCTCAACAATAAAATGATTGTTCGAAGTATCTTGAACATAATTAAGTGTGCTTAACTAATTAAGCTAGCTATGCGCTAAATGATAAGAATATTTGGATGCAAAATCTAATGACATATAGAGCATGTTAGGGCGACCGGAACGGACGGATGAATTTTTGTCATCACCTTTCTTAATTCAATTGAATAAGCCATTGATCACATGGGAGGATGATACAAGTAAAAGCATCATTTACCAACCTCAAGCTATAATAATATACAATAGAAACTAATTAACTACTAGCATATATATACTATAGTACAAGTGTATAACATATTATAGAGAGAAAGAACATGATTTATGTATGAAAATTTACATCTTTGATGTCACTTTCTATGAGATTTAGAGTAGGGGACCCAAGGAATATGGGGTGTGTTTGAAAGAAACCCCATACCTGACAATACAGATGCCATTTGCTGATGTTCTAACTGTATATGATGCTTGAAATCTTCTCGTTGAATGCCCATTATTAGTGTTGTGCATACATTTACGAATACGTAATAACGAATCCATTTCTATCTACCATATATAATGTATGGATATACGGCGACAGCAGTAAATAAAATCGCAAAAAATGTTATGATATCTTGATGCAACATCAGTATGAACAAGTCAAAAGTAGAATTAAACATACTACAGTATATAATTGAGTTGAATAAGTCACTCTCCATTTATAATTCAAAAGTAGTAGTATCTTGAGTACTACTCCCTCCGGCTCAAAAATATTGTCCATATTTTTATTTTGGGTTGTCTCAAAATGATTGTTCACTTTCCCTTTTAAGTAAAAATTAGAGAATATGGCATTTGAATATTCTCTTTGGGTGGTTGAAAAGTGTCCCACTTTTATTAAACTTTGGAGTAGTTAAATATCGCCAAACTAATGTTTGGTGGTAGGTATTTTTGCTTCGATCAGCTCATTAAGGCATTTTGATGTTAACTTGAGTTTTGCTAAATGTTCTCTAAAGGTATATCGCAAGAACGTTGTAAGGTTAATAAGCACATAAGACAATACAGACACGTAGATTACATGAATGTCCATGGACTTGTGGCTAAACGAACCTTCTTGTCCCTTCAAATCCCGTGGATTAGTCGGCCAAAAGGTCGGAAATTATGGTTTAAAAAAAAAAAAAAACCTTCTTGTCCTAGTGATGTATTTCTTTTTTGATCTTTGCTCGATCAATCTTGAACTAGTCCTGAAACTTTTCTATGTTTGTATTGTTAAGTTAGACGCTAATTTTGCATTTATCATTTCTCAAAAATCAATAATTTTTTCCTTTATTTGTCATCATCACATTCATTCTTTAGCCATCATCACATTCATTCTCAATGTATCATGTACCCGCACACCACAAGTAAAAGAACAATGTAAACTTACTTGTGGATCAAATGTGATGAACTAGTGATTGGACATTCTCATAGGACCCATTATCACAACAAGAAGTCAGGACTAGACAAAACTAAAAACAAGTCACATGAGTTGGACTTTAATGACTAGGCTTTCTTCTAAGTACTTTAAACTAAGATGGCCTCTATTGCAATTACCTTCAATAACTAGGCTTTCTTATTTCTTCTAAGTACTTTAACTATAAAATGGGCTCAATGAAGTTAGGCCCACAAAATTTTAGTTGTGTATTGAGTTTGGTTAAGGCTAAACTCTTTTGTTGACTGGGCTTGAGGCTTTTTTTTTTCTTTTTTTTTTTTTTCTTTTTTTTTTTAACAATAACCAACTATTTCTAAATAAACACCATAAACTATCTCACCTGTCTTAAGCAAAACTTAAACATGCAATCATTTGGTTATGAAACTTCTAACACAACAACTGACACAAGCTCTTTAGTGGGTTTGAGATCTAATTGCAATTTGCAAGTGTCTTAACTGAATTGCATACTAAAGTCTCTTTATGAACAGGCTAAGATTGTATAAAAAAGAAGGCAATGCCCAACTATACAAAAAGCTAGAGAATCTTTGGTAAAGATCCAACTGCGAAGCGGAAAGAAGATTCACCAAATAAAGCTAGAGAGGATCTTTGGCAAAGAATTGCCTTTGGAAAAGTGAACAAAAACGAAGAAGGCACCATCATGAGATCGGGTTAATCCATGCCCCTTGAATGGTCCAAACAAATAATTCGAGCTCCTGGCCGATATCCATATGGAAGAGATGTTTGAATTTGATGAAAAAGATCAATGTCAAAGGGTAGAAAATGATCAACTATGGAATATCGCCATCTGCATATTGAAGGTACTTGCAATATTTTCCGCCAAATAGGTTTTACCAACAGACAACCTAACAAAACATGATCATTTAAATCCGAACAACTAGCACAAATTGAGCAGTAAGTTCATTTAAGAGGAACCCCATGACGGAACACATTTATAGTCATTAGCAATACTTTCTTACTTCTACAAATGATTTAACATCACCTATACATGCAACTACCAAAGCTTATCAAACATTTAAAACTGCAACAAAGACTCAAGGTTGGGAAACTACTTTCGCTGCAACAATAACTAATAATTACAACAATACCATACCGTTTAATTTCAACATTCTTTTCTTTAAGAAAAGTAGGCAGCCCATTAAAGATAAAGAGTATTTTCTTCAACAAAAGATAATTGTAATTACCAATTAGTAGTTACTAGTTACTGCAAGTTACCTACTCAACAAGTAGCATCAAGATGTGGTCCACACGTGAACATATCAAACTTCTTCACCCGGTCCCACCAACCAGACACCTTCTTTCCACCATTTCCGCCACGTGGGCAAAACAACTTCTTCTTGCTCTTGTCCTTCATCACCTGAGCGAGACTTGTACATGTGCTGCTGCTGTTGCTCGTACTACTCATTGAGAAACCTGTTTCATCTTCACCACTCCAGCTAATGCTGCTACAACTATCACCATTGTTTTTCACCATCAACCTCTTTATGTTGATGCTTACGTTGTTCTTTTTACCTTCATCTTTGTTCTCTCCCACTTGTAGTTTTGTTAACTTGTCGTAATACTCTTTGTTCCTTTTCTCTAACTCGTATATTTGACCTTGGAGATCATCGATTTTACGACTTAGAACAAACACGCGGTGGTCTTCCGTTCGTTCCAATAGCACACATCTTGCAAGCTCCCCTGCTTTACGCTTCATGAACAATGACTCTGATGCTAGCCTAGAGTTTTCATTTGTTAATACCACACGCTCGGATTCTAACACCTCTAATAAACTTTGCTGTAACTCTATTTTCTTCTTAGACTCTTCCTGCGAACACAAAATAAATAAGAGCCAAATGCTAGAAATCGCAATATATCATATGCATAATACTAATATAATCAGTAATCGAATGAGGTTTTCCTATTGAGGATACCTGGGTAGAGCGAGTCTTTGACTCAAATGCATATTACGAAAATATTCAATCTATAACACATTTTCCTGATAATATATGCAAGGTACTTTTCTAAGTATCTTATGCAAATAATTATTCCGTACTATTTTTCCATGTAATTTCTTAAAGTTTAATGCAACATAGTAATACTTACTCTTTACCAATACTAGAATGGTACCCGCGCAATGCGGCGGCGGGTACTGTGTGATTATATTTTGCGCTATTTGGTTACACGTTTAGTTGTCTTCATGCTTTATATGTAGAGATATTAGAGATGGTTAAGCCAAATAATTTAAGTTTGAACAACCAACCGCTTCCTAACAAACTTTCTAACCAACTTTGCTTCCTAACAAATTAATTTTGAAATCTTTCCATAATAAGCAAGAAAAAAGTCTGAATTTTAAGCCTTTCTAATTAAAGAATAGTCCCAAATTCATTATAATGTAGTATAGATATGTAATGTACTTCTATTTTAACAATTTTGAAGCAACATGTTATCATTTAGTTAACAAAGTATGCAACCTTAAAGCAACATGTTGATATATTTGTTTACCATTTGATGCAGAAAAATTATTCAAGAAATTGAATCCATTGGTATGAATTGATAAAGGAAAATGATTGGCATGACTAAACTTCATGCCTAAAGATATAGTTTTTAATTGTTTTTTTAATAATATAGTACATGTAACATCTAACAGTAACAAAAAATTTAATTGTTTTTTTTTTCTAGTGGTCCTACCTAATAATATAGTTTTTGAATTAAGATTTGATATAAACAATGCAGCATAAAATTTAATACCTGAATCGTATCCAAACTCTGCAGCTCATCCACCGCAATTTCATACTCCACAAACTTCATCACAAGTTCTGAGATTACCAACTCTGAAGGATTAGGTTTTTTAGGTTGGGTTGGAGGTTGGTACGAAACTGAGCTTTGGGCATCATCCGAATAATCAGCATTGATGTTAACATCATCTGAAATGGGGCATATATGTTCTTTTGCGTGTTCAAGTAGAAGTTCTTGTTGTTGTTGTTTGGAGAGTGTACGAGTGTAACGATCAGCCAAGTAAAGGTAACGATTGTAAAGATCTTGAACTAAAGCAAGGAGTTCTGGGCGCTTCCGGTAGTAGAAGTCTGCACGTTCCCCAAATGTATCTTGCTTGTTTTCTGTGTTAATTGCTTGTACTTTATCCTCAATGTCTGCAGTCATCCAAATGAAATATATTAATACCGCAGTTGTTATGTTGTTCAATGTAGTACTTCAAACCCACTAAAGTCACGGGCTTATTAAATTTAGAAGTACTATTTATTAAGTATAAAGAAACGTGAAAATCCTTAGAAGATAGAACTCCAGGCCCATCCAGACAATAAGGTCGGGCTCAAGATACAACCAATCTAATTAACTAATGAAGCTAATTTGTCTAACACAATATCAGTATCACATTTCTAAAATCACAGAACCAGCCGACAGTTTAAGAAATATCATGAACCAAGCTCATCTACATAACATGAGCATGTTAAAGAACATAAAAACATAATTTGAATCTATTATAGAAGATTCAGGCTTTGGGTATGTTTTTATGTTGTTTCACATACTCATATTATGTTCAGCTATTTCTAGTAATTACTTTTTCATTCCAAGTAATATTGTCAATCCAAAGCAAAAGAACAAAAAAGAAAAAAGTTCATTTCAAATTTTGAAACCAAAGAAGACAAAGAAATAAATGTAGCTTTCTATTTTTTGGCAGCTAGTTTTGAATGAATTCTAGGAGTGTGTTACTTTTGGTGTTTGAAAAGAAAAAAAAGGGTGAAAGTGACTATTCATAAGAAAATAAAAATAAAGATCTTTTGGGTACAGACTACAGAGTCTAGCAGAGTAACTTATCCCTCCAAAATCTATTTCAAAACCAAGTTTTATACACAAAAGATTCTTATTCTTCACCAGCGGCTAAAAGAACAATAGCTTTTTCCAACGTCTTATATCCGTATTTTTTCATACCACTCAAATCTTGTGAGCTCAAGGACTAGTTTGATCTTTTTGTGAAGAAATAATTTGAACAAAGCTAAATAATTTACAGTGATGAAATGATTCTTAAAGCTAAAGATGTGAATACTTTTATGATTAAGCATGTATGTCAACATTTTGTTGAAGCCACAGACTTATTCACAAAACACACACATTTAGGCTTAAAATTATGCAAATCTTCAGTGACTAATTATGGAATATCTTCCATAACTAATTACCATACACTTTAATATGCGTAAATGGTATAAATGTTGGCTTTAAAATATTTAAACCAGCCAAAAAAAAAACCTCAATGCACTTTGACTCCTGTCCATAAATAAAAACACCATGTCTCACTTTTTTTTACCAAAATTACAGCAGTGCCTTACATAGTTTGTAACAAGTCTTTTTAGGCTTTTAGCAATGTGTTCAACATAATTGCATGATTTTAAGCAAAATTGTAACACAAACCGAATTTTTTTTAATTATAAAAGTGTCTTTCTAATGTTACCTTTATTCTCCAGCTATTTTACAGTATCAATCAATGTGTGACATATGAGACCTACAAGGGGTTGCATGTCTATATTCCTGGGTCCTATCCATATTTTAATAGCAAGTCAAGTAAAAAATGAAACGTGCCTAGTCAAGTAAAAAATGAAATACCAATGGGCTTGTGGTCCACTGGGCATGTCTTATTCAGTTAAGCGTGCCTAGTGGAGAGTAGTACCGGTTTGGGTGACCAAACCGGGAAGTCCTCCCTTGTGGACCACTGCCCTGTCGGTACGATTTCAAAGTCCTTCAATGAAGGTTTCAACCCACAAGGGTTCGAATCTGGAGAAGGCAGGGTTTACTTCAATTTAAGTGTCGTGCCTTCGGGCGGCTTAAGTTGAAGGTTTTCCTCCCATCGGGTTTCAAATTGGTCTTGGATTTCCCCAATGAAAGTCAATTTTCAAAAAAAAAAAAAAAAGTAAAAAATGAAACAAAACTCAAACAAATACAGTAACTTCAATAAATTCCCAAAACCAACCAAGGTTAAAAAGAAGAAGGGTAAAAGTTGGTAAATAGTGTGTAATAAATAGCATTACAGTTTGCAGTGTCCTGTTATAGCCCCTACTCATAGGGCAGTCTCAAAAACCCAAAACTTTTATGACAAGACATTGATAATGAGAAGATGTTTCAATGTCTAAAATCTGTTAAATCCAAGCCGTTGATCATGACATGATTTTTTTTAAAAAGAAATTGAGAGTACTTACTACTTAATACATTTGTATCAAAAATTTAATGCATCCAACAAAATAGCAGGCCCATATTTTTCTATGACATACCCCTACTTTGAATTACTTATTTTTTAAAAACATTGGATGCTTGTCACTTTGCAAATTCCTTATCGTGTATTAATGTTAGGTCGTGTCAATGCCTTATTGTGTTCCAAAGAAAATTCTACTATCTAGAGTGTTTATTATTATCAACAGATATAACGTACACCACACGAACATCTAAATGTTAAAGATCAAATATACAAAGCACATTTTTGCTAAAAATAGTTCAGTAGTTAAAAAAGCATATGAAGTTTTCGGTCTCTTTGCTAAAACAAACATAATGTTACTTTTTTATCTTCCAAACAGAGTTAAGTGCATTAACGCTGCCTACAAAATTGTTAAATTAGACATTTGAAGTAGGCTATATTTGGTAAAGCAAAAGTTAACAGTATTTGTTTGTTTTATAAACCGTTTCAGATTAGAGCATTTAAACAAAAAATCTCAACACTTGGAAAAACTTGTCACTAAATACAACCATAAAATCATATACTAACATAACTACTACTCCGTATGTTACAAACACTCTATATAAACAAAAGTGCTACCAGAATAAAAAGTTACTCCTGTACTTTTTTTTTTTTTTTTTTTTGTAACTTTTACTAGTTTCTTATCTACACTTAATCATGGAGTAATTAATACCAAAAATAAATTAAAAACATGTGACCCAAATCTCCACTCACCATTAAATTCATCACTTTCCACTTTAAACTTTACACACCCAATTTCCAATAGATAAAAAATCACACTTACATCAAACAAGTTGACAAATCTTCACATTTCAAAAGCTATAATTATTGTCCCAAAAAAAAAAAAAAGGTTTCTTACCAGAAATTGATAGTAGAAGCCATGAAGGCTTGTTACTAAACCTACTTTTGCTCCGTCGTGACACTGCCGGCGACGACGACGGTGACGGTACTACGTCAACGACGGAGCTAACGTCTGAAGAATACGTTACTGGCAACATCACTATCCTTTTAACCTGCATAATTGTTGCAAGCAAAAATTCCAAAATACATTAGATATATATAAAATAATACTCAA
Source organism: Artemisia argyi (assembly GCA_030686995.1). Lineage (NCBI taxonomy): Eukaryota > Viridiplantae > Streptophyta > Magnoliopsida > Asterales > Asteraceae > Artemisia > Artemisia argyi. Next base: position 40,370,135 of record CM060698.1, read on the forward strand.
TAGTTACTACAGTATGAAGGATCAATTAAATAATACTCGTAGTAGTTATAACTTGTGTCGGTCACACAGTTTAATACACACCAAAACTTACTGTTACAACTTTCAACAATATAGATAAACAAATACTCCGTAAAGCATATGGATTTGAATACAAGAATTAGAATAAAAAGAAGGACAAATAAACGGTATTGTTGCTAACACGCAGATCTCGAGGTTTCTCAAGTTTTATAGCTATTTAACAAAATTTGATTGGTACATTTTTAATTAAATAGCACTATTCTTAACTGATATACAACCGTAACTGGCCAACAAAAGTTAGGTTACAGTTTTGTAAAAATAAACAGTTTGTAACGAAACCAAAACTTAAGTCAAAATATATTTATTGAATTATAACATAAACATTTACAGTTTCATAAAACACATAATAGCATAAAGTAACTGATATAATAAATAAACGTTATCGATGCTATAAACTAGGCCAAATTGTTGCGTTAAGTTTTCATACCAATTATCGAAGCAGAAATTGTGATTATTACTACAGTATGTAACAATGAAACTAAAGTGAAAACTGGAAAATGAAGATATACCTTAATTATGTGTGTGAAACTGTGAATGCAAGTTGCTGACGTGGCAAACGGTCGGAAGGATGATGACGGATAGTCGGTGGTGTAGTAAACTATATATAGTGTGTGTGTTTACATGATGGTTTTTAAATTTGCTGTTGTTTTTTCAAGTGAGAGTGTGAAATGAAATGTAGGAGTTGGGGTTTGGGTTTTGTAGACTTGTTGACTGTTGCGTGCAAGAGCTGCCAAAATCCCGCAAACTGTAGTTTGATTTTCAAATACAAGGATTTTGTTGTCATACGTCTTTACTAGTCTATTCTTTAGCCTTTTTTTGTTTTGTTTTTTTCTTTTTTTTTTTTTTTTACTTTGTAGCTTTAAATTCGAATAAAAGTGGTATTATTGAAATCAGATAATATATTTATTATTGTGATATATGATAATGGTTCATGAATGTTGAGATATACGTATTTGGTAGAATTAAATGTACATTTATTGAATTATATCAAGTAAACAAGTAAATACTACTCCCTCCGTCCTTAAATAAATGTCCACTATTGACTTTCAAAGTATTTTTGTTTCAACTTTGAATTTGAATTATTTTATTCGTATTATGTAATACTTGATGAAAATTATACCAATAAAAATACATTTAAGACCAAATTCGTTTATATATTTTGTATCAAGTATTACATAACACAAATAAAATAATTTACAGTCAAAGTTAAAAAGAGAAGACTTAAAAAGTCAATAGTGGACACTTATTTATGGACGGAGGTAGTATCAAAAATGATTATATTATAACAAGTTGAAAATACGAGCATGTACTCGCCGGTTGCGATGACAGATGTCATTTAATTAGAACTTTTAGGGAGCAATGGTTTTGTTCGTTTATCTGTTTTTCGTAGCATTAACTTTATGACTTGAGAAGATTTTAATAGAGGTGTTAATTTGTGCCCAAAATCAAAAAAAATGGCTAAATGGGTAAATTTTTAAAAAATTTGGGTACATTTTGTCCCCCTTTTTTTTCTATAGCCAAATTCATTTATAAACCCATTTACATACCTCATGTGATTAAGAAGATGAATGTGATAATGAACCCACTTATACTTATACATATTTCCATATCAAAATCGATTTTCCAAATTTCCTATAAAATACGCATCCGCCCAGATCTGCAAACTCACATACATGAAAATTGCAGATCTGCAAGTCACACACACAAACAAACAAGAACAAACAGAAACTTATGATCACCCTCTTGTAACACCCTGACTTTTATAAGTCTTAATAATAGACTTTTATATTGTTATTATAATATTAGAAAAATCTTCCCATTAGTGTTTTTATTAGAAATAAAGACTTCCAGTGCAAATAGTTAAACAAAATGGACAAAAAGTGCAAAATATTTAACGACGGAGACTAATGGTGTAAAATACGCATTTTTGAAAGAATTACCAAACTACCCTTATGGCTTAGATAACTTAAAATCTCATTTTTTTATGGGAGATGATTTGCACACTCTAATTGATTGGGACACTCCAATTAATTATGGTTGGACAGTTATACCCTCACAATCTTGTGAGGGTATAACTGTCCAACCACAATTAATTGAAGTGTCCCAATCATTTTAGGGAGTGTGCAAATCACCTTTTTTTATCACAGCTACATGTGTTTGTATGTGTTGTCATAGAGGGAAAATATCTAGTTTTCCAATGGATGAAGAAAGCATTCAAAGGGTAATTTAGGAGGTTTTTTATAATGATTAGGCTACCATAAGATATAAGCTTCCTTAACATGATGCCCATCAAAGGTATGAATTATTTACAAGTCTTCATTTCATGATTCATTGTAGAAATTAAAGCTTTTAGTGTAAAAATATGTTAAGAATGATTTTAGACATGTTATGAAGTCTTGTATATGTGATGAACCTAGATGATGTTGTCATAATTTTGGGTTAGATATGATCATGCCACTGAGATTACGATGTTATAGATAGAAACCAATAGCTAAATTATGTTATAGATGAGTTTTTCTTGATTAATAAAGAAAATGATGTTTAGCTTATACACATAAAAAAGTGTTTGGCACAAGATAATATTAGCAAATTTAGACATACTATAAATTGAATCTTATTGAAAATGGTTATATATATATATATATATATATATATATATATATATATATATATAGGTGAGTTCATGAAAAAAATTCACTTTGGTAGAAAAGTGAGAAAAGTGTACAAATCAGCCTCTTCTTCCCCACTTTTTTTTCACACCAAACTACAGGGACCTAATTGTATTTTCCTTCATTCTTTAAGGAGGTTTTATAAATTCGCACCCTACCCTCCACCCCCACCCCCCACCCCGGAAAAAAAAAATTCCTGCCAAAAAAAAATTTTTTTGGGGCAAAAAAAAAAAAAAATTTTTTTTGCCAAAAATTTTCCCGCCAAAAATTTATAACCTTGATGCACCTTTTTTTTAGTGCACCAATTTTTATAACTGAGATGCACCAATTTTTTAAAACTGAGATGCACTAAAAAAAAAGTGTATCAGGGTTATAAATTTTTGGCGGGAAAATTTTTGGCCAAAAAAAAAAAAAAAAAAAAAATTGCCCAAAAAAAATTTTTTTTTACGGCGGGGAAAAAATAATTTTTCGGGGGGGGGGGGGGGGGGTGGGTGGGGGTATGTTTCAAAACATACCCATGAAGTTTGAGATGTTTCAAATTAAACCCTATAACTTTTTTTTCTCACTTTTCTACCAAAGTGGACTTTTCTCTAGAACCTTACCCTATATATATATATATATATATATATATATATATATATATATATATATATATATATATATATATATATATATATATATATATATATATATATATAATAAGCTGATATATAAGTTTTGTAAAGAGTATAATAGCTTATCATGGGTTTTAAGTCGTTTTGGTGATGTTTGAATTTAGGTGATTGGCTCCAAACGGTCAACCTAAATTGACCAAAGGATGGTCAACAAGGTCAAACTGCTTAGAGTCAATGCTCCGCGGAATATAGGGTTTCCCCGGGTCGTTATGTCCCGACGAGGTGTGGATTGTATTCAAAAGGGTTTGTGATCGGGTGAATTAGGACAGAAAGGGGTTGTGAATGGTTACACTAAGGAATTTTGAAAGAAAATAACTTAAATAAGTTATATAAACAAGACTGTGAAATCAGAAAAACCAGAAACGTTTTAAACCTAAAAACGCGTACGTTCAATTTAAATCTACGTAAACGTACGTATAAAAACAAATGGGGAATTATAACAAAAGAGGAATTTGCATGCCTTAGCAGCTTAAATGCAAATTAAACAAACTTAAAATGTTTATTTAATAATTACGAATTTATTTAAAAGTTAAGAAAACTCTAAAACGCGTATGTTTACGTTTAAATAAACGTCTACGTACAAAATAAAAAGTGAATTCTGTCAAATATAACTCCCACAAATGTGAAAATTATATTTTTGGATTCCTAATTATATAAGAAAATTATTGGAAAATTAAAATTATTTTTACAACTATTTAATAAATTATTATTAATTAATTACTATTTTTAATTATTTAATAATACACTAAATAATAAGAAAATATAAAATAAGCCTAGAAAAATAAAATTAAAACTTAGAAAAACCTAAAATATTATAAAACTTATTTTAAAACTAAAATTATATTTTTTACACTATTTATATATTTATTATTAATTATTAACTAATTATTTAATTATTAAAAAATAAATTAAATTAAGAAAAGTGCTAAATGATACAAGAAAAATCTGAAAAAATTACCAAAATTATTTTTAACTATAAGAAGCCTAGGAAAAATATAAAAATGAAAATTGCTTATTAAATAAGCTGAAAATAAGCAAAATTGCTTAAATAGAAGCTATCACTATTTTAAATTTTGTCTTTTTTGAAATTTTCTTTTACAAACCTATTAAACAACTGAAAATATGAAACTTTTGTGAAGGGACTTGGGCTGAATATCAAGAATAAGCACTATGAAAAGCCAAAAGGATTGGCAGATTGCTTATAAGCTTTTTAGGATTAGGACTAGCTTAAATAAGCTACAATATTAAGCCACAAGCCAAAATAAACCAACAACTATCAATGCAGAAAAGAAATAAGCACAAATGGACAAAATAAGCACATACAATAAGCTGGAATAAGCAATAAGCTTAACCAAAAACCACACAGTCAACATAGGTCTGAATCAGGGATTTTGGACCTCTGTGGGGTCCACTATGGTGAAGTAAGGTCCAAATAAGCACTTGACCTTTCAAGGTTACCAGGTAGGCTACAAAATAAGCCAATAAGCTAGGCTTGTTGCTTATTATTGAGCTCAGTGTGAGCTTGGGAAAGTTGGGTCAAAAGCTGAGTGGGTCAGTTTGTATCAGGAAAAGGGGCAAACAAAATGGGCATAGCAGCCCATGTAAATAAGTTAGGAATGGAAAAATAAGCTAAGGGACTTAAAGGTGGGCTTATGGGCTTTCCAATAAGCCAAATCTCAAGTTGTGAGGCCCACTATGGAAGCCTGTGGGACCTCAGCAAGTTGGGGTGTTGGAGCTGGGGTGGTGGTGAAGGGGAAACACCTTCCCCTGCAGGTGTGTTTGAGCCAGTGTAGGGCCCACCAGAAAAATCCCAAAAATAAGCTAACACTTGGACTATGAAGTTTAGCTGGGAGACTACTTATCCTAAAAATTTCAAAGTCTGAAACTAAACCTAAAAATCACATTAATTCCTGGAAATTTTGGAAAATGTGAACTCAAGCAAATTTGACTTTTTCAGCAATTGCTCTACTTTGACTTATTTGGACTTTTAAGCTTAATCTCAGGGCTGAATATGATATATTAAGTTGAAATTAAGCTAATCTAACGTAAAGCTTTAACTTTTAAGCTAATGTGATGGTTTATGGAGCTTATTACCCACACAGTTAACAGTTAAGGAACACTTAGGGTGATTTTGACTTTATATTGTTAAAACCTTGGTTTTATGGTTTGACTAGTTCCAATATTACCTAAGAGGACTGAGTGTGCAATGTGTCTGTGGAAATGGACACTACCACAGGTTAAACCAAACAGAACCAAACACCCCTATATATGAATCATCAACTGAGTCACTAAGCTAAAATGCAAATAAGCTGCTCACAAGTACTAAACTAATCTCAAATAAGCAGGATAAAATCAAATGAACTACAAGGAACATTTAAAAAAGCTTAATCAACAAGGAATGCAGAAAAAGTAAAGGTGGGACTTACTTTGAAACCAAGGATACAGGCCAAGGACAGGGACTAGGTTTTGAGATAAGCTCAGGGAAGCTATCAAAAAGCTTCCTGAGCTTATCAAGAGGGGTTTAAAGCTTATATGAGCTTATTTCCTCAGCTTATTGCTATTTTTCTTTTTATTTTTGATTTTTTTTGTATTTTTTTCTTTTTATGATTTCCAATATGCTAATTGATCTACATACTTTCAAAAGCTTACAATTAAGCTTCTGTGAGCTTAATGACACCTAAACAACAACTATTTTCAATGTCCAATTCATAATAAGGTTTTTTGAGTAAAAATAAGCTTAAACTAGATTGGTTATGGTTTGGATTTGGTTTGGTTATGTTTATTTACGCTTAGATACCACAAGGACCATTCATGTATTTTTTTAAAATTTCAGGGGCTGAAATTGCCATCTTTCCCAAAGTTACTCATAAAGGTGATTTATGCCAAGTATGAATAATTCAAGGTCCCATTTGATAATTTTTCCAAATTTTGTATCCGGGGACCTTTTCTGCCAAACTTTCAAACTCTAGGGACCAATCATGTAATTTCACTAAACTTGCCACCCAAGGAACATTCCTGCCAAAGATTAATAGCACAAGGACCAAAATTGATTTTTCATTCAAAAATATCCCACCAGGGACCAATATTGCCAATTTCCAAAACTCCAGGGACTAAACTTGTAAATTTCCAAAACTTTTGAGATTTTTCACCAAAGGACTAAATATGACAACTTATGATTTTAAAAAGACCTTTGGTGATAATTTTCTATATTTTGAATGACCAGGGACTAGTTTTGACATTTTATGAAAGTTGGGGGACTGAAACTGCCAATTTTGCAAACTTTGTACGTTTTTCATTTGTTTTTACTCGTTTTGCATCTAAAACATATAAAACACAATTTTGAAATATTTTTAGTATTTTGATGCATTACCGAGTGTTTTTGTATGTTTTGCAGTTCAGATTTGACAAAAAATGATGAGTGTTTGAGCACTCATCATTAGGACAACAAGGTTTTTAGAAAATTGGTCGACACTGAAGGATCATAGAGAACTAACAATTTATCGGATTGACTTGAAGTAAGAATGAAAATTATAGCCCTCTGAATCAACATTAATTTTTATTCCTTAAGTTTTGGCTCCTTCAATAATTAAATTGGTTTAAAATGCAAATTAATACAGCAAGGTCATAGGTAAGAAAGTTAGAGCTCAAATTGTTTTAGGGGTTTTGGTGGTAATGATGGGTAGAACGTGTTATTTTGGTTGCTATGTCATTTAGTTTGAATCACGGTTCTCATGTTCAGTTTTGTTGATTTCGCATTTAGGTTTGAAATTTTTTTAAGAGTTTGGTTTCGTTGTTTAAACTTTGATTAGTATGTTATAATTTTGCATGACTCATGCCTATTTTTCAGTGCTTCTTGATGAAAAGAATTTCTCAGCTTCCTTTGGAGTAGTTTTAGGTTACAGGTATGTTCAAACAAATTATTTTGTGCTTCTTCTTCAATATGGGTGTTTATTTTATGCAAGAAAATAGAGTTATTTAGGGTTTCTTGATTTAGGCGGTTAAAGCTGAAAGGATGCTGGTGTAGATATGAAGGATTGGTAGTTTTTTTTTTTTTTTTTTTTTTTTATTGTTTTGGTGTGTAGAAACGTAGAGGGGGGGGGGGGGGGGTTGAATACGTTCCTTTTTTAAATCTTAAAATCTTTCGAATCAAATTCATAATCAAGTGTGACTAAATATAAATAGTGGTTACGTCACTCATAACAAATATATATGTCGAGTAACTACAGGTATGTTTACCAGATCAAGACTCACATATCATAAATACAATATAAACAATTAATCGCACAAAGTAAACACAACAAAAGGTTAAAAGAATTAAACTACTTTTTATTGAATTGGGGACGGTCCCTGAAATGTATGGACGGTCCCATATATATGTAGGACGCCTGTCTATTTACAGGACTGTCGCCAATGGGTTTTCTGAGTCATGTAGTGTGTTTAAGATAGGTGATAAAGTATGTATTTGCGTATTTTAAGTTATCTCAGTTTTATCACACCCACATTCACAATATAAGCGACAAGCCACAAAAGTACAAACTCAATGCAAGTGTAAATATAAAATGATAAATGCAAGAATAAAAAGTAAAGAGATGAGTAGAGAAAATGCAAACCGGATACGATGATTTATAGTGGTTCAGCATGAAGCACCTCTTTACCCCACTACGCTCCCAGAGTACCCAACTCGAGAGTTACTTCATTAATCAACAAGCTTCCTTTAGGCGGAACAAACCGTACACTAGCGCTTACACCATTTTACGACACTAAGCGAAATATCGAGTTCTAATCTTAGCTAGAACCAATCCACGCACGATCTATACAATCAACATGATCAACCTGATCACCACGATCAACTCGATCAACACGACCTACTCGATCAACTCGATCTACCCGATCACCATGATCAACCCGATCTGCCCAATCCACATGATCTATCCGATCTACCCGATCAACAAACAACACCTCACGGACTTACACATTGTCCGGATATATCTGACACTTCACGGACTTACACAACATCCGACTCTACCTATTACAAAAGATGTGGACTCGATCTATATGTAACAAATGTTACACGTGGACTAACTAGACTACATAACTTCGTATCTAGGTGATAATGAAAGTTCTTCTCTTTGCACTTGAGGTGAGGAAGAAAGAATCACATATTAACATGATTCAAGCAAGTTAATGTGATCAAAGAAAGGATTGAGAAAGGACATAAAATTTTGTGCTAAAGAGGGTTAAAGAAATATAATAAAAATAGTGCAGTATTTATAGACAGCTCGAGGAGCGAGGGACGGTCCCTTAAACATTGGACGGTCCCTTACATATATAAGGGACCATAACCTATTTAAGAGACCTTCCTGAAAGTTTTTGTCCTTTAGTGATGAAATGTTATCTGGTGAAAATTTAACTGATTTGGGCGGGAAAAATAGCTGTTGGAGATTTCAAATTCAAATTTCAAATTTATGTTTCTTATTAAAACATTTCTTTATAAATACAAAAATAATTTGTATAATTTATTTTTGTAAAAAGGTCTTGTTACATTTATAAAAATGTGAGGTTTATGGACAAAAATAATTCTTTGATCACTTAACAAGTTTAAAGTATTGTTTGTACATACCCTAAGTGATTCAGACTTGAGTTGTCGAGAGGTGTTGATGCGTACATGCATTGATGATTTGTGTAAACGAGTAACTTGTGCACTTTACGTTATGTATTACAAGTTACAAGTTTGTCATCATTAAAACATGAAGACACTGTGTAGGTTAAAAGTCGTAACATTTGCATTAACAATCTCCCCATTTTTTGTGATGACAAAATATGTAAACTGTAACTCATAGTAAAGTGTAAAAGTTACTTGTTTACACTCCTTCTCTCTGTTTTGTCGAAGCAAAAAGGTATTGCAAATGTAGAGATAGAAAGAAGATCGGCGAAAATATGATAGGCTTGAAAAGAAGACGAAAATGACTTGATAAGATGACTTGAGAAGAAAACTTGAGAGAAACACTTGAGAAGATGACTTGAGAAGAAAACTTGAGAGGAAGACTTGAGAAGATGACTTGAGAAGAAGACTTGAGAGGAAGACTTGAGCATATAGGTTGAAGGAGATTTTGTTAGAAAATTTCTAGTTGATTGTGGATGATCCCTCAATGTATTTGACGATCCCAAATCCATCATTCAAAGAAGTGAGCATGCATCATCCTAGTGAAGCCTTCTATCATCACAGTTTAACCAAAGCCATCCCATTTACTCCAATACCTCGGAGATCCCCTAGCTCATTGCATCTCCATAATCCTTTCATATTGACTTTAGCGGATCCATGAATCGAATATATTGCGAAAACTTAACATACATTAAGGGTTAGTTTCAAGCAACAAAGTATTTCAAGTGATAGCGTTATAGAGGTGGATTACACATAGCAAGAAATGTGTAGATGCCTCAATGATTTGCAAACGAGTTTGACATTTGCAAATGCTCCCCCTTGTTTTGGCTACCAAAGAATCTAGCGATGAAGGAATGCTACAAAATAGAGTTAGTAGACAAGCGCACATATATACACTTATTGATTCTATAGTGACACCCTAAATGATAGACAGGATCAAGACACATGTTTTAGGACTAAGACGCTATCAACATCCTTTTATTTTAATTGTTTAACCAATTTTACCAACTTTAATAAACGAGAAAGTGATTTGTTTATTGATTGACATAACATTCTCTAACTTCTTCCAATATAAGTGTCTAATATCTAGGTGATATAGGGTGAAGATGATATGCTGTTAGATGAGAATGAAGATGACTCTTTGAAGTGAGAAAGTGGGAAATATGAACCGAAATGGAGAAAGAAGGTTTTAAGCCAAAATTGGCAAGGATAATGTGAAGATGAAAAGAAATTAGGAAGATAGGAGAATTCAAATTTGAAGTCGGTGATTTAATTTAGGCTTATGTTGAACAGGATGAGAAGAAATGTGTGTGGGGAAACAATGAAAGGATTGTTTGCACTTACAATGATAAGTATGACATTATCAAAGAAGGTGCATGCGATCCTACTTTAGTTGGGTGTGTTAATAAGAAGAAGTAGATGTGAGACAATGAGTATGGTCTAGAAAGTGAAAAAGAAGAAGAAGTTTTTGATGGAATTCTCTTGGGTGCACTTGGAAGAAGAAGTAGATGTGAGACAATGAGTATGGTCTTCATGACGAGCTTGTTTCTTGACATTATTACCAGTTTGTGGGGCCCAAGTGTGAGTTTATTCATCTTTTTTAAGGTGCGTTATTTGATACTTTGAAATATATTTTAAGTTTGATGTGACAAAAATTGTTGTTTGGTTCATTCTTTTAATAAAATGAATGATACAAGGAATGAAATTTTATTCCACACTAATTTGGAGGGTTTTGGCAAAACCCGTGGGACCCGTCACTTTCTACTCTCACATACCATTTGTATATAAATTTTTAAATGATATTTTTTTTTTATTATAAAATACATTTATTCCAAACCCACCTATAAACCAAACGGACCCTTAATTTATAAATGGGTTGTAGGTTGTGTGTGTGTGCAGCGAGTGTGTGTGTTGAAGAAGATGGGTTGTGGGTCCTTTGTGTGCAGCGACTGTTTTGGGTTGAAGATGGGTTGTGGGTTGTGGTGAAGTGTATGCTAAGAAGAAGATGTGTTGTGTTTGTGTTCTTTTATTTTTTTTCTTCTACTTTTTATATTTTTGTTTAAAAAATGAAATAAAAATAAATAAATTTGTAAGTGGGTGATAGGGGTAGTTATGGAGGTTTGTTAAAGTGACGTGGCACCTCGTGGGCCCCAAATGAGAAGTTTTAGCTAGCCACGACACTTTGTGTTCTTAGTATTACTTGACCACTTTTACATGAAAACCCCCAATCGGAAAAATAGGCCCATTTACCCTTCTATAGACTAATTGACTTAGACATGACAATTTAGAACATATGGACTATTAAAAATGACATGAAACTCGAATACCGGATAACTTATAAATTAGGGCTTGTAACTATTTTTTAATTTTTCAAAACTAAACTTTAACACTTATTAAAGTTTATAAACTCTATGCACAAAGGCATAATTGATATAATACCTTTATAAAACTTAATTGCATATCTACATTACCATTTTAAAACCTAAGACGCAACATATTATTTTTGGTTGCTCATAGGACTTTCTCAGCTTGTTCTCCACCTTATTTGCACCTTGCTTATCACCTTTGATTACGGTGAGTTTATAACCTCACTTTTACTAAATTAATTGTTTTATAAACTCCTTGGATGAGATACATGCTATTTTATTATAAACACAAGTGCTTTAAAAGTGTATGCTTATTTGAAAGTGTTATTGCCTAAGTATCCATATTGCCAAAAAAGTCCCTTCATCACGAACCATTATTTACTTTTTGTAAACACGAATATTATGAATAGGCTTATTGTAATTGACGAATCCATTTTTGTTGATTAGATAGACAACCAAACTCACTATATTTGACATACCTAGTTAAATTGCAAATTACCTACTAGGTCAATTGTTACTTTTGTAAATTTAGGTATCGAGCAAAAGTGTTACTTTCCGACCAAATTTTTTTATTATGAGTGTTAAATCGTAATATAAAGTGTATCGGGATCTTTTAAAAGAAATTCTAAACCAATATATTCAAACATAAATCAGTTTCATAAGCATTTATATAAACATATGAAATATTAAAAAATGTTATCGATAATGCAAATGAAATAAAACAAAAACAATAAACACCATATTTTGCAAATGCTATTCACTTTTATACCTAGAAACATATTACTCTTACTATTAATTAAGTATAAAACAATTAATGAACACAAAATTAATGCTAATAGTTAGAAGCAAAAAGATAACTTCACCCATAATTTACTATTCATTTGACAAATGAAAATAAGGGAAGATGTTATTTGCACACATCTATTTTTTTCTTTTTATGCGCACAATTGGTATAAGCAAAATAAACAACATGTAATATACCAGAGAACTGTTTATAGCAAGACTCGTGTAAAATTGTAAATACAAAATTTAATATTTTCAAATTTTAATATTATTAAATATAACATTTATAAGGATTTGTAGTGGCCCAAACTTTTCCTCATTTTGCTCTCACCACACTATGTGGTACAAACACATTAGCGGGCATTACTATCCAAAATTGCTCCCACCCCACTTTTTTGAAGCAGCTACAGGGATTTTAGAGGGGATGCACAGTAAAAGTAACAGTGTTTTGCTTCATTGAAGCTTGCTATCCCCACACCATTCATTTATCACATCAATTATATGATAGAAAAAAAATAATGAAAGAAAGAAACACAGATCCAGATCCACTCTCTCATTATCAGCTCTGAAAACATCATATCCACACATACCCAGCTTCCCACTAAATCGAAAACGAGGAAAAAAAATCATGAGGCTGATGAATCGTTAATCAAAAAAGGAGGGGAACAAAACCCACAAATGATCGGCTGAAGAAGAAAGGTGGCCTCCATCTCATTTATTATTTTTTTTTTTTGATATTACAATTGGGTTTAATTAAATTGGAATTTATGGTGGTTTGATTGTCTTTAATTTATGTTTTTAAATTTAGTTTTTTTTATTATCTTTTTATTTTTTATTTTCCAAAATTAGGGTTCCGTTAATTTGGGGGTTCATATCGATTATCATGTTTTTTTTTACAGTTTTATGTTTGATTCCAGGTTCGAAGAGGTATGTGATGATTCCCACGTCTTTTGTTGTTCGGAAGGATGTGCTTAGTCAAGCTTTTGTTGTTCAGAAGGAGTTGCATATTCAAATGAAGCAAATTTAGGTCAATTAATTTGTTATTAATTTCTTTGGTTTTATAACTAATGCGTGTTATTAAATTTAGGTTAGTTAAATATTTGTGAGATGGACATGAAATTTTGGGGTTTTGGTTTGGATTGGTTTGATTTGATGAAGACGGTGTTTTGGGTTGTAGGTAAAAAAAAAAAAAAAAAAAAAAAAAAAAAAATCCTTATCCAAGTTGTTTAACAAACTGCAAATTATATAGGTTAGTATTGTATGTTAGGCGGCAGTAGAGGTGGTATTGAAATGACCGGATGTAGTAGCCCAGGCACATGGTAGTTTTGATCCATTTACCCATTAATGCGTCTATTTAGACATATCAACTAGGCTTTGTTTCGTCGCCAGGTAACGCTTTAGAGAAACTACTTTCAAACCTGTTTTCTGCAAGCACTGGTTACGATTCAGGGGTGTGGTTCAGAGTTTTGGAAGTTGTGGTTCAGGGGGTGTGGTTCAGCGGGTTTATAGAAACTAAAAAATAATGTATATCTAAAAAACTAACAGTGAATGCAGATAAAGAATGGTTGTATTTGAATAAGTATGTTGGTTATTTATAATGTTACTCAAATGAATTTATTGATTCTAATAAATGGGGCATGCTTATGTGTTTAAATACGGAATTGTGCTGATATAACAGTTATAGAAATATAAAGACTTGAAAATATTATTTAACCAACAGAAGGATAATTCGGTTTCTTTGTTACAATTACAATTACCTAATATTGATTCTCTTATTTAATGCCTTTGGTCATTGCATGGCTTTTATAGATACACACTGAATTTAACAGTTTAGTCATAAAAAAAGATGCTACAATCATTCATTCACACTTAGTTTTTTTTTTTCTTTGTCTACTTGCTATTGTTCTCATATAAAGCGATACGACTTATTTCCTTATTTTGAGGTGAAAATTTATCTTTTTATAGAAGCAGTGAGGAGATTGACGATTCAGGCAGATAGGAAAGAAGACAGGTTTGGCGGTAACCGGTTCAATGGCTTATCTGGATCAACTAGGGTGGCTGAAAAGAAATCCACAGACGTGTATGATTTTTACACTCTATGCATATTTTAGCTTTAATGTTTAAGATCTAACTCACACGTGAGTGTTTCGATACTTAATATCGTTATGTACCATGACTAATTTACTGTAAAAAAGCCAACGAAATTCGATATATAACCCGAAAAAAACACCCTCTCAAAAGCTTTTTCTTTATTCAGTTTTCGGTACTAAAAAGGTAGAAACTAAACTACATTTATTAAAAAAAGCTTTTAGTAAGATACCATACTAACATATCTGTTTGTGTACCAATTGTTCATATGTTATGCTAAATTGGGTTTTTATCCACGTGTATGCTACTTTTAGAAATGCTATAATAAAAGTTATCCTCATTTAATTAAAGCAAAGCTAACCTTATTTCTCATTATTGGTATCAAAAGAAGCTGATGCTTTTCGCTAGAACAGGACTATATACTGTGATAAGGGGTAAAACAAATGCAAATATTTTGGCTGAATATTTTTCTTTGTGACAGGCGGCTGAATTTGTTCTGCTCTTTTGCTATGGGAAAGAAAATGGAGCTCAATTGTTGTTCGTCAATGAAGAACCGCTGACGCTGGAAAAAGTTGACATTGGACTATGATTGACACAGAAAATGAAGGTCGTTATGTTCGGTCAAACTACATATCCGTTAGAGTCTTACAAGTTACAACTGCTATATGGATCTTCATAAATAATTTAATCAGTTAAGTTTTGATAGCTCGGTTTTTTTCAATCTCTATATTTGTCTCACGTACGTCTTTCAGATTTGATCTTTGATTCAATTAACATTTGAATCTTTGAACATAATGTTGGATTTGAAATCAGCGAGCAAACTAAGACCCCCACTCAGAATTTGCAATCTTTTGAAAAAAAAAAGGACATGACTATTTGGCTATATTTCAAATATACATTCCTATTTTTGCAACACTTGCTAAACCTTCGTTGGCAAAATATCCCGCGGCAACGCGCGGGTGATCCACCTCGTTATATAGACATTTACCATACAAAATTGCCAATTCTTCTAAAGTCTAAACAAAAATAAATGTCCTATCCCGGCCCATTATGTTTTGGATGTGGGGTGTCACTGGCCCGGTTCCTCTCGCGCATTACAACTTGGACCATGAATATGTTTGTACTCCCACAAGGTTATGGATCTAAAATGGGTTATTATTGATAAAAGAAAATGGGTTCCACTCTTTAATCTCCAAATTTCAGGTGGAAATAAGTTAAGATCATTGTTAGTTTGTTACATCCTATTACATTTTATTCATACACATCCTCCTGCCCACATTAAAATATTAAATATGTTTTTCACTTATTATCTCTATTTATCTAAACCATCAGTTTTTCCGTGCGTCAAGATACTAGAAGTAGAAAAATATGTAGAATTTAAGTAGTAACAAATATCATTTCTCATAAGTTAAATATAAAGTAGGGTAATTTGTTTCTTTCGAAACATTTATTTTATTCAAGACAATACAAACATAAGAGAACAACAATCTCTTAGCTAGAGGCAGCGTGTTCACGTACGTAAGAGGTGAGTAGAGTTAAGTTTTGGTGTTGCAAAATCAATGTTTTGATTCTGCGACACCACTTGTTAACTCTACTCACTTCCTACGTACGCACATTTACACGTTAGGTTGTTCTCTTTCGGCCCGGCTTCACATAAACAATTATTGATTTACATGTGGTAAGCATATAGCTAATGTTCTTGCGGAGCCAAGAACCATGACAGAACTCTTTTCTTTGGACCATGACTTGCCAGAATTCATTTGTTTTGTAACCAACATACACCTTACATTTTCTTTAAAAGGGTCCAACCGGTCGATTCAATAATTAATATGAACCAACTCATTTCACTCGTGGTATTGGCATCATGTTAAACAATATTTGTTTGATTAATCTAGCTCAAACTTACTTATTCAGACTTATGCTGTTTTAGGATGTGATGTGATTGACATTCTTAAACCATTAACATATCAAAAGCTCAACTACACTCAAAACATTACTGACAGCACCTTATATTATCCAAAAAGAAGGATCATAACTTAGGGGACCTTACAGTATGGACATTAGGTAAGCGTGGTGCAGTAAGGGCAATATCGAGCCCTCACAAATGGTGTGACCTTGTGCACCATGGCTAGATTTCAAGTCACTGATGTTGTGATGTACCGAAATACAAGAATCTTTCAGATTGTTCCTTAAACCCATGAACTTGCATCAGGATTGTTACTCGGTGGATCTTTCGGATAACAACTTCAAAATCAACAGTATGATAAACAGAAATACAAGAATCTGACTAGGCATTTAAGTTAACTATTACTCTATTAATTTAATAATATTTGGTGGCTTTGATCCCCGGTCGGGGAGCTTTACACATTGGTGTTTCCCCTTTTATTTGAGGCACCCATAATCGTGCCGTTCCAAAAAGAAAAATATATGTAGTCAGTAACTGTAGCGCACAAAGCAAAATTATGAGCCAAGTTCCAATGTATTATCCGATATACAAGCATCTTTATTTCAGTTATTTGGCATTCTAAAAGGAATTAATATGTATTTAATGCCGTCATGGTTTGCCGGTCAATAAGCTCTAGAAAAGACATGATTCTACATGAACAAAGTGGTTTAGAATGTTACAAGAGAAAGTCAGCAAAAGAATGCTCACGCACACAGAGTTCACGCTACAGCAACCAAGAAAGACTTGAACAAAGTCAACAAATTCACTCTCTTAATCCCATTACAATAATTCAGCTATAATAACTCTAACAACTCAATTCTTGTCAATAAATTGTTTAAATCATTATGCAATCAGCATTTAAGCATCTCAAAAGTCAATGGTTCTAGTAAACTAGTGTTGCACATGCCAAAAGGTCGACATCAATTAAAACACTATTGGCTCAAGGTACAAAACTACCATAGCAGATTATTTAATGGAATCATGGTGGTATAAGAGTGCAACTAAGCACGCTACAGTTTTAAGTCAATCACCCTATCACTCATCTGTATGCACACAAAAAACTTGCCACTAGGAACGAGCCCTTCCCATGAGAAGTGACAACGGTGCAAGAAGGGTGAAATAGAGGGTTGATTTTGGTGCATCATCGGCTAGAAGTCACCAAGCGAAGTCTTAATCCTATCACAATTATGCAGTTATTACTCTCTTAATCCTATCACAATTATGCAGTTATTACTCTCTTAATCCTATCGCAATTATGCAGTCATTACTCTCTTAATCCTATCACAATTATGCAGTTATTACTCTATAACTACAACTACTCAATTCTTGTAAATAAATTGTTTAATTCATTATGCATTAAGCATTAAAGCCTCTCAAAACTCATGTCAGAAGGTCAACTACAATTATAATATTACAGACCATGTCAGAAGGTCAACTGCAATTAAAACATCATTGACCGCTGATACTATAATCAAGATAAAAGGAAAAATAATCTTACGTGATGATGAAGATGATATATGTCATTAAACATATCACAACATGCAAAATCAACCAACATAACAATTCTATCAATCATCTATATGCAAAAACAAACCTTGCCACTAATCCTCTCAATGAGAAGTGGCCATGATATTATGCACTAAGCAGAAGGCTGAACTTCGGGCACCATGGCTTGTTAGCACAATCTAAGTCTCCTAACACAGTCTTCATTGCCTTTTTGCAAAAAGGACTCGGCCCATGAATTTAGAATAACATAATTTCTCGATGGATGTCCAAGACAATAGTATCAAGAATCTAACATAGTATCAAATTTAACTATCAAGTCAATAATTCTAACAAACAAAGCAAATATCTGAACCAAATTCCAACTTATCGCATAAACGAACAAGCATTTTCATTTCACTTATTTCGCATTCTACAAGGAATATAAATCTATGTAACCATAAAATTCAATCAAAATTTCACAAATATATAATAGATCAAACTAAAACCACGGACACTAACCATCCAAATCTTTAAGCTCTAATCGGCTTCTGAAGTACGGCAGACAAGTAAACCTCAGAGTTCCCCGAACCATTAATCTTCTCACCAACAACCCATTTCAATTTCTTATACCCAAATCGTTCAATCAACCGAGTCAAATTCTTCCTCTTCTCTTCATTAGAACAAAGAAAATTATCCAACCAAAACAACCCACCAGCCCTAATAACCCGATCAATATCAAACATTAAAAACTCAAGCTTCTCATATCGCCCACCGACATCCAAACCATTTCCAACATGAATGATATCAAACACATTATCGTAAAAAGGAAACCTATGATCTAAACTTAAATACAATGGAAACAAACCTCTAGCTGCAATAAACTCATTAAAAGGTGCATCTACATTTAAACTAGCAGTCACAATTGTAACATTTCTTTCAGCCATCCTAGCTGCAAAAGTACCAGATCCACCACCAATATCAAATCCAATCCTAATTCCATTACCTAACCCCAAAACATCATCAATCAAGAAATCATTTTTACCCTTTGACTTAACAAATCTTGCATACTCATTCCCACTTTTCCTCAAATCAAAACAACCACCACAATCTTTATTCAATTTCTTACTATTCAAACATATCAAATCCTTACAACCAATACCACTCCAACTATAACTCTTTTCACTAACATTACTCCAAAGTGAATTAGGCAAAGATAAAAGACCAACCTTAGAAATAGTTTTAGCAAAACACCTTCTTCTAGGCAATGGCTCACACCCTTTTAAAACCAGCTTCTGAGCCACACTCCAATCATCTGGGCACACTCCATTAGGCTTATAACTCATATACTGTGACATAACATCCAAGGCTTTATAACAACTATGACCCACTGATGAGACCATCTCAGTGATCCCAGTTCTTGAATCTTTACCTAAAGGCAACTGATTCCTTTGCAAAAACAATTTAAGCTCATTTGGGATATTGGGTGTTGAAAGATCAATACTATCATACCCAAGAAGCTCTTTTTCCATCTGGGCTAGTTTCTTTTGTGATGCATCAATTTCTCTTAGTATTAAACTGACTTGCTCAGATATCAAAGATATGTTCTTGTGAGTGTGGTGATGGTTAAGTATATGAAAATGATGTGAGGTTGGTTTAGGTGTGTATGTAAAAGCATATAAAGCAAAGAGGTTAGTGGTTATGACTGAGAATAACATAAGTATGTGTACTGCTGATGAGCAAAAAGATGTGGGCTTAAATCTAGCTGTTCCATCACCAATTTTTAAAGAAACTGAACCCATTGAAATGGTTGTTTTGGTTTGAGATTTGAGAGTTGTGAAGATGTGAGTGAGAGTGTGGGAGCAGGTGGATGTAAGAGAGTGGTACGAGTAAAAAAAAGTAAAGAGGAAGAAGACATTAAAATGAGTTAAGTAAGTCAAGTAGATGTGTGAGAGATCTTGTGATATGTCGGTTGAATTTTTAATGTATTGCTCCTAGATGTCCCTTTTTTTTAAGTATGTTTTTGTGTTTTTCTTAGTTGTGGTTTGTTTGACATTTTTTTTTTTTTTTTTGAAAAGAGAATTTCATTAACCAGCCAAACCAACCCGAAGACCGGGAGGCAAAACAAACAACCGACTACACTATATCATATTTACACCAATCGGACCAAGTCACATTAGCTAACTTAGCTCTAGATCTAACCCAAAGGAAACCAGTGGACTTAATGTCACTAATAATTTCTTCAGGCTTCACAGTTTTCCCATCAAATTTCGACTTGTTCCTCGCTCTCCAAATAGCCCAGCAGCTAAGAAGGATAATACCATGGAAAACCTTCTTCGCTTTACCTCTCAATCCCACATGCTCATGAACTTCAATCAAATCCCTAGATGAGAAGGCAAAGAATCGCTGAACCCGGGTCCAACTGCAAATATGATTCCACACGCACATGGCAAACCGACAAGAAGTGAACAAATGCTCAACCGATTCATTGACTTCACTGCACATAGAGCAAGTAGCCTCCACTCCCACCATATTCCTTCTTCTAAGAGCGTCAGCTGTAGGAATTTTTGACATTTCCGCTTGCCAAATAAACACATTACACTTAGCCGGAATCCATTTACACCACTCAAGAACATAATTATTGCTAAAATCAGACTCGCTATAAATCAAGTGCCTAACCGAGCTAACACTGAAAGCCCCAGACTTATCACCGAGCCACAACCACTTGTCCCTACTCCCTGACAATTCCACCGAATCCAAAATACTAACCAAAAAGTCCAGCTCAGCCACTTCCTGATCAGACGCAGGCGATCTGACCCACCTCCACAGATCACCCATACCCGAGCCCACCCCATCAACAACCGTACGACATTTCACCCTACATTTCTTGTCCTTTTCCAGCCGAAACAGGTTAGGACACAAATCTTTTAAAGGCGCATCACACACCCAGGGATCCAGCCAAAAAGCGATGTTCTCCCCATCCCCAACTAAACCTTTAAAGAACCTCCTCAAGGGCATATTAGAGATGACGGTCCTAGATATCACCTTCACAATATTCTTCCAAACCCCTCCCAAAGCCTGATTAGAAGGAATAAACTCCCAACATCTACCAGAACTATGCAGCGCCTCAATCACTTTGGACCATAAACATCTCTTACCGCTTTGAACCTCCATCCCCATTTGGAGAGAAGGGCAACATTACTAATATTAAGTTTACATATACCGAGACCCCCCACCTTCTTAGGAGTAGCAACACGATCCCATGCAACCCAATGAATCTTAGACACTTCACTTGATCCCCCCCCCCCCCCCCCCACGGAAATCTTCTAATCATACCTTCAAGGTCATTGATAACTTTACCAGGGGCTCGATAAATGGAAAAATAGTAACAAGGAAGGCTTTCAAGCACCGATTTTATCAGAGTTATTCTTCCTCCAATTGAAAGACATGACGCCTTCCACTTAGATAATCGAGCTTCAAACACATCATACACCGGTTTCCAGTTACAAATTCTATTCATGTTTGCACCCACCATCAAACCCAAATACTTAAAAGGAACCACACTCGCCTGACATCCCAAAACCAAAGCTTCCTCCTCAACCTCCACCAAGTTCACCCCAATCCCGAACATATTCGATTTAAAGAGATTAATTTTAAGACCAGAGCAGATATGAAAGCATCTAAGCACTCTAACCACATTCTTAATCCTGACTTTAGACCACTCCCCGAGAATAATCGCATCGTCCGCATAGAACAAATGAGATATGGAAGGGCCTCCACGTGGAAGAGCAATCCCTTTAAATAACCGACTTCACTTGCCTTATAAAGCATACAGGACAAGGCCTCCATCACGATAATAAATAAAAACGGGGATAGCGGATCCCCTTGCCTCATCCCTTTCCTACATTGGAACTCAAATGTGGGGGCACCGTTCACTAAAATAGAAGACCTGGCAGAAACGAGGACACCATACACCCACTCGCACCATTTTGCAGGAAAACCCATTTGATTCATAATGTTAATCAGAAAACCCCAATTAACATTATCGTAAGCTTTCTCGAAGTCCAACTTAAGCAAAAAAGCTCTAACGTTCGACTTTTTGCACCAAGTTAGCACCTTGTTCACTATTAACGGACCATCCAAAATAAAATTGCCTCCCAAAAAAGCTGATTGAGACTCAGAAACCACGGACCCCAGCACCTTCTTTAACCTGTTTGCCAGCACTTTGGATATAATCTTACTAATAACCCCCACCAGATTTATCGGTCTGTAATGATTAAGGTCCACTGGGTCCTTCACCTTCGGAATAAGGGTAATAAAAGACGACCCGCTCCCCACATTAATCCTATTCCCATCGAAAAAGAATTCAAAGATATCCTTGAAGTCTTGTTCAAAAAGGCTCCAGAAATGTTTAATGAATCTCATGTTAAAACCATCAGGACCAGGAGCCCGGTCATCACCACAACTGAAAACCGCCTCCTTAATTTCATTGTCCGAAAACGGTTCCACCAACATACTAGCATCCCCCTCAGATAAACACTTCAGACCCTGACACCTCACAACAGGTCTATAAGGCACCTCCTCCTGAAACTTGCATCTGAAAAAGTTGTAAATCTCCTTCTTAACCAGCGAGGGCTTTGAAACCCAAACACCGTTAATCGAAAGACCCGGAATGTTATTAGACGCTTTCCTGCCATTGACAATCCCATGAAAGAAAGACGAATTCTCGTCACCGTCAATAGCCCACTTAATTCTCGACTTTTGTTTCAAATCCATCGCCTTCTTCACACCCGCCTCTTTTAAAACCTTCTTACTTTCCACATAAATCCATTCTTTTTCCTCATCCAAATCTCTCTCACCCATAACCTCTTCAAGCTTGCCAATTTCAGCATACGCCGACTTTTCCTCCAAAAATAATTTAGCATCCATCTCCTCCTTCCAAGATTTAATTCTAACTCTAAGGAAAGCAAACTTTTTAGTCAGCTTAGTGTCTGGAGGACCATCGAAATCAAACGACGAAATCGCCTCCTTGACCATCTCCTCGTACCCATCCATCCCCAGCCACGAATTAAACACCCGAAACGGCCGAGCCCCATAACCACTCGACTTAGACGAAAAAAACAACGGGCAATGATCCGAAAACCGGGACGGGAGAACTCGAAGACACGCCTCTGGCCACTTATTGAAAAAACTAGAGCAAACCAGAACCCTGTCAATTTTACTCAGCTTCCGACCGTTATCACGGATACAAGTAAACTGACTACCTTTTAAACCATACTCCAAAAGCCCAGTTCTATGAATAAACCCATTAAAATTACTGGCACAAACATGTTTAAAAACCGAACCTTTGCGTTCTTCTGCAAACCGAACGGCATTAAAATCACCAAGGATAACCCAAAACCCGGAAGCCGACCCCATTTCCCTTTCAATCAAACCCCATAACTCGTTTTTCGCCGCAACCCCTTGCGGCGCATAAACGTTGATAACATTAATCCGATCCCCACTACCTTTAATCATACCAGACAGTCTAAGAAAAAACCTGTTTTTAACCGACAAGCTGAACTCCAAGGCGCTAGAATCCCACATACAAATCAAACCCCCAGATTGTCCCACGGAACCAACATACTCAACACCAAAATCCCTATTTCCCCATAACTTCGAAAAATCCATCCTGGATAAATCCTCCGCCTTAGACTCCTGAAGCGCCAAAAACTCAACGCCTAACTGACATCTCAATTCCTTAACCCACGGAACCTTTTCATCCCCTCCAATACCTCTCACATTCAAGGACAACAAATTCATATTTTAACCACATTAATACCTTCACCATCAATAGACTTCTTAACCAAAGAACCACAATCAGTGAGTTCCGCTCCAACAGCCATCCCCACCTTGATCGTGGCCTCCACCTCATTAATCGTACTACCATCTTCTTCCGCATTCGGATTAATCTCGTGCGCCAATTGATTCAGATCAAGATCCATCCCAGATGGAATCCCATCCTGAGCCCCAGCCACACGATTTTCTGGGGATTCCTTTTCTATGATATGTTCATTGATACCAATACCAATAAAACGGTCTAAACCAAAAGGGTCATCAAGTTCCACTCTGGACCTCTTCCTTGGCCCATTATTGTTTGACATTTGATTGTTAGAATTAAGATGTTGAAGCCATAAATGGATTTAGGAAGGTGTTTGTATGTTACAAAGATAATTGAAATCAGGGATCAGTAAAATACATCCAATCCCAACTAACTCGACCTTACTGGAACCGAATACGCTTATTCGAGTTAAGTTATACAGGTTAAAAAAATTTATTCAGGTTATTCGGGTTAAACCTATTAACCCGAACGCTTATTAGGGTCATATTTTGGGTGATAGTTTTAACCTTATTCGGGTTAATCTGCATAAGAAATTTTAATTCTTTTCATATTTTTATTTGGTTTTCTGAAGAAAAAAAAATTACTGACTTATTTATATTTTTATGTTATAATTTGGCTTATTTGAGTTAACATGTACTAGAATAACTTGATTAACCTGGCTGGAATAAGGCTTATTCAGTTTGGGTTTACCCGAGTGACAACCGTAATTGCAATTGTACAGGAAAAAAAAATCATTTTCTTTTAAATTTTAGTATTTATTTTAAGTTTGATAAGGCTACTCGCAGTAATATATGTCGATTGACATGGACGATCGATTCTCACTCGATCTCGCTAATGTGAGCAATCGATCGCCAGGCGTTATTTATGAAACTTGGTCGTGTGGACGATCGACACTTTTGATTGTTTCCTTTGTGCATTTAATAGTTAAACCGTTGTGTAACGGTTTCATATGTGAAAAAAAAAATGAAAGAAAGAAAGAAAAAAAACTAGCCGTTTTATGTACCGTTTGAAAAGAAATAATAAATAAATAAAAATCTTTTAAACTACCTTATAAATACACAACATATTTACACACTTCAATCCACAAATCTCATTTCACACATTCTCTATTTTTTTCCACAATATGAATTCTTGCGAGCTATTCATTGCCGATTCGTCTTCGTATGATGAAAATGAAGTTAGTAGCGAGTTTATGATGTTTGCGGAAGAGTGTTGGGAGGCTTATCAAGCGTCACAACCTAAAGTCTCACGAAACCAAATTAGTAGGGATCGTTTGCTAACGGCGTTTGCTGATGGGATATATCCGAAATTCTCTGTTATTATGAAATCTATTAAAAATCCAGGGACGAATGATCACAAGCGAATATTGTATAAGACGATACACGAAACAGCAAGGAAAGATGTGGAACGTGCTTTTGGTGTACTAAAGAAGAAGTGGCTAATGATTAAACATCCGGCTAAAGGGTTTGACAAAGAACGTCTATCACATATAATGTACACATGTATCATATTACATAATATGATAATTCAGGACGAAGAGGGGGCGATATCTCTCGTATTCTTTCCAGTAGATCATCACCGTTCTTATGATCCCATAAGAACGCATGTGAAATCGTTGGAAATTACCAGGGAGATATGCAACAAAACAACTCGTCTTAGCCTCAAAGCCGATTTGGTGAAAGACATTTGGCATCGTTACAATTAAAACTAGTTTAGTCGTTTTATTATCGTAATGTTTGAAAGTTATTTGAATTTTATTGTAATGTTTTTATTTTATTTGAATTATTATATAACGTTTTAATTATTAATGGAATTTGAGTTTGAGTTAAAAATGGAAGGATTATCTCTCCTTACTGGGAGTAGCCTAACGTGGGTTCTTTTTACTACATATATTCGGTATAGTCGAAGTATTGTGTGACTGTTTTTAACACTTTTCTGATTAACTTTCAAATTTATATATCCAGTGAAGTTTAAATACCAAATCTCGTAGTAAAAAATTTAGGTGCTTGATTACTAGTAGACAATGTGATGATATTTTTGTTTAGCCTTCTTACACATACAATATTTCAAGATGCTAAATTGCTACTACGTAATCGTTGGTCCCTAAACTTTCTACGAAATATCTCCTGTCACCTTAACTTTAGAAAAACGTCTTCGTGCGTCCTTCTCAAGTATTTTAAGGCCGATTGCGTCTTTTGACCCGTTTTCCTTCGGTCAACGACGTTTTCTGCCGTTACATTTTGTTTTTAGCACAAGGGAAATACCGTCATTATGTAATACCGTGTGCTGAGTCGCACGCGGTGTATGCAGATGCTACGGTAATTATATGTTAATAAAAGCTAAATGTATTCACCACTCATCCCTAATTCTCCTCTCTCTCATCAAATCTTGTCCTAAAGTATTTCCGATCAAATCTTAAGAATGGCGTGGTGCGGATGTGGCAGGTGGGCAGTCCTAAGGACCTGTTGGAACAATGTCAACGCCGGAAGGCGTTATTATGATTGTCCGGTGGAGGTGCGTTCATGGTTGGGTTACTTTAAGTTAAAATGTCACGTTTACTTTAATCAATGTTTTAGTCTAATGACTGTTTTTGATTGCATGTTTATGTTCAAGTTACGAGTATAAGCGTCAAAGTCGTGATTTTAGATTATTACTCCCTCCGTCTCAAAATTATTGTCCACTTTGAATTTTCAAAGTCAAAGTGTTTCAACTTTGACCATAAATATATATTTTTTATTATACAATACTTAATGAAAAATTATACCATTGAAAAGTACACTTAAAACCCAATTCAGTTATATATTTTGCATCAAATATTATATAACACCCACAAAAATATTTAAGGTCAAAGTTGAAGAAGAAATACAAAAAAAGTCAATAGTGGACAATAAATTTGGGACGGATGTAGTAATTTTTAGGGATCCACATGTCCCTTCAATAGGTGGTACGATCAATGCCACCAAGAGCAAAGGAGGTGATCCTCTACTTGAGGAGGCACATTCACCGTAATGAGGCGGCATTACAAGAATGCCAAGCACGCCTCATGGCTGAGACATTGGAGGTCGTCAACGCCCAAGAAAATGCAATCGAGCTAGAGGCTGCTTACCAAGCAGCTGTAGCTGAGCTCCATCTAGAGAAGAAGAAAGTTTGCCGCTTGAGGAACTTGTGTGTTGTATCCTGGATACTCATTGTTTTAGTTTGCATATGGTGTATGTAGTGTCTTTATAAAGACATGTTTTTTGTGTTTTGCAAAGCTTCCTAGAATGTAGAATGCATGCACAGTAGTCTGGTTAGTATTTGATGGAAGCGTTATTGTAGGTGTAGGTTGTTTAGTGTTATATGGAAGCGTCATTGTAGGTTGACTAGTAGAAAGCTTTGACTTCATCAAATTTTGGTAATTGGCTATGACTGATACAAAGCTTTGACTTATTTGCTCTTTGTCAAAATACAAAAACATCAGCCAAGTAAGAAATCAAGCATGATATGATTTCTTACATGATGCAAAATAGATATGATTTCTTAAAACATAGTTCAGAAACACACATTCTTAAAACATAGAAAATATTGTCTAGGAATTACATATTGGATGAAAACCATTGTCTTAGGAATTACATACTCAAGCAGCATTTACTTGACTTCCAGTAACAGACTGGTCGACACTTGCTTGTTCAGTTGCTTCGTAGTTGTTACCTTTACCCTTTCTCTTCTTCTGTGATGAAACTTTTGGCTGGGATGAACCTGGTTTTTAAGATTGTTGTGTACTGGCTTAACTTGAAGTAACACCTCCTTGCCCAAGACATGTTTTCTTGTTGTGTCCAACATTGCCACACATTCCATAAATCACACTCCTACTAGACTGTGACAACTTACTATCTTTATCAGTATCATCATTTTCTGTAAAAGCCCTACTTCTCTTCTTTCGTGGCCTACCCAATGGTTTATGATGCTTAGGTGGAAGAATGGTTGTAGGCACATTTGACTTTTTCCAATGTGGATATCCCTTGATGGGCTGGATGTGGTGTTTGTATGTTTCCGCCCATGTCTTAACCAAGTAATATGGATGAACCCATGATTCTACTGATGCTACTTCGATTCCATTCAACTTCATATACCGGTTGGCTACAATAGCATGTTTGCATGGCATACCTGTAAGCTCCCATCTTCTACAACTACAAGACCTGGCTTTAACATTCACCAACCGCTTTTCTCCCCATCCACTAACCTGATAGTTATCTCCTTCAATCCCTAAAACAGAGTATTTATAAGCCTCTTTCTTATTGAAGTCTAACATGCGCGTTGCCTTTGTGTAAATGGTCCCGGACACTTGTTAATTGTATGCATAATATTAACTATTCTCTGCGTACAATATGCTCTAACGTATTCTAAAGCAGTAATGATGGGTTGGCACCTACCTCCCACAAGTTTCCCATTAAACACTTCACACATGTTATTAAGTAACACGTTAGAATGAGCTCTCCCTACATATGTATAGTACATGTTTTAGTAATCCATAAAAAAATGTTGAACATTGTTGATCTACAACAGAATTGTTTACTACCTGAAAAATGCGACCTTTACCAATGGCCTGGTGGTATCTTACTTAACCAAGCATGTACAGGCTCGCTAAAACTCTTGAATGCAAGCATTGATGCCTCAAATTGTTCGACGGTTGTTGCTGCAGCACATCTCCACAAATGTGACTTGTGTTCTGCAGAATTCCACTGCAATTTCATATTCTCATGGATGTGCCTCAAACAGTATCTGTGTTCCGCACTAGGAAATACTGTTGCTAAAGCTGGAATTATACCCTGTAGAAAGTAACATCAATCCATTACTAATAAACCAATAATTTTTTAATTATATAACCGAATATAATCAATTAAAAATAAGCATCACCTTTTGTCTGTCGCTGATAAAAGTGTATTGTGAATTTGGTTGCAAGTCAAGATCATCTACAAGACAATCAAGAAACCAAATCCATGAATCTTTGTTCTCAGCTTCAACAACAGCATAGGCTAAAGGGTATATTCCATTGTTGCTATCAATACCAACAACTGTAAGAAGCTACCCAGGAAATGGACCCCTCATAAAAGCACCATCTAAACCCAACAACTCTCTTTGACAAGCTTTGTATCCTTCCTTCAAAGCACCTAAGCAAACGTACATCCTCTTGAAAACTCTCGTTGGACTTGATGGATCTAACACAGTTTGCACACTTATCCTAACTGTTGTATTAGTATTTGTTTTCTGCAACTCTTCAACATAGTCCCGCAAAATGGTATATTGCTGCTTATGATCACCCCTGATCTCAATTTCTGCCTTGTTTTTTTGCCCTTAATGCCTTTTGCATAGACACTTGGACTGCAAACTGTTTACTGAGTTGATCTTGAACAGCCCTGATTGGAATATCTGGATTCACTTGAACTTGGTCAAGTATTTGCTTTGAGAGAAACTTGTAGTCACAAGCTTTGATCTCTCTTGATTGCAAACATTTGTGTTCATCCTTGAAAGTTCTAACACTCCATAAATGTTTATATGTATCTTTTGCTACATACAACGACCATGGACAATGTGTTGGTTCCACCTTTTCTGATCGTAAATATACATCCCTTCCAAGTCTAATACCTCCACTTGTACCACACGCTGGTATTGTTCCGATACACCTAGCCCTAATTCTTTGTTTGTCATTCTTAATGAGTTGCAATTTCCTCCGAGTTTGAATTGAATGCAGGTTGATCTTATCTTTCACTTCTTTTGCAGTTATAAAGGTTTGACCACAGAAAAAATACTTCTTCGTCTTCTTGTTGTGCCTCAATTAACTTTTGTTTCTTGTATGCCCTCATCTTTTTCTTCCGAATTACATACTCAACCTCATTCTCAGAACCACTTGTAAAGTCAGCATCAGTCAAGAGTTCTTGTATCTCATTTTTCTTAAAAAAATCATCTGGTATCTAGCTAGAACTACCTATATTGGGTATAGGTACCTCGTCAATCAATTTGAATATATCAAAATCAACATCAAGCTTGTCAAAAATATTCTCTTCATCAACAATAATGTTTCCATCTTGATTGTTCTCAATATCATCGACATCAGACTCAGAATTATCTGTTTCACTCACGTTTTCATCACCTAACTCTTCATCAGTCTCACATAATTTTATAGATTTACCTTTTTGCATACGATCGACAAGTGTATGTATTTCCTCATATAGATGACCAAACTATTGTTCAGTTTCACATACCTCTACAGGACTACCTTTTTGGCTATGGTCAACCGTAACTGGACTATGTTTTTGGCTATGGTCAATGATGAGGCGAAAAATGATCCGTTTTTGGGGGGTCATTTAAGCCCGGAATTGAATTTATTTGATCAAATATTGCCCTAAATCATTCCTTTTGTGATTTTAGGTACTTTTTGAGTGAATTCTGGAAAAGGAAGCATTTTGGACGTTTTTGGAGCATAAAAGTGAAGAAAAACGACAAAGTCTAAATTTTCCTTGCTGGGAACAGTACCTGACGGCGTCACCAAATTCTACATGACGACGTCAAGAGTAAAACAAGAGGTGAAGTGGATAGAGTCCATGACGATCCAGAGAGTTTTTACATTAGGGGCATGACGGCGTCACCATAGGCCGTCATGGTCCCATTACACGTGACGGCCAGAGGAAAGTTGCTCTTGACGGCGTCAGATCTGGATCTAGGCAATCCGATATTATTATGGGCGGCGAGTTGACGGAGTCAGATTTCTCTTCTTGACGCCGTCACGTTGGAAATCTATATATAGTTTTGTAATTTTCATTCATAAGAGAGAACATTTTAGAGGGATAACTTGGAGAACCCTAGCACGATTTTATCAGTATTTTCAAGGGTTTTTACCCTTTGAAACCTTTCATGTTCAATTAAGATAAGTATCCTTTCAATTCATTCAATATGTCTATGTGTTGTTTGAATATATCCTACGCTTGTCTTGATTTTAACATGCTAGGCTAGATCTCTTGTGTGTTTGCTTAGATGTAGTGAAACCTAGATGTTGATTATGGGTTGATTGCTTGTTTATAGTTGTTACGGATGAATGATTTCGATGTTAGGCTTAAGAAAACTGGCAGACTTCCATAGGGTAACTTGCTTGAACGTCTTAAGAAACATGAACTAATGCGTACTAGGTTTTTATGGTTGTATTTAATGCATGAGCGAATTCTAATGATCCCATGTTAGGAGCTTCTTGCAGGCTCGACATAGGAGTGAAGTAGGAGCTTATAGAGTTGGGGAAGTACGTACGCCACCCCACGAATGGTATTAAGGAATATAACCCGTCATCCACGCAACTATAACAAACTATCAACCTGTAAAAGATATCTAGGGAGTAATGAAATCTAAGTAAACACAATTTTCCCATTTATTGTTCACACCACTAGTTTAATTAGCTTTATTTACATTTTTGTTATTTTATTTTGACTGCATCTTTAGTTATTGGGTTAGTCTATTAGCAACTAATTCCGCCCACTCTTCCAAAACCCGAGATTTTAATTGCTTTTATAATATTATAAAAATACAAAAAAAATCATCTTTCACCTCTAGACTTAATTTTTAGGCTTTCTAATCCTAGCGACACTATTCCTGAGTTGAACGATCAATCCCCCTGTACTTGTCACTATACTATACTACAACGATCAGGTACACTGCCTGGTGGGGGTTGTAAGCTTCTCGAGATCCCTTGAGAGGTAAAGCCTGGTGCAATTCCCATGCATCAAGTTTTTGGCGCCGCAGCCCGGGGAATAGTTATTGTCTAGGTTAGGATTTCTTTTTATTAGGTCTACTTGCTAGATTCCTTTCTAGCAAGATTTTTTTTTAGGTTTTCTTTAGTCTATCTTATTTCTTCTTGTTTTTGTTCGTAACCTTTACCATCCGACATCATGGAAGGTGGTAACATCTTTGAACCCATCAACCCACCACAACAAAACCACCCACAAAACCCACCACTAGCAAACCAACCTCTTAGGCCCCGAACCCTAGGAGAGTATTCCCGTCCTAGCCACCAAGGCTATCGAAACACTATTGAGCTCACTCAAGGAGCTAATGTGTCCCCCTTGCGATCCGACACCATCCGGTTGGTGCAAAGTGGATGTGCATTCCATAGACTTCGTTCCGAAGATCCTAATCAACATCTCAAGGACTTCCTTAAAATCGTAGATTCTATAGACCTTGATGTTACAACTAGAGAGTCGACCCGATTACGCCTATTCTAATTCTCTCTACGTGATCAAGCTAGTCAATGGCTTGAACGTTTACCCGCGGGATCCATCACCTCATGGGATGATCTCACCACTCGTTTCCTTGCTCAATTTTTCCCACCGGGGAGAACTACCAAGCTTAGAAATGATATCTTGATGTTCCAACAACGTTAAGGTGAAACTCTATATGAAGCATGGACTCGTTTCAAGGACTTACTCCAAAAAGTCCCTCATCATGGCATAGATCTTTGGCTCCAAGTCCAAATCTTCTATGACCATATCGATCTCTCCACAAGGCGGACCATTGACCAATCGGCCGGTGGTAAGCTACGTGATCTAAGTGCGGAAGAATCATGGGAACTCATAGAAGATCTTGCTCTCTATGACAACGAAAGTTGGAATGATCTCCGTGATTTGAACAAAACGGTCAAGGAAATATCTTTGCCTTCGAACAATTCTAGCACTCCCGACCATAGGATCATGGAACTTGAGGACCAAGTCAAGTTTCTCATGAAATCTTACGAAGCTCCTAAGCCTTCAAGCCAAGTGAACAAAATCACTTCTTCATGCGAATTATGTAGTGGTCTCCATGACACTCGTGATTGAGTGGAACTCCCCGGAACAGCTTTTGCGGACTACGCATCTTCGCGTACCGACGAAGCGGGAGATAAGTGGTACACTTTCAAACCTGAGCCAAACCCTTACGGTGATTCCTACAACCTTTCTTGGAAAAATCACCCAAACCTTAGGTGGAAACAAAACCAAAACAATTCTTCCAATCCGCCTAATCATTACCAACCAAACGGTCCACCCTCCAGCCGCACTTTCAACAACAATCCTTCTAATAACTATGGTAGTACCAATAATCTTGAGGAATTGATGTCCAAATTTATGGCATCTCAAGAAGCTCGCATAGCTAAGTTTGAAACCGAATTCAATCAACAACAAACGGAGATGACCAATAAGATTGACAACTTGTTGAAAGCCCTCAACAACCAAGCGTTAACTACACCTAGGAAGGACACTAGGGACGCCAATAGCGGAATCCAGATTAAGGACCCCTCGTCATCCAAACACGTCCACTTTGTCAATGTTGTCACTATTAAGCCAAAAGATAAGGATATAGAAGAAAGTGACAAGGATGAAGTTGGAATAGAAACCGAGACTAGGGATGAAATTAAGGAAGTTGAGGTTAATAAGGGAAAAAAGTTAGAGGAAGTAGAAAACGTAGAAGAGTACTTTGATAAGTTGCCCACCAAGGAAGAATGGGAATATCACAAGGATTTATTCAATGATCCCGAGACACCATATATCCTTTGTTCACCCCTTATTAAAGTAGGTGATCCCTCTAACATCAACATACCGTGCAACATTAGGCATATGCATGTATGGAAAGTCGATCCTAGGTCTCCTATAAACATCATGACTAGGACTTATTATAATTGGGTAATGAAGAAGCAACTTGGTTATAGGATGATACCCAAAAAGAATTTGATAAGTAATTTTGTAGGAAGAGTGAAAGGATTGCATGTGATTGCTGGAAACTTTACTTATGAGACCGACTTTGTGATGGTAGAGGATACTCGTCCGGTGATAGATGATTGCCTAAGTCAAGTAGTGTTCGGAAAACCGCTCGTTGAGGCCTCTAAGATGAGTTATGATCCGACTCTAGGGATAGTTGGATTCAAGGAAGAGAATGATGAGATTGCTTACCAAATGCCCTATAAGATTGAACAATACCGCCTCCTATCAAACATAGAAAAGGAACACAAACAAGTGGTTTACTATAGGAATGATGAGGATAGACGCAGAGGAGTAGAGTTATGAATAGAATACTTGGTTTCTACAAAGAATGCTTGCAACTAGGTCCGGAATACAAAACTAATATAGGAGATGACCCAGAAAGTGAGACCAACGATGAGGTCACGTAATTGCCCATGACCTTGAGCCTAGCTACAAGACTTGTAAATAAAGAAAAGCGCTTCTTGGGAGGCAACCCATGTTTTGTGTGATTTTTATTTTGATTGTTATTTGTTTCCGTATGCATGCTTTATTTTTATTGTTGGTAGATCATGTTTCAAAAATAAAATGGTGAAAATACTTTATTTTGTCATTTGACTTAGTCTTAACTTCATCCAAAGGTATTTCGCAAAAGATAAGTGTAAGGGGAAACCCCAAATATGTTTTTAAGAAACAAAATCGATCATGATTCTCCACAATAATTAAATGGACATGTATATTAGTATTTGTTAGAGTCAAATGATTGTATCGAGTCATAATGATGTTTTGCAGGATTTTCCAGGAAGCAGGACATAAGTTTTTTCAGAAATTTTCTGGAAACTTAACGTAAAGATTTCTGCAGATCACTTCTGACGGCGTCAGGAATTAACTCCTGACGGCGTCATGTGTAAAATTCTGAAAATTTTGCTAGTTTTGTTTTTCTAATGGAGTCTTAAAGTTTTTGTTAATTCTTTAGTTTTATAAACTCCAGGAAATCTGCAAACATTCATTCCACAAGCATTACATCTTACATTGTTTTCTAGGATTTGTTAGTATATATATTTGCCACCGATTTTACGCGAGGTTGCCTTGTTTATTTTCTCAGGTTTAACAGGTTATGTATGACAAGAAGATGATTTATATTTCTGGAAGGGAAGCTTTGATTGTTCATTTTCTTGGAGGAAGATCTAACCTTGTTGCTGCACTATTCACACCGAACGAATCAGGGGAGTATTTGATTTCATTCTTTTACCTATTTCACTTTTACATTCTTTAATTGAACATTGGGGACAATGTTCATCCTAAGTGTAAGGGGAGGGTAAATGATGATACCTTATGGGATACACTTTCACTTAAGTTTGTTTGACTGATGGTAGGTGTGTAATAAAACTAAGAGAAATACTTGTTAGTGTAATTTTAGCGCCAAATTTAAATTTTTTTTACAACATTTAGAAGTGAAACTTTAGCCATAGCAAGCGTCTCTTGGATAGGAGTCGTATGACTAGCACGAAACCGTACTATTCAGAAAAATTTTCCACCCAAATATGTGAGGTTCGCCTTTAGATTTGATAGGAAAAGCATTCATTATTAGTGCTTATGAGTGTACCGGTAGCATTTAGATTCTAGAACTTGCGTTAGTGATGCATCCCGAGACCGCTAGTGAGACTACATTCGTGTAGTAGGATTTACTACATGATAAGAGGCATTAGGATCACCCTTGTGTTAAACCCGTATCATAATTACTTGACCATTTAGGTCATGTTACTTGGCTAGTAAAGTCAACTATTTTTTCCCACACCCTTAGCGTTGTACTCATTTTTAGTACACGAATGATGAGGCGAAAAATGAACCACTTTTACGGGGTCATTTAAGCCCGGAATTGAATTTATTTGATCAAATATTGCCCTAAATCGTTCCTTTTGTGATTTTAGGTACTTTGGGAGAGAAATCTGGAAAAGGAAGCAATTTGGACGTTTTTGGAGCATAAAAGTGAAGAAAACGCCAAAGTCTTAATTTTCCTTGCTGGGAACAGTAGGTGACGGCGTCAAGAAGGAATTTCTGACGACGTCAAGAGTAATTTCCATGACGACCTAGTACAGAATTGAAGGCGTCACGAAGTAGAGCGTCAAGAGTAAAATATGTGACGGCCTGGAAAATGCTATAACGTGACGGCGTCAAAAGTAGATCAAGGCAGTCCGAGAATTCTTTTGGCGGCGAGATGACGGTGTCACCAATTTTGTCTTGACGCTGTCAGCCTCAAGTTCCTATATATAGTTTTCTAATTTTCATTCATAAAAGAGAGAAGTTTTGGAGAAACCCTAAGGCCGAACTTAGTACGAATTTTACAGGTTTTTCAAGGGTTCTCAGCCCTTGAACCCTTTCATGTGTAATTGAGATAAGTGTTCTTTTAATTCAATCAATATGTCTATGTGTTGGTTGTCTATATCTTGTTCTTGTCTTAATTCCATCATGCTAGGCTAGATCTATCTTGTGTTTGCTTGGATCTAATGAAACCTAGATGTTAATTATGTGTTGATTACTTGTTTATGGTTGTATTGGATGAATGATTTCGATGTTAGGCTTAAGAAAACTGGCAGATCTCCAAATGGTAACATGCTTGAACGTCTTAGGAAACATGAACTGACGTCTAGGTTTTATTGGTTGTATTTAATGCATGAGTAAATTCTAATGATCCCATGTTAGGAGCTTCTTAGCCGGCTCGACATAGGAGTGAAGTAGGCACTCATAGGATTGGGGAATTAAGTGCGTCACCCCATAAATGGTATTAAGGAATACAATCCGTCATCCACGCAACTATAACAAGTAATTAACGTGTAAAAGATATCTAGGGAGTAGTGAAATCTAAGTAAACACAACTTCTCCACTTATTGCTCACAACCTTAGTTTAATTTAGTTTATTTTCATTTCTAGTATTTTATTTTGATTGCATCTTTATTATTGGGTTAGTTGACTAGCAACTAATTCCGCCCAAATCCTTCAAACCCGAGATTTTTACTTGCTTTATAAAAAAAATATAAAAATACAAAAATAATTATCCCTCATCTTTAGAACTAGTATTTAGATTTTCTAATCCTAGCGACACTATTCCTAGCTGAACGATCAATCCCCCGGTACTTGTCACTATACTATACTACAACGATCAGGTACACTGCCTGGTGGGGGTTGTAAGCTTCTCAAGATCTCTTGAGAGGTAAAGCCTGGTGCAATTCCCACGCATCAAGTTTTTGGCGCCGCAGCCCGGGGAATAGTTATTGTCTAGGTTAGAATTTCTTTTTATTAGGTCTACTTGCTAGATTCCTTTCTAGTAAGATTTTATTTTTATTTTTAGGTTTTCTTTAGTCTATCTTTTTCTTTGTGCCTTTGTTAGTAAATTAAATTCATTGACTATTCCGTTGACCATTATGGAAAACGCGAATCCACCCTTTTCCCCTACAGAAGTGGCTGTGTTACGTGAACAAATTGAGAATGAGATTAGGGAGCTTAGAGAGCTTAATAGGTTGATTAAGGTTGAGCTCGAACATGCATTTAGTGACCTAGCGACCGCCTTGTATTCAAATGAGGACCTAGGGCCTAATGACTTTGTGAATGTTGTTGAGGGACTAGAAGAAGAGGAAATAGATCTGAAGCTTAATGACTACTTTAATCTATACCCCACTAAGGAGGAGATTTCATATTATAATAATCTTATTGATAACCCGCGATCTCCTTTCACTATAATCGAACCTAAGATAAAGAGAGGCGATCCTAAGAATGCTAAAATACCATGTATGATTGGGTATAGACACGTTGAAAATGCTTACATTGACTTTAAATCCCCAATCAACATCATGTCCTCAAATGTTTATAATGATATTGTGAAAACAAGACTTGAACCTAGAAGAGATCCCAAATACCCCGGTGAAGTTTGTAACTTTGTCGGGAGAGTTAAAGGTTTACATGTCTTTGTTGGTAATTTCACTTTTGTCACCGACTTTATGATTGTGGAGGATCTTGCTAATGTTATTGATTGTCGATTATCCAATGTTGTGTTTGGCAAACCGTTTGTTGAGGAGTCAAAGTTAGAATATGATGAGATAGAAGGAACAATCCGATTTGCAAGTAACACCGATAGTATCACTTATAGGATGCCTAATAGGATGAAGGAATTTCGCTTTATATCCCGATTTGATAAGGACAACGTTGGTGCTTTTGAGGACATCAATGAAGAGGATAAGAAAAAGGGCATGGATTATGTATGGGAAAAGAGGAGTCTTTTTTACAAAGATTGCTTGGCCCTAGGACCAAGGTATAAAGTCGATAAAGAATTGGCCCAAAGGATTATGGGGGCGATTGAGAGTATGATGCTTGGTTTCTACAAAGAATGCTTGTAACTAGGTCCGGAATACAAAACTGGTTTAGAAGACGACCTAGAGAGTGGAACCAACGATGAGGTCACGTAGTAACCCATGACCTTGAGTCTAGCTACAAGACTCGTAAATAAAGAAAAGCGCTTCTTGGGAGGCAACCCATGTTTTGTGTGACTTTTATTTTGTTTGTTTGTTAGTTGCTTCTGTATGCATGCTTTATTTTTATTGTTGGTAGATCATGTTTCTCAATTAAATAGTGGAAATACTTTACTTTGTTGTTTTGGCCTAGTCTTAACTCCACCTAAAAGTATTTTTGCAAAAGATAAGTGTAAGGGGAAACCCAAATATGTTTCAAGAAACAAACCGATCATGATTCTCCACAATATTAAATGAACATGTATATTCGTATTTGTTAGAGTCAAATGCTTGTATTGAGTCATAATGAAGTTTTGCAGGATTTTCCAGGAAGTGTGACCAAGTTTTTCTAGAAATTTTCCGGAAACTTAACATAAGAATTTCTGCAGGTCACTTCTGACGGCGTCACGAGTTAACTCTTGACGGCGTCACGTGTAAAAATCTGGAAATTTTACCGGTTTTGTTTTTCTAATGGAGTCTTATGGTTTTTGTGAATTATTAAGTTTTATAATCTCCAGGAGATCTACAAACTTCATTCCACAAGCATTATATCTTATTTTGTTTTCTAGGATTTAGTAACTTATATAGGTTGCCGCCGATTTTATGCGAGATTGTCTTGTCTATTTCTCAGGATTTACAGGTTATGTATGACAAGAAGATGATTTATATTCTGGAAGGGAAGCTTTGATTGTTCATTTTCTTGGAGGAAGATTTAACCTGGCCACCTTATTATCCATACCGAGCGAATCAGGAGAGTATTTGATTTCATTCTTTTACTTTTTCACTTTTACATTCTTTACTTGAACATTGGGGACAATGTTCATCTTAAGTGTAAGGGGAGGGTAAAATGATGATACCTTACATGTACACTTTCGCTTGAGTTTGTTTTGTTTGATGGTAGATGTGTAATAAAACTATGAGAAATACTTGTTAGTGTAATTTTAGCGCCAAATTTAAATTTTTTTACAACATTTAGGAGTGAAACTTTAGCCATAGCAAGCGTCTCATGGATAGGAGATTGTATGACTAGCACATGACCGTACTTTCAGAAAAATTTTCCACCCAAATATGTGAGGTTCGCCTTTAGATTTGATAGGAAAAGCATTTATTATTAGTGCTTATGAGTGTATCGGTAGCATTTAGATTCTAGAACATGCGTTAGTGATGCATTCCGAGACCGCTAGTGAGACTACATTCGTGTGGTAGGATTTACTACATGATAAGAGGCATTAGGATCACCCTTGTGTTAAACCCGTATCATAATTACTTGACCATTTAAGTAATATTATTTGGCTAGTTAAGTCAATTAATTTTTCCCACACCCTTAGCGTTGTACTCATTTTTAGTACACGAAACCCCTAGTACACCCCTCCGAGCCTATCTTTTCGTTTCTAACTTTAAGCATTTTACTTAAAGGAAGAATTTGTTACACCCCACTTAAATGTACAACCAAATCGCCTTAGCCTTCCGTGTATGCGCTCATTTTTAGTGCATTATTGTTATTTGTTAAACCCTAAGTTAACTATCTAATTGATTACATAGTTGGTAAGTCGAGTCATATATCCTTGTACATATTATTTTGGGACGATTGTGACTCATGGGTAAAGTACTTATTTATGGAGTAATAGGGAAGAACATCATTTATTACCCCCATATGTGCGTTAATCTTAAAAGTACTCCAAGTGTTTTGATTTTCTTAATTCGAGTCATTAGATTAGTTTATTGTAAAGTATGTAAAAATTCAAGTGTAAGGGAAATGTTCATACCCTATGATGTATTATTTTGGATGGTAGGGTAAGAGTGTATGCAAAAAAAAAAAAAAAAAAAAAAAAAAAAAAAAAAAAAAAAAAAATCAAGAAAAAGAAAAGAAAAAAAATAGAAAAAGAAAAGGAGAAAAAACATACGGACTACCATCCCTTTTTACTATGTTCATTTTTATGTTTTTGTTATTTTTCATTTATTAGCTTAAGTCGAGTCTAGTCTTGGCTTAGCAACGCCATATTGTACATGTAATTAACCAAGATTGTTAGCTCGCCACCAATAAAAACTTCCTTTATCCAACAAAACCGTGTATTTCATATCCCTACACCTAACGTTACAACCCTTTAAAAGACCTCTTTGATAGTTTATCCTAGGTGCTTACGCCATGTGGTGAAGGTTTGAGCCTTTCCCAAGCCTATGGTCATCTATTTTGCTATGACAGGTAGTGAGAGATATCTTTCATTTCCATATTGTAATTTATACTTTATTACACCCGAGAGACGTGAGTATCTAAACACTATTTGTGAGGTGCTAGTATATGACCTCTGTGCTTGTCTATTGGTCTTTAATGGAACGATTATTTGTTGTAATTAGTTTTATATTAGTGTTAAATGACCCCTAACTTGTATTTTGATTAGAATAAAAGCGCATTTGCTTGAGGACAAGCAAATCTCAAATGTAAGGGTATATGATGAGGCAAAAAATGAACCACTTTTAGGGGGTCATTTAAGCCCGGAATTGAATTTATTTGATCAAATATTGCCCTAAATCGTTCCTTTTGTGATTTTAGGTACTTTAGGAGAGAAATCTGGAAAAGGAAGCAATTCGTACGTTTTTGGAGCATAAAAGTGAAGAAAACGCCAAAGTCTTAATTTTCCTTGCTGGGAACAGTAGGTGACGGCGTCAAGAAGGAATTTCTGACGGCGTGAAGAGTAATTTCCATGACGACCCAGTACAGAATTGAAGGCGTCACGAAGTAGAGCGTCAAGAGTAAAATACGTGACGGCCTGGAAAATGCTATAACGTGACGGCATCAAAAGTAGATCAAGGCAGTCCGAGAATTCTTTTGGCGGCGAGATGACGGCGTCACCAATTTTGTCTTGACGCCGCCAGCCTCAATTTCCTATATATAGTTTTCTAATTTTCATTCATAAAAGAGAGAAGTTTTGGAGAAACCCTAAGGCCGAACTTAGTACGAATTTTATAGGTTTTTCAAGGGTTCTCAGCCCTTGAACCATTTCATGTGTAATTGAGATAAGTTTTCTTTTAATTCAATCAATATGTCTATATGTTGGTTGTCTATATCTTGTTCTTGTCTTAATTCCATCATGCTAGGCTAGATCTATCTTGTTTTTGCTTGGATCTAATGAAACCTAGATGTTAATTATGTGTTGATTACTTGTTTATTGTTGTATTGGATGAATGAGTTCGATGTTAGGCTTAAGAAAACTGGTAGATCTCCAAATGGTAAAATGCTTGAACGTCTTAGAAAACATGAACTGACGTGCACTAGGTTTTATTGGTTGTATTTAATGCATGAGTAAATTCTAATGATCCCATGTTAGGAGCTTCTTAGCCGGCTCGACATAGGAGTAAAGTAGGCACTCATAGG
This sequence comes from Artemisia argyi, assembly GCA_030686995.1. Taxonomy (NCBI): domain Eukaryota; kingdom Viridiplantae; phylum Streptophyta; class Magnoliopsida; order Asterales; family Asteraceae; genus Artemisia; species Artemisia argyi. The sequence continues at coordinate 40,411,369 of CM060698.1, forward strand.
ATTGGGGAATTAAGTGCGCCACCCCATGAATGGTATTAAGGAATACAATCCGTCATCCACGCAACTATAACAAGTAATTAACGTGTAAAAGATATCTAGGGAGTAGTGAAATCTAAGTAAACACAACTTCTCCACTTATTGCTCACAACCTTAGTTTAATTTAGTTTATTTTCATTTCTAGTATTTTATTTTGATTGCATCTTTATTATTGGGTTAGTTGACTAGCAACTAATTCCGCCCAAATCCTTCAAACCCGAGATTTTTACTTGCTTTCTAAAAAAAATATAAAAATACAAAAATAATTATCCCTCATCTTTAGAACTAGTATTTAGGTTTTCTAATCCTAGCGACACTATTAGCTGAATGATCAATCCCCCGGTACTTGTCACTATACTATACTACAACGATCAGGTACACTGCCTGGTGGGGGTTGTTAGCTTCTCAAGATCTCTTGAGAGGTAAAGCCTGGTGCAATTCCCACGCATGAACGAAACCCCTAGTACACCCCTCCGAGCATATCTTTTCGTTTCTAACTTTAAGCATCTTACTTAAAGGAAGAATTTGTTACAACCCACTTAAATGTACACCCAAATCGCCTTAGCCTTTCGTGTATGCACTCATCTTTAGTGCATTATTGTTATTTGTTTAAACCCTTAGTTAATTATCTAATTGATTACATGGTTGCTAAGTCGAGTCATATCCTTGTACATATTGTATTAGGCGATTGGGACTCATGGGTAAAGTACTTGTGTTATGGAGTAATGGGGAAGAACATCATATTATTACCCCTATATGTGCGTTAATCTTAAAAGTACTCCAACTGTTTTGATTATCTTGATTCGAGTCATTAGATTAGTTTATTGTAAAGTATGTAAAAATTCAAGTGTAAGGGGAATGTTCATTCCCTATGATGTATTATTTTGGATGGTAGGGTAAGAGTGTATGCAAAAAAAAAAAAAAAAAAAAAAAAAAAAAAAAATCGAAAAATCAAGAAAAAGAAAAAGATAAAGAAAAAAAATGGAAAAAGAAAAGAGAAAAAATATACGGACTACCATCCCGTTTCATTGTATGTTTATTTTATGTTTTTGTTATTTTTGATGTATTAGCTTAAGTCGAGTCTAGTCTTGGCTTAGCAACGCCATATTGTACATGTAATTAACCAAGATGATTAACTCGCCACCAGTAAATATTGCCTTTATCCAAAAAAACCGTATATTCCATATCCCTACACCTAACGTTATAACCCTTTGAAAGACCTCTTTGATAGTTTATCCTAGATGCTTACGCCAAGTGGTGGAGGTTTGATCCTTTCCCAAGCCTATGGTAATCTATTTTGTTATGATAGGTAGTGAGAGATGTTTTCCATTTCCATATTGTGATATATACTTTATTACACCCGAGAGATGTGAGTATCTAAACACTATTTGTGAGGTGCTAGTGTATGACCTCCGTGCTTGTCTTTGGTCTTTAGTGGAACGATTATTTGTTGTAATTACTTTTATGTTAGTGTTAAATGACCCCTAACTTGTATTTTGATTAGAATAAAAGCGTATTTGCTTGAGGATAAGCAAATCTCAAGTGTAAGGGTATATGATGAGGCGAAAAATGATCCGTTTTTAGAGGGTCATTTAAGCCCGGAATTGAACTTATTTGATCAAATATTTCCCTAAATCGTTCCTTTTGTGATTTTAGGTACTTTTTGAGTGAATTCTGGAAAAGGAAGCATTTTGGACGTTTTTGGAGCATAAAAGTTGTAACAATTCGCAATTTCAGGTTAACTTTTATTCCCGAAAATTTCACTATTCGCTTTTTACTATTCACTTGTTACTATTCACTTTTCACTATTCATCTCAGAAATTTTTATTTCATATTCTCGTAAGTTAAACTATTTTAACGATAATCCGAGAGTTTGACGCTCGTCGGATCATTTCTGCAAAAATCACAAAGCCGTGTCCGAGATTTACTTTTAGGTTTAAACGTCCTTCCAGCATCCCGATATATCCATAAAACATTATAAACAATAGAAAAATGATTTTTCTATCATTTTAGGACAATTCCAAAAGTTTCGGAATTTTACGTTTTTCAGTTCAGCGTTTTACGCGAATTGCGCGTTTTTAGACCCGTGTTTCCAGTTTTTAGCAGGGTTTTCGCACCCGATAGAACCTACCACTCATTTTATATTTTATTATGGACTATATTGACATGTTTAACCATATTTATAAGTTTCATATTTTTAGGATACCCGGTTTTACGTTTCGTGACTTAAAAACTTACGGTTAGCAATTTACGGAGTCGAAAGTCGAAACTAGCTACATACTTAGGATATTATCGTCCAAAGACCATGACTACTCATCTAGTCACCCTATCCATATACAAACCGACTTAGGAGGGGGGGGGAGTCACCATGTGTGGTTAAATCTTGACTTTAGCCATTAGATCTTACTTAATTACAACTTTGTCTCCAAGTTTAAGCACCTTCCTAGCCACCTTCCTAACCTCGTCATTCATAGTATAAATACAAGCTCATTCTTCTTCCTTTCTCATCAATAAAAACGCCACAAGATCAATACCTAGCACCATGATCCTTTGATCTTCAATACACAAGTTACACTACAAAGTTCAAGGTCTTAGTATTCTCTACCTAGTTCTCAAGTTTGTTTGGTGATTCCATGGTTGAATTAGGAGCTACACAAGGTTACTAGGGCTGAAGTTAAATGGTTTTCACAAGGGTTAGATCAAGGCTAGCAAGGGTTACAAGAGTTATGGTGAAGGGTTTACAAGATTAGGTTTAGTGTCCTAGTTCTATACTTGACTTCCTTTCTTAAGTGAAAGCCAAAAGTTGTAAGAAACCCTTATACACTTTCTTGCTCAATATCATTTTCATGCTCTTTGTGTTCTTTTCATGCTATATATGTTCTTGTTATTGTGTTCATGATGTTTAAAAATGGATAAAACGAGTATTGGTATACATATGTTAACTTATGACAAGTAAACAAGCAAACTAGTGATTTTTATGGAGAACCACGACCAAAATAGTACAAATATGATATTTGACACTTACTTACTGTTAAATAGGACTTAAAAAGGAAAACATAGCAATTTGAATCACTCAAAACGAGTACACGAGTCAAAAGTTATGACCATAAGAAGTTAGCGACACCAAAACGCCGAAACTGCCCATAACCTCCTGTTTGCATTCTGCCAATTTGAAAGTCCCACTTCTGGTCCGATTCATCAAAAAGTTAAAACACGAAAGTTGTCCGGAACGACGTTTTCGTTCAGGAACAAAGAAGCTCGAGCCCTGAAAATGCTTTCTGAGTGATAATTTTCTTCAAATTCTTAACAGCCCATTTTTAGACCAAAGTTACTATATAATCATTATAATTAGATGAGACCAAGAGGTCTAATGACCTAAAGCCAAGACCACAACCATGGCTAAAGCCAAGGTTGAGTGTCAAGACCATGGTAATAATGACCAAGGTCACGGCTAAAGACCATATAACTTTTAAAGATCAAAAAGCTTATATATATATATGTTATCAAATACTACAATAGTAGGGAGCCTCATGTGAGGAGTTCATTGAGTAAGCCGTCGAGACGAGTTGTGGATTTACGAGTTAAAGTGTCCTGGCTCCTCGAACGTTTACTCCATGACTTCTGAATTATGTCGGCCCGAACGGTAGTAAGAGATATACAACTTATACATGTTTCATAGACCACTTATATTCAACGACTTACATTATATACTAAGTACTACATCATGAACATTATGCAAGACATATATGGGTAATCCTTCGTATTCTTAGACGTTACTCCAAACCTAAGTCGCAACGTTCTATTATAGGCTGCTCTTAGAGACTTTCGCGATTCGACTACCACTATCATTTCTCATTACATAGACTTAAGGTGAGTCATAGCCCCTACTCTTTTCGTACTTGTTTTAACTCTTGGGGGGGATACATGCTCAACTACTTGCTTACTTGTACAATTACTCAAAACATTTATACTTGCTTGTTTTATACTTGATTGTCTTATACTTGATGGCATTATACTTGATTTCATACATACATGACTGTCTTTTATCTTTGGGAAGTGGCTCCCAGTAAACTTATATCTTTGGGTAGTGGCTCCCAGTAAACTTATATCTTTGGGAAGTGGCTCCCAGTTTTCTTTGGGAAGTGGCTCCCAGTTGTCCTTGGGAATTGGCTCCCAAAGTGAGGTCTTCGGAGATGACGTAGAGACTCACTACTAATTGCTTAATTGTCTTGATGAACTTATACATGTCTTTATTATACTATATGTTAGCAGTGGGTTGTGAACACATAGGTTACAAGTCTCTTATGGCGGGACTTGTAACTGAGTGGATTCACGATGCCTTTGCTGTGTGAACATTCTTTTAAGGCTTTTCAACTGTTTTAAGACAAACTCTATGAACTCACCAACCATTGTGTTGACACTTTAGCATGTTTATCTCAGGTTAGTAAGGCGATAGCTAGTGCGTGGAACTTAGAGTCAAGCTGCATATTCTGAAGACTTACGCTTTTATCATTTACCATTCAAAACTTTGTATACATTTATGTATCATACTTTGGAATCTCATGTTTGTAACTTTGAATTCATTAATCGAATGGTAACTTTTCAAAACGTCTCATTTAGAGTTCGTTTTCTATACCTTGTACTTTGTATTATGAAGTAGCACCCCTATGACACAGTCTTCCGCTGCGGTATTTTGGGGGTGTTACAAAAGTGAAGAAAACGGCAAAGTCTTAATTTTCCTTGCTGGGAACAGTACCTGACGGTGTCACCAAATTCTATATGACGGCGTCAAGAATAAAACAAGAGGTGAAGTGGATAGAGTCCATGACGATCCAGAGAGTTTTCACACTAGGGGCATGACGGCGTCACCATAGGCCGTCATGGTCCCATTACACGTGACGGCCAGAGGAAAGTTGCTCTTGACGGCGTCAGATCTGGATCTAGGCAATCCGATATTATTATGGGCGGCGAGTTGACGGAGTCAGATTTCTCTTCTTGACGCCGTCACGTTGGAAATCTATATATAGTTTTGTAATTTTCATTCATAAGAGAGAACATTTTAGAGGGATAACTTGGAGAACCCTAGCACGATTTTATCAGTATTTTCAAGGGTTTTTACTCTTTGAAACCTTTCATGTTCAATTAAGATAAGTATCCTTTCAATTCATTCAATATGTCTATGTGTTATTTGAATATATCTTACGCTTGTCTTGATTTTAACATGCTAGGCTAGATCTCTTGTGTGTTTGCTTAGATGTAGTGAAACCTAGATGTTGATTATGGGTTGATTGCTTGTTTATAGTTGTTACGGATGAATGATTTCGATGTTAGGCTTAAAAAAACTGGCAGACTTCCATAGGGTAACTTGCTTGAACGTCTTAAGAAACATGAACTAATGCGTACTAGGTTTTTATGGTTGTATTTAATGCATGAGCGAATTCTAATGATCCCATGTTAGGAGCTTCTTGCAGGCTCGACATAGGAGTGAAGTAGGAGCTTATAGAGTTGGGGAAGTATGTACGCCACCCCACGAATGGTATTAAGGAATATAACCCGTCATCCACGCAACTGTAACAAATTATCAACCTGTAAAAGATATCTAGGGAGTAATGAAATCTAAGTAAACACAATTTTCCCATTTATTGTTCACACAACTAGTTTAATTAGCTTTATTTACATTTTTGTTATTTTATTTTGACTGCATCTTTAGTTATTGGGTTAGTCGATTAGCAACTAATTCCGCCCACTCTTCCAAAACCCGAGATTTTAATTGCTTTTATAAAAATATAAAAATACAAAAAGAATCATCCTTCACCTCTAGAATTAATTTTTAGGCTTTCTAATCCTACCGACACTATTCCTGAGTTGAACGATCAATCCCCCAGTACTTGTCACTATACTATACTACAACGATCAGGTACACTGCCTGGTGGGGGTTGTAAGCTTGTCGAGATCCCTTGAGAGGTAAAGCCTGGTGCAATTCCCACGTATCAGTCAACCCTAACCGGAATATCTTTTTGGCTGGTCAACACTAACCAGACTATCTTTTTGGCTATGGTCAACAGAAATAGGATTATCTTTTTGGCTATGGTCAACACTAACCGGACTATCTTTTTGGCTATGATCAACAGAAACAGGACTCCCTTTGTGGCTATGGTTAACACTAACCGGACTATCTGTTTGGCTCTACTTAACACTAACAAGACTATTTGTTTGCATATGATCAACATGTGTATCTATGATCAGCAAGGGTTCAATTTCTAGCACCTTACTAGATTCTACCAAAGTATTGACTTCCAAAGGTGGTTGTCTAACTTCACTTAAACCCTCTACCACAGGCTATTTAACTATGCTTTCTAAGAACAGTTTTTTTGAGCAATATGTCACAATAGAAAGGACTGCATTCTTCTTTGATGCATCCACCTGAGAAATAACAGTCCTAATTGACTTTGGTGATATATCATCAACATCCAAACTTGTCTTACCGTTTTCAACATAAACTTCTATCATCTTATGTTATTCAACAACATCTTTCAATATTTCTAAATTCGCAGCCTCACTTAAGCTATACAAACCATCGTATAAATTACTACCAGGATTAAAAAAGTAATAGTAATTTTTTTGACCTAGGTCGTAACCCAATTCATACATAAGAACATCCAACTCTTCAACTGACACACTATCAACGTCAACCAAATCAACTAAACTTTCCATACCTCCATCGTATATTCTACCAGGCCAGTATTTAAAAACACCATTGTGATAAACCCTCATGCTAAACATATTAGATCTACCACCTGAAACATATCAATAGACCAAAGTACATTATCAAACCTTAATAACAAATTGAAATATACCCCAATTACAAATTCCAACGGTTATAGCAACAAAACGTACCATATTTTTTCTTAGCCGAGTTGCAAAGAACGGTATCATCAACTCGATAACCTGGATCTCTTCTTACTTTCCATAGAGTAAAATCCATGTTTTGAAATTACCAAAAATTTCACAATAACATGCAATGAGGGTTTGTCAATTGTGATAATTATTGTAACGAAAGTTTTGGGACGAATAAAAGAGGTCGTCTATGTGTTTATGGGGCATGAAGAGGGATATGACATGTAGAAGTAATAGGTAATTGCTGTTCATGGTATTACATAATGACGGTATTGCCCTTGTGCTAAAAACAAAATGTAACGGCAGAAAACGTCGTTGACCAACGGAAAACGGTTCAAAGGACGCAATCGGCCTCAAAAAACTTGAGAAGGGACGCAGAGAGACATTTTACAAAAGTTAAGGTGCATGACGATGTTTCGTGGAAAGTTTAGGAATGTATTTTTGTCTATATATTTTCTTAAGGCAAAATATTGTAAATTAATTTGATTAAAAGGGCGAAAATCTACAAAATACCCTTTCCTAATATTTTATGGCTAATTATTTTGATTTTAAAAGGGCGAAAATCTTTTTTCTAATAAAATAAAACCCCTAGTGGGGACTTTTCCATTTAAAAAAAAATCAAATCGTACCTTATTTGTTAATATTCTATTTATTTTATTATACTTTTTTAAAATATGTTTAATTAAAAAACCCTAAATACTTCTATATTTGGCCAAAATTTATAAAAAATTGTTTTCATACGTTTTTTCACTAAAATTATGTACAAAAATTTATGTGTCAAAAGTGTAACAAAAGAATACTTTAAAGAAGGCAGAGTTATATTACAAAACTTTTAGGGGTAAAATAAAAATTTTTAGGGATAAAATCACCAACAATTAAATCGAGCCATAAAAATCCATCTCCAGAATACACTCAATCTTCATAGCATCCTCTCCACAGTCGATCGTGTTTTATGTGATAACTTAATTTAACAACGAAATCCTTTGGACCGAATCAATCTAAACCCTAATTCGATTTGCTATTTTTTCCCTTTTGTAATTTGCTAATTCGATTTGCTCAGTGTTTATAAATTTGAAATCGGTTTGTTGTTTTGCAGTTGACTGAAAAATCATTGATCTTTGAGGCTAATTGTTCATTCGAATTAAAGGTTTGTGTTTATAGATTTGTTAATAAATTTATGTAATCTGATATGACCTAGGGCCTGCTTGGATGTCGTAATAACATTCATGATATAATAAATTCAATATCTGTGTAGCCTGTAATTGATAGCAGCCGGTAAATCGTCATCTAATCTGTGACAACTATCAAATGTATCTTTATAAATTCAATATCTGTGTTTACAAAAGAACCAGATCATGAATTATTCATCGTCCTAAGTAATTTCCGAGAAATTGTTTTGCATGTTTAATCTCCCTTAAATTTGCCATATCCTAGGAGCCATATATCTTATATCTCCAACTCACTATTATATTTTTCTGCAGGTATTTTGTTCTACGCGTGGAAGAGAACATAGGTGAGTGTACATGCTTTAGTGAATACCCATTGTCCTAAAAATGGGTTGATATGTGATAAGTCCTATATTTAGTATGTCAAATCTCTGACGTGCTCTTTTTTGCCTCCTCTAACTTGTGATTCCTTAAACAAAGCCATGAATTATCTGAAAATAATGCAGGTGGTCGCCTTCGTCATGCTTTCATTGATATATGACTTCGAGAAAGACCTCAAACTTATGATTTCCATGCTGCTCTTCATGATTATATGAAGTACTTCTCTAATTCATATATTCAATCACATTCTTCAATCCTATTTCCTTAAGATGTTTCAATTAATCATTGAGTTTTAAGTGCATTAATTATTTTTTCAATGCCTAAACCTCATATATTGCTTTATAAGGTACCTTAGTAAAAAGAAAACTGCCGAAGAGATGGAACAACAATACCAGAAAGTTTCTTCCGTCGATTATAGTTTAAAAGATGGAGAAACAATAGCGCTTCAACTAAAGAACATAAGCAAACTTATAGTATTTTATTTCTTTTTGAACCAGGTGTGGTTTGCTAACGGGTAAAACAGGTGATTGTAGTCGGGATGGGTTGACTTGTAAGTCTTTCTGTCCAATTTTCTTTGTAAATAAGTATTTTCTCAATTATGTAACAAAAGTTATATTATTATGAGAATAATATGATATTTTGAATTTATAGTTTTTGAAAATTACTACGTGGAGCCATTGGCATAGTTATGCGATTTTAGTCTAATGACCAAGTTTACTTGATATTCGTTATTTGAAATAACTAACAAACTACAATAAAGATGTATGGTTTAAAGATTAAACAACTTGGTCAAAATAGAAGAATGTGTAAATATGATGTGATATCTGCATAGTGGTTGGCTTGCACTCTTGCGGCACCTGTTACCTTATAAAAAAAGTGTTTGCAAAAACTCGATAAATGGCCAATTGGGTGGGGTGGTCTTTTACTTCTGAGTTGGTTTGCTTTGTGTCTTACTTAATTATTATGTGCAATTATCAAAATAATTATGAATATAGGACCGATATATTTACTCCAGTAGAACACCAATGTTGCATCACTTGGTGGTAGCCCTCATTGGTTATAGTTTATGTGAATCTTGCTATATGAACAACAAAGAAAACCTTCACCCAAATGTTATATATGTGCGGATGGATTTGTACTTTTATTATATAATAGAGCTGGAATTGCCTTATGAATAAGAACTTAATTGAGGTTTAGGATGCCATATTTTAACTGCTTATTAACAAGTCAAAGTATATTTTTAAAGATCATGATTTTTAGGCTATTAATTTTGAGAACGATTACGAAACAAAAGGCTTTTAAATCGTAAAGATAGTAAGACTGTTTATGGCCATTTTACATTGCAGAAAAGGATTGACTGATAGTGAATCTGTTACATCTACTCATCCCACGATTCCGAATCAACATATCCCATTACCGAGATATGGTAACTCTTTTTGAAAGTCATAGTAATAAAACTCAATAGTGAATCTAAAATCCTTGAAAATTGCTCATGTCTTGAATGCTATGATTACATGAGGTGATATGGGGGCTCGATGTTTAACCCTACTACTCATCAACCAACTAACATGAGTTGGCATTGATTATATTATTGCTTTGATATATGACCCATTTGTCCGATTTTCAGATGAAAAAAATCCCAATTATTAGCAATCAGCAACACTTGGATTGCAAAAGATATGCACATATGCACTTGATCATCGTTAATCCATGTCCCTTTACATTGTCCATCTAATGGCATTAAATTTGCTACATTTATCTGTATTCACGAAGATTTATTTAGAATAATGAATCTTGAAATATTTGACAGGAGTAATACATTGGGGGCTTATTTAGCCTCATCTATAAATCTGCAATGGGTGCACATTTTGGTATGTATATAGGAAAGATGCAAGGTACGATTTTGTTATTTCTATTTTTTCCGTTAGTATTAGTGTGATGTTGAATGATCATTGATTCACTTGTGATTGAAAACATTGGTTTAAATGTTTGTAGAAAGTTCAAAGTCAGGGCTTCCTCAACAATATGTTGAGAGGTATTTATGTTACCTTCGGTGTTTGATTTAAAGAAAATTACTTTTAAAGTGATTATTTTGTTTATATGTTAAGGCCCGGTGTAGTACTATATAGAAGATGCTTTCTGCATATATAAAAGTTTACTTTAATTGAACTATTATAGCACATGAAACTTTTAGGAAGAATAACAAAAATCACTTTTGAGGTACTTCAGTATCCAATGTGCTTTAGCTGATAATGATGAGGAACTTGGTATTGAAGTTGGAACTTGGATGGAATTTGGAACGCTAATTCTGAATTTCTAGATTTTAGAGGTATCATGCTCAGTGATTTTAGATTGGTATGAGTGGTCATCAGTAGGAGTTAATTGTTCATTGTTTAGATTTGGTGAAAATGCATCATGTGATCTGGGACATAGCTATAGATCATATGGGATATATAGGTATTTAGCCAGTTAGGTTTTCCTGTTTGATAATAGTGGTGATTATATGTACGCAACATAAGTGCTTAAGGCTTGACTTGAAAGGAATGCGGACAAACTGGTGTTATAGTTACTTTGTTATATAATATGCGTGAGTTGATGAATTTTTACTATCATAGATGCATTTTTTCATTTTCTTACATGATTAAGCGATGTAGGCAGTTTTGTTGTGGAGTTGTTGAGACAAGTTAACCTATGCAGATAATATGCTAATAATTCAAATCATAGTTTTTAGATGAAGAATTATGATAACAAGCTAAGATCCATGTCATACTTATTAGCGAAGTAAGATTCTGCAGTATTGTGTAGAAGATGATTTTTTGCAAATATAGCACAGAAAACATCTTAGGAAAAAGTCCACCTTTAACTGATAATGATGAGGAACTTTGTATGGAATGAATATGAACCTGAACTTCTATAGATTAGAGGCATGATCCTTAGTGATTATAGATAGGCTGGATGGGTCATCAGTTAGTATTAATTATTAGTGTTTAAATTTGTAGAGAATGCATCGTGTGATCTTTAAGATAGCTATGGATCATACAGGGTATATAGGTTTTGCATTAGTAGAATTACATAGAAGTGTTTGTGAAGTGTCATGTGGTATGATGCTTAGTGATCTTAGATGGTTGGTCATCATTTCAGATTTGAAGATAATGCAAGAGATAGTTATGGATCGTGCAGGTATTTCGGTGTTGAGTTGGTAGAAATGACATAGAACTGTTGGGTAAGTTAGGGCCAACTTTTTTGACCCATTTAATGTCAAAGGGTCAATTTGAGTCTTAAACACATCAAATAATAATCTTTTAGCTAAAAGTTAAATTGGTGCAATGCGTTCGAAGGTTGCTCAAAGTCTAATCTCGTGTTTGTGAAAATGGACAAATATAGTGTCTGTGGATAAGTGTAACTTAACTTTTGATCCGCACTTAAAAAATGGCCCAACTCTATAAGCCTATTTTGACGTAATGCCCAACTCAATCGACCTACCCTTATACGTTCCGAACTGCTAATGGAAACCACAAAAAGAGTTTATTGTGTCTCCTTTTCTTAGACAATATCATGTTTTAAACGTTGTTGGTGCGTGTCATGGAATACTGTGTTTGTATGGTTTCTATAGAGGTTATAACTTAGTAGACAAATTACAGAGGAGACACTTAAGGATGAGAGAATATCACTTAAAAGACATTATAGGTGACACAAAAAGTAGCCAAGTTAACACCGTTGTGGCATTGTTACCTAACTAAATGTTGCATACGTTGTTTAAAAGCAAATATTCTATTAACTACTCAATTAAAATGATTTTAAGATTTTATTTGTGTTTATATCGGATTGAAACGAAGTCTATTCGCTTATATTTTTCACAACACATTAAGCACATCTATTTGATTAGACAACTAAAATTTTCTAAGCATCTGATTAGGCAACGAAAATACCCTTGAAACACTACAAGCAGGTATGAGGGCATGTGATTAATAGTAGATGGTGAACTTTTTAATAATAATTAAGCTGAGGTATACATAAGTTGAGTTATTTAAATACTGAACCATCACCTTAAGAATTTAGATCGCTAATGTTATTATAAATAAACTCTTATTGGGATTCATCATAGTATCAGAAACTAATTTCAGTCATAAAGTTGTGTTTCCTTCGCTTATACTATAAAAAATTATTACATTCCCTGTTTGTTTTTAAGCTGCGTTTCTGACCGCTTCATCGTTTGAGATAACATCTGATCCAAATCAACCAAATAATAAGTAAATGTTTGAGATTTATATTTCTACATACAATGACATCCTTCCTGTTCTTACCAAAATAAGTATGCAATATCAATTAATTCAAATGCAAATATACCTAATTCAGAGTCACATCAAAGCTTTAGTTAATTCGAAGATATTTTTATCTATACACACACACACATATATAGGCTTTTTGTGTGATATTTTTGTGTGTGTTTATTGATTAGATTGAAAATAATAACAAGCCATTACCTAAAGCTAATGAGAAGACCAAGGTCACGAAAAAACATGAGGATGGAGAAAGTTTAACAAGATCAGGAGGTATATTTTATCTATACAAGGTATATTTCAACTATACCATACTTTTCTTTTTGTTAATATACACAGTAGTATGTTAACAGATGAAGCATTTACTACAATTAGTTCATTGATCATAATAGGTGTATAGGTGTATAATCAATATTGGTTTCACTATATGAAAAAAGAACATACAATTTTCCACAAATGTGACCAATGGACACTTTCCATGATATGATTAATGACACTTTCTATTGGTGACAACTTGAAGCATATACTTAGCGAGTCAGTACCAATGGGGCATTGTTCTCCTATCGAGGCCCGGATATACAAGATTTTAGGTTGTTTCTACAAAGGTCGGCATTCTCACATGGACAACTTTATGTGGTTGTTACAAGAGCCAAGACAAGAAAAAGTTTGAAGGTTTTTTTGTTGTGACGAAGACGGCGAATACACAAACTCGACATCCAACGTTGTGTACGAAGAAGTTTTATTTCATACGTATATGAATAAGGACCATGATTCAATTTTTCAATTACAAAGCCTAAAATGTAACTTGAGTCAAACACGTGTTGTCCCATACTTTTTTATCACGTGCCTTCATTTTTCCCTCATAACTTTTAGGGCATGCTTGGTTTGTAGAAGGGAATAGCAATGGAAAAGGCAAAAGAAATATAAAGGTAATCAAATTCATTATCCCCAAGTTAGTGGGTAATGACTCATTACTAGGGATGACAACGGGTCGGGTTCGGGGCGGGTTTTAGTGTACCCGTACCCGTTTATAATATCCAAACCCGTATCCGCCACATTACCCGTCAGATACCCGATTAATATCATGATTCAAGCGATTTATAGGATGTGCCCTTAATTGTGCCCAAAAACCTGAAGTAACTTGGCCATTTCCTTTGTTTAGGGTACATCACTCTAAACTCATCCATGCTTATCACCAAAAGGGTAATACTATTAAAGGAATCACAAGGAGCAGGTGATCATTATTGATAATCTTGCTAAGAAGATTGATAACATATCGAGGACTATTGTAGATATGCCTATATGAATAGTCAATGATAATATTCGAGATAGGATTTCTTTTTTCATGAAAGAAATTTTACAACATAGATCACGCCAAGTCTGAAACACTTTAGAAGATTGATAACATATCAAGGATTATTGTAGATATTCCTATATGAATAGTCAATGATAATATTCGAGATATGATTTCTTTTTTTCATGAAAGAAATTTTACAGCATAAATCACGCCAAGTCTGAAACACTTTAGAAGCTGGTGAAAATTAATAAAAATGGTATCATTTATATTAAGCCATGCTTTACCTTTTTTTCCCTCCTCTGTTAAAGAAAATCTTATTTTGATTATTCCTAGAAGAGTACAAGATAGGAATTTAACAAGCCAATGTCCATTGTTAATATCAAATGCTAACAGTGTACTCAATAATCATCACTAATGCAGATGATTTAAGTGGTTAACATATGTTAGCCACATATGTTAATAAGTACCGATTTCTTTTCAAATTGTTCATAAAAAGGTATAACGTTTATGTCTAACAAAATAATACGGATAACCATAATTAAACTAAAAACTTTTCTAAAACAAACGATATTTAAAACCTCGTGCGTGTAAAGGCATTATAACTACACATAGTTGAGCTCTCTTCATTGTATAATACAAAATTAAAAACCATAAATAAAATAAAAATTTTTGATTTTCAATAAATAAAAATACATTATTAAATTTTTTTTAGAAAAAACCCCGCGCGTGCGCGGGTATTATAACTAGTTTAAGATACAAAAGTTACCTTCTATTTTCTTATACGTTGTGTGCTTGAATACTTCTAATGATGGACCAAGAGACTCGGTCAATGAAAACATGTATAATAAACGAGAAAAAATGTCGAAACATGTGATCTTATGCTTAAAATGATAGAAGCATGTATTAAAAATATAAGATGATGAAGCATGTATTTAAATTACATTTTTTATTTATTTTTGAAATATATGTATTTAAATTACTAGCCAACTACTCGCGCATAGCAATGACGGCAACACATTATTTCTATATATATAGGTGTCGAGTAAGTGAGAGTGGAAAAAATTAAAAATATAAATTGTAATTCAATATTTAAATATTTAATATATTGCATTGACTTTTATAAGTATGATTATTTTAGTCTAATAACATTATTTATTTATATTGTTTTAAATTTTAAGTAAATGTGTTTTCCTAGTATAAATAAGTTGATACGAGTAACATTTATAAAGCATAGGAAATATATTCATTCACAAAGAGAGAATATAAATAGTAGGGGTGAGTATGGTTCGATTTGGTTTGGTTTTTGTTAAACCTAAACCGAAACCGAACTGAAATATTCGGTTTTTATAAAATCCAAAATTAAAACTGTTCGATTTAGCGGTTTGATTTCGGTTCAGTTTTTCAGTTATTTCGTTTATAACCGTTTATATTTGGATGTAACCAATTTATACCAACAAACTTTTTATACATAAAAAAATTGGTTATTCCTTTTTTTATTATTTTTATTTATTTATTTATTTTTAATTATTTTTTCAATCTAAGCCTAATAATGTTATCCCATATTTCTACAATTACACACATATAGATGAGGTACACACATATGCAAATGAATATACACATACCATGATCATTGTTATATATGTATTGATATATTGTCAAGTAAACACATGTACACGACAAACAGGCATATAAATCTTAAGATAAATATATTATAAATTCACCCACAAAATAAATATAAATCTGTAAATTTGATTTATCTAGTTATTTATTTTTTATTATATTAATTATATAATAAAACCACTTCGATTCGGTTTTTATGGTTCGGTGTTTGGATGAAAACCTAAGCGAATTTTTTGGTTTTTAAAAAGTAAAAGTTGAACCATCAATTTTTAGTTTCGATCGATTATTCAGTTAAGTTTTTGTCGGTTTTCAGTTTGGTTCATTTCAGTTTTTCTGCTCACTTTAACTCTAACAAATAGGTTAGGCACATAAAAAGATATCATGCATAAACGAGATCTAACATTATTAGAAAATTATTATTTCCTTTTACATTTTGTTGAGAAAATTCAAAAGATTGATTTTCTTCAAATCTATTGTGATGAGCAAGTTTCGTTGCTTCTTCGTTACATTCAACTTTATATCCATTTTTAGGTTTTCTTTTACAAATCAAATACCGGCTCATTTGTTTATTAGTAATCTATACTACATATAATGGAAGAAGATATTTTCCTTTATTACAAGTTTAGTGAAATTCTAATCATTTTACTAATAATCGATTGAAAAAAATCGTACATGTCAAAGTACGAAGATTTTCATGTGATTTGTAAAGCATGAAAATAGGTAATTTTTAAATAAATTAATTTATATAAACAATATCATATACTCCCCTATCGTCCCAAAATAATCGTCTTGTTTTGAATTTTTGATTTTTTTTAAACTTTAACTTTAACTATTTTCTTTTGTATTATATAATACGTGATGTAAAATATAAGAATTTATTGAATTTTAAATGTATTTTTATGGGTATAATTTTTATCAAATATTATATAATACAAATAAAAATATTTAATGTCAAAATAAAAAAAAAAAAAATCAAAAAGTCAACATAGGAAAACTATTTTGGGACGAAGAGAGTATATTATTAATCATATATTGCAAGAACTAATTTATATTTCTTTATGTTTATGCGTTATATACTCCGTAATATTTTGATGAATATTAAACAACATTTACTGATAACAAAGTACCTTTCACCGTTAATCATCACAACTTTATCATACTACTAACTATCGTTCTCTTGCGTAAAGCCATTATTACGAAAAACATGTAATCGGTGCCACCGTAACACGCAATACCATGCTTGTTACCATTAAAGGGCCGAGGAAATGAGAATGAGGATGAGATTTAACATATGCTTTACACAAAGTAGAATAGAAAGGTGTGCTATCATTCCTCTTTTGAGTTTTTAGCTTTATGTGTTACTTTTTCTACTTTTATTTGTTATTGCCTTAGAATTTATTAAAGATTGTATAGGTTACGTATCTAGTTACTAAAAGATGATGTTTAAAAGTATGCTTTAAAACAAGATTTGTATACATGCCAAGATGAAGGGTGAATGTTTAGAAAAAGAAATTGGCAAAAACATGTGTCAAGGTTTAGACACATGCCAAGATTAAAGGTGAATATTTGAAAAAAAGAATTGACAAAAAAAAAAAAAAAATGTGTCAAGTAATAGATTGATTAGTTATGTTTTTAGTCATCTATTTTAAATCTTCATATCATTGCTCTATGCAAGTTTATAATTGTTTGTGAGATTTTATTTACATCGTCCAAAGCCACCATTAAAACATTTTCAATGGTGGTCTATAGATCATGTACGTGGTGACATGGAGCCTATGTGGATTCCATGTACATAAACTTCTATTAGAGCATCATATTCATAAAGATGAAAGTGTAACTAGTTCATGTCTATGTACTAAAAAGAGAGAAACTAAAGTTGATCTAAACTAAAAAGAGAGAAACTAAAGTTGATCTAACCAACTTATTAACCAATGATATCCATTATCACAATTTTTATTTATTATAGCAGTCAAAGGCTTAAATGCCATGGTAAGTGAACTATCGCCTGAAGGTTTATTCAAAGGTGTTCGAGTCGGTAATGATGACGTAATGGTATCGCACCCACAATATGTGGATGACACTATATTTTTTGGAGAATGGGATGAAGAAAGTGCGAAAATATTGATGTGTATTTTGAAATGTTTTAAAGAAGTGTCAGGGATGAAGGTAAACTTAAATAAGAGTCGGCAGTATGGGATTGGAGTGTCTCTAAAGGAGGTAGAGATCATGGCTACGCGTATGTAGTGTAGTGTTGGTGAATTTTCCTTTGCATACTTAGAAGTTTCAATAGGTAAAAATATGAAACGAGAAATTGCATGGAGACTCGTAATAGAAAGTTTAAGAGAGACTTTCGGAATGGAGGGTTAAAAAAATGTTATTTGGTGGAAGATTGACGTTGGTAAAAACTGTGCTCGGTAGCTTACCCCCGTACTATTTTTTGATGTTCCGTGTGTCCGTTTGTGTAATAGAAAAACTTGAGTGTGTTAGCCGATATTTTTTTTTTGGGTGGGGTGGGGGAAAGATCAAGTATGTCTTGGGTCAAATGGGATTCAGTTTTATCTTCTTATATGCCTGGGGGGGGGGTGTTAAACATTGGGTCTTTAGGTGGGGGGGGGGGGGGGGGGGGGGGAATTGAGCTCTATTGGGTAAATGGTGGTGGAAGTTTACGGCGGAGAGGGATATATTTTAGAGGAGGGTGATTAGGAGTATTTATGGGAGTGATAGCGATTTTGGTAATGTGGGCATGGGAAGAGAGAGTTATTGTGGAGGGGTTTCAGGTGATATTCTAAGGATTGGGGTAGATCTAATAAGCTAAGGATTGATTTACAAATTATTTCCGTAGGAAAGTCGGTAATGGATGGGGGACGTCATTTTGGGATGATTGGTGGTGGGGGAATATGAGGTTAAGAGCACTAGGTGCCTGTGTGGCATAGGGCTCGTGTTATAGGCGAAAGTGTTGTCACCTCAACCTTTTTCCACTATAACTTAGAACCTATAACTTAACCCGAAAACACCCTCCATGCATCACTCAAGTTATAGGACACCCCGAGCCCCACAGGGGTTTTTTTTCTTTTCTTCATTTATTAAATAAAATAACATATTTAAATAAAAACATTATAAAATAAATTATTATATTTAAATCATATTTTATACAATTTTGACACTAACATTGCAAACCTAAAAGGACTGACGATGTAAAAATAATAGTATAAAGGACTAAAGTTATATGGTTGCGTTATAGGGCACATGGAAGACGCACACAGATTAAAAAATACCGGATAACTTCGACTCGTGATTTTGGGAGGTCCAATGTCAACTAAAGCGATATTGTCGCGTTATAGGGCACCATCCAGCTCTATAACACTCGACATCGAGTGCTTTAAGGGATAGATTTCCTAGGTTATATTATCTAGATAGTAGGAAGGAGGCGAAGGTGGGAGAGACGGGCTTGGATTGAGGGAGCTTTGCTATGGGAGTAGGACTCGGTAGCCAATAGGTAGAGCTAGTAGCGAGGTATAAGATCTAATGGGGTTGTTGGAGAATTTATATTTATTTTCATATTGCAAGGCCACTTGGAGGTGGATCCTTAAAGAAAATGGAAGATTTACAGTCAAGATGCTAACAAAGCTAGTTGACTATAAATATTTACGCGGGGAGGATCCAAATCAAGTGATGACATGGAACAAGCTTGCTCCGAAGTAAGTTGATATATTCGTTTGGCGTGCGTCCAAAGGAAGATTATTGGTTCGATGTGAGTTTGATAAAAAAAATTTGTCGATTTGGATACTTTTTTATGCCCTCATTGTAGGTTGTCGACAAATGGCTACATATGACAGTTCACATTCTATCCGACCAGTAGGTTGTCGACGCCAGACCCATTTTCCTTGCAGAAACCCATTCAAATACCCATCTATCTGCAACTTACAACTTTTATTCGCTTCAAGAGCAAAGAAACATGGGAAGAAATTACGTAACGGGCCATGGTACTTATCAAAGTCATATGGAACACGCTTCGCTTCGGTATGGGAACGCAGTTCACTAGGTCCCTAAAATTTGGTACGAGTAGCTGGACTCATTTTGGAACGCTACGGTTCGCTTTGGTTTGATGTACCATAAATTTGTTACGATGTACCTGATTTGGTACAATGTACCATATTAATAATAATATTATATTTCTAAATTAGTATACATAATAACATCAAATGTATGTTATATTTATTTATCATTTATCCTGTGATTATTGCTTATTTATTATATGTTTATAACTGAATTGATACTTAATTGCTTAAGTTTATTATTTTCAGTGTCTGTGGAGCAACATTGAAAAACACACGGAAAAAGACATGATTTTGTAGCTTATTTGGTAATTCAGTGTGCAACCTGCAAAGGGCATATAACGTATGAAACTCTATCCATACGACGTATTGATATCTGGAAGAATTTACTAAGTATTGGTGAATGTGAAGGCATACGACGTATTTAACTCTGGCAATACGTCATATTGGAAGCTCTGCAGTCAAAGCCCAAGTCAACTTATGAAGGTATACAACGTATTAAAGTCTGGCCATACGCCGTATTGAAGATCTTATCCCTAGTCCAAGTATATCAAGATTTGAAGGTATACGGCGTATTCTTCTTCAGCGATACGCCGTATTTAAAAGATACACAAAATATGCTTGGAATATGCTTTCTTCGTCAGCAATTAAGAAATCTGGAATACGCTGTATCCACTCTTGGATACGCCGTATCGGTGCCCCTGGCAGAACACTATAAATACAAACCTAATACGGGTTTTTAAGATATCATACTTCCACCACACCACTTCACAGCCGAGTTTCACCATTCAATGTTTCAAACACCCCAATATCAGTCCCAAGAGTTAGAAAATCAAGAAGAGAAGGTTCCATATCAAGACACTTAGTTTAATCATTCGGTTTGCAAGTCGATTTCATTATGATTTATATTTGTCTGTCGTTTGTATTTGCTTTGTGTAACTCTACATACATTATGGGCTAACACCCTTTGGTGTTAGCCATGTTATGAATACTATGTTTATGTTATTTCGTTTATGGAGATTTAATGCATTGTTTTAGATAGTTTATGTGTTTTCGTTCAAGTAGTATACTCGTTTATTTGTTTATGGCATTAGATATTTATTTTCTAGATCATCATATGAATAGTCTTTGAGCTAGCAGCGATCCGTATCACTATGGCTGGTACTCTTGACCTGGCTTCATTAGTGCCTTTCCTGAGGACTCGAGGCTCAGGAACCCTAGGTTAGACAAATAATGCTTAAAACACTTAAGTTAGTATAGTGCTCTTCAACAGACCTAGTGGTTGAAAAGAGTAGGTATCGCCGCCGCAATGGGGTACCATAGATAAATAACATAGATTAGTTGATACCACTTAATGCATGCTTGTAACTGAATAGACCGATAATTTGCTTCAGGGATATAGGTTGCATTCATAGAACTAACTACGGGAGGGATCTGGCTTAGTTTACATTAGATATAAATACTTGTCTTTGTGTTTCTTATATCACAAATGCACGAGTAAATGAATAACTAAATGAATATAGTAGGAGTAACATGGCTAGCAATATCTTCTCTTTATTGATCACAATCTTAGTAGTTTAATTGTTTTATTGATCACAATGTTAATAGTTTAATTGTTTTAATTAGTTTAATTTATTTTTTCTTGTTTAGTATTAATCTCAAAATGAAACCCCTTATTAATCTGTAAAATTCACTAGGTTAATTCTAAACAACACTGTTCCTGAGACCGACCTCGTACTTGCCCCATGATGTGTAAAGAAAGCTTTAAATTTATAATACTAGTTTCACCGATTTTAACAAACCAAACACAAGGGTAAAGTATAACCCACGTATGTAGTATAATATTATAGGTAAGACCAGGTCGTATCCACAGGGACTTAGTTCATTCGATTAAGTAGGAGATAATTAGTTAAAGCAAAACAATAATTCAACAAATAGCAAAATAATGGTAAATTTAATGATAGGAGAATGGATTGCTTGGATATCTTATATAATTTAGTGACAATGCTTATGCTAGATCTCAGTTTGATAATTGATAAGGTTTACAACCTACAACTTAGCCATTTTCGTCAAAAGAGCCATTTCATAAATCGTTAGGTTTAATTCAAGATTTATGTTTACCTAATCAAGTAATTTCTCACGGGATTAGTATTGTATCTTAAGTCTAGATTACTACCAATTCTCCTAAATGGATTTCTCCAACCAAAGGCTAAAAACGCAGACAAGCTTTTAAAATTGCTTATAACAAATTGGTTCTTTCGAGGTTATACTCAATCAGTTGTGATAAATAAACATGGAAAGACTTAAGATATAATAGTTCACAACATAGACTTGAAATTGATATAGATCAAAGCATAATCATAACATCACTTATATATATATATATATATATATATATATATATATATATATATATATATATATATATATATATATATATATATATATATATATACTCAGAAGATTGTTTAGGATAGATCTGTGAATGTTTGAATTCTGAAACATATTCCCAAAAGATCAGAATATCAGATCATCATAAACAATACATACTACATTAGATACTAAAATGGACAAAGAGAAATGACAAGTAATTTTAGTCTTAATCTAGATTCTCCCATTGCATGTCTTCCATTCCTTGAAGTCGAGCCTTCCAAGTATGCAGTTTCGAGATTCATGTCCCACTTTTTACTCGGTCTCTCTTTGTAAGATTCTAAAAACCTTGAGATTAGACGAATATTTGAATGAACAAATACAAATTTATCGGCCCTTTTAGCATTCAAGTGGTTTCTTTTTACACTGTGAATGAAAGAATACGTGCTCCAATTTCTTTTTGCTGAAGAACTACTTACCGGTTGTGAAAGAACTTTCTTAGCTATCTCGGTTAGTTTCGGAGTTTCTGAATCGTAAGTTGAACACCATTCAATTGGGTCCATTATTACGGCATCAATTTTAGCCTTGGGATGAGAATAAAGACCTTTTTTTCATGTGAAATTTTGTGTATTGTGCTCGTAACATTTGTGTTTCTTTTTCATTTTCTGAAATTCTTTTAAAGGCATCTATAACACCATTGGTCACTTCCTTATCCTGATTTGGAGGCTTTCTAAGAATTCCACTGGGTGCTTTTGTACTAAGATAGGATTTGTCTTAAAACCTCGGTGTTAATGTGAACCCGAGACAATATAAAGGGATGGTCATTCTCACCCACCTAGCTAAAACAATCTTTTCAACTTCTAGGAAGTATGAGGTATACACATTTTGCATCACGTCTTTAATTTCTCAAACCATATTATCCATCTTTTCATAAAATTCTCCCATTTTCGCACCTTCCCCATCACAAAACTTAATCAACAAAAATATTGGTTTAGTTATTGCAAGGATACGATCAACTTCCTCCCAAATTTCGTCGCTTCTAATTGTTTCACAATCTGTCCAATTTTTCGAGTGTTCACATACACGTTTTTAGCCCAATCCCTCCAACTATTAAGGACAATAGTAATCGTGGGTGTAACCCCTGGTACTTTTCCTAAAACCTATTACTAGCCAAATATTTATTTTTCGTACCTGAGACACATTAAAACTTTTATGCATGATTAATTGGGCTTGAGGAACGTGAGATATATTGGAAACGAGAACTTTATCCCTTGGTTAACCCAACACAACCTAGGAAACTCGAATCGTATTGTATTTGCCAAATTATTTGAATTATTTTGAGTTTGAGAAAAACTCAGAAGTTTATGCTTGATTTTATTGGAAAAATTATTTCGTGAACAATGGTGCAAGTTTCGTAATTTTTCGAGTCCGTTTGCTATGTCGTTTGGACCCCGAAGCGTTTATCGTGAGAAGTTTATTACGTTGGCAGCTTTAGTCCCTTAACTTACCCTTTTTCCTTCACCCTACGCTTATATTTCATTCGAAAACCACCCTATACTTGCATTTAATATAAATACCCCATTTCTTCTCATTTTTATTAATAAAAACACACACACTCACTTCAAATTCTCTCTCTCTCTCTCTGATTTTTCCGGCCGCCGCCCCTTCGCCGGAACACCAGCATATTCCGGCCACCTCCACCGGAAAATTTTTCGACCATCTCTTTTTCTTGAACCAAGTTATAGATCAGGTTATCCCTGACACCCTCGTACCACTCACACACCCCGTAACCCCCCGTACGCGCCACCATCGAAGGACACCACCACACCCCGCCACCTCCTACCGATGGTAATACCACCCCACGTACCCCTTTTCTTATTTTCTTAAATATTTTTGAAACCCTAGTTTTCTAAATCTTTTATTAAACCGATTTTCATATTAAATCTTTTATAATAACGATTTTATAAATGTTTTTAACAAATAAAAACTCGTGTGGATCTTCTTGACCCGTTTTGGCCGCGACTCAGAATGGACTCTCCGAGTCAACTCGTGACTCGGTGAGGGTCTTGATATTATTGTTGTTGTTTGATGGTTAGTAACGAAGGGAGTATATATTTTGGGTTGTATGTAATTTTTGAGGGTCCGTTTGGTTTGGGTGGGTCTCGACAGCCGACAGCCACCACCACCGCGACTTGGGTGGTGGTGGGGGAGGGAAACAATGTTATTTTATTGTTGTTGTTGTTGTGTTTGGATCGGATTTGGAATGGTTTTGGTTGAGCCGAGAAGGGTGAGGCTCGGTTTGGATTTGGTTTGGTTTCGGGTTGATTTAGTTTTGACTTGGGTTTGATTTTGAGTCATTGTTATTGTTGTTGTGATTATTTTTGAGTATCGGTTAATTAGTCTCAGGATTTTTATGATTATAGTTTAGAAACGGTAAAACTAATAATAAAACGGATAATAATAAATATGAAACCTAAAATCTAATTGTTATAGTTAAGTGGATTTGATATCGGACATGTTTCCGTATTATTATATTGTGAGCTTGAATTGAACGTATTGGATTTACGGCCTTGGTTATTTGGATGTTTTGGACCCTTTGGTACACGAGACGGTAGGGTACGTTAGGCCCGCAAAGATCTTAACGTACCTGGAACCCGAACAATACAAAATGGTCGATAAAACCTAAAGAACTAATGGACTACGCGAATGATATATCCAATCATATTAATAATATATTAACGTTGTTTAAATAAAAGAGTCATTGACTCGGGAAAACATTATATAAATGGGCAGGTCATGCCGAAATTTTATAAAATTCTTTAAATTATTTTACCAAACGTTATTATTTCAAAGCCCTTTTCATTTCAACGTTACTTTGGGAAATGGGAAAATCCGAGACTTGTTGACAACGTGTTATTATTTATTTAAGCGTATTTTTCATTTTCATTTCCTTTCTTTCCATTTCTTTTCGACGATTTTCTTCGAGGAGTTCTTTCGTCCATTTTCGTCTCTTTTGGGTGTTAGTTCGCTTTCGCCGACGTATTCGTCTTCCTAACTTTCTTGTCTCCCACACGAGACTTTTGGAAATCTATTTCTTTCAAATACCATTATGTTTATAAAAACCTTTGTTCAAGCATTATTTATTGAGATATTCGAGTATAGTTCTAAGTTATGCCATTTATATTGCTTAGGTTGTGCTGGGGTTCGTTTGCTGTGACGCATTATTGATTGGTTGCTATATCTCGTTTCCTGCTATTATTAAGGTGTGATTCATGGCCCCGCTTTTTATATTTTTAAATGTTTATAAACCCATGGGGTGAGATACATGCTTTAAATATTTTCTGAGCACAAGTATTTTTAGTATGCTTCGCCTGATTGGTATGCTTTCCTGACGATGTGCTAAGTAGCTTATCTTGCCTGACAAGACCCTCAGATCATGAGCCATTAATCACTTGCGAGTGAGCGCGAATATAGGGATATAGGCCTATAGGAATTGACCCTCCCACTCCTTTTGCTGGATAGGAAATTTGGGTGTACTATATTCGATTTTGCTGGGTAAATGGCAAGTACCCGGCCTTAGGGGCACTTTATATTATGAAATTCCGCGGTTATTGTTTATTCCAGTACAGAGTTACTGATGATTGGTTTGGTTAACGTTTTGCATGTCATGAGCTTAGCATCATCAACCATATGTATGTGATTGGTCCCAAAGCAGTCAGATATTATTGACCAAGGTCAACAAGTCAAAGACAGCCTCGTTCCAATACTCCGGTGATAGTATAGTGTTTTCCCGGGTCGTTAAAGTCCCAGCGAGATTGAAATGGTGTCGTTTGA
This sequence comes from Artemisia argyi, assembly GCA_030686995.1. Lineage (NCBI taxonomy): Eukaryota > Viridiplantae > Streptophyta > Magnoliopsida > Asterales > Asteraceae > Artemisia > Artemisia argyi. The sequence continues at coordinate 40,437,305 of CM060698.1, forward strand.
AATCGTTTATGAGTGAGTGGCACTGAGGACAGTAGCCCAGATGATATGGAATTGATTTTGCTACTGTTATTTTGGTATTTGTACACAGATATAATATTCACAAAAATCAGATATACAAGTATATGCACAAATTCACAATTAAGATCACGTAACGGACTGGAAAAGTGGGATTTGGCGAATTACAAACTACAGGGGGTGCTTTTGAACTTTTTGAAACTTAAAAATTAAAGAGAAATTTGAAAATGAAAATGAAATTGTAAAAGTGAATATTTAATGTTTAAATATTATTTAATTAATTAAACTAATTGAAATCTAATTTAAATCCTAATTTAAATGAACTAATAATTATAAGTATTACAAATTAAACTAAAAATTTGCAAAAATAATTTCTAAAATTAAATTAGAACTTGAAGAAAGTATAAAAAATAAAAATAAATATTTTTGTCTTTTTATGGTTTTGTTATTAATTAAAAACTATTTAACTTAATTAAACTAATTAAACTAATTTAAATTACTATTAATACTAAATTAACTTAGAAAATTATAAAAAATTTATAAAATTACTTAACCATCACAGGAATCCTACAAAATTATAAAAACCTCTAAAAATTATGTTTAAGATTAATCCACTAATTAATTACCTTTTAATTAACTTAAATCTAATTTAAACAATTAAAATAAGAAAAATGGAAAATGAACAGTAGAAACTAAAAATTTATTTTCTAAAAGTTTATTATACTATATTAGAGCTAGAAAAAATATAAAAACAAGGTTTTGCTTTATAAAAACTAACTATGCTATTTAACACTTAATATTAATTAATAATTAAGAAAACTAGTATTAAATCTAATAATTACTAAATTGCAGAATAAAAATCTGAAAAAATTACTAAAAATACTTTACTATATAAGATAATTAATAAAAATATAAAAACACTAAGTACTTAATAAAAATCTAAAAATGAAAAATAAAATTTAAATTAAATTAAATAGAAACTATCACTTAATATTAAGTTGGTTTTTCTTGGATTTTTTTTTACAAAATTAATTTACTACTGAAAATGAAAAACTTTTGTGAAAACACTTTTGAAATCAGCTTATAAATAAGCAGTAGCACCCCCTTTTGCTTATCAGTTGACTTTGGTTGACTGAATGCACAAATAAGCACAAATGCCTTTGGGTGGGGTCCACAATGATGAAAATAGATACAAACAGTCTAAACAAACTTGAATAAGCTAGAAACAACAAGCATGAAGCACAAATAAGCTGTATGAATACAAATAAGCACTTAAGCAAACTGAAAATGACACAAAATGGGGACAAACTTAATGATGGATTCCAGGTGGGGTCCACTAGGATCTAGGTCAAACAAATGGTCAATCCTTGTTCCCTGGTAGGAGGGGGTTGGGAAAAACCAATATGAACCTCTGGGTCCCACTGGGTTGGCCAGAAATCACCACCAAAGTAATGGTGGTGAGATGATCAGCTGTGCACAGGGCAAAGGCTTACCCTGCAGTCCACTTCCAAGGGTATTTTAGTCCAAAAGAAAAATTCACAAAATTAAAGAAACCCTGGGAAATTGAAGTTGAGATGGCAAAGTTTAACTATAATGAATTTTAGATCCTCAATCCAAACACATAATTCACAAAAATTCTTGTAATTTAAGCAAAAATCTGAAAGGTTCAAATTGACTTTTTGAGAAAAACTTGAGCTTTTGACTTATTTGGATTTCTAATCACTCTTACTGATTAAAGACTAGGTTATAAGCTATAATTAAGCTAAATTACTCTATTTTAACAACCTACAAAGCTAATGTGATTGATTTAGAAACCAAAACCTCTCACAGTTAACTGTGATGATTTTGACTTTTATCCAAAACACTCACTGATTTTAAGCTTGAAACCACCAAATGCAACCTAGAGTATGATGTCTAAATTATGATTGCCCTCTGAGATCCACAACAACTCACCTAAACTTACAAATCCAAACACCCCTTTTTACTTAACTGTTTAGTGATTTTCAAAGCAGATGGTTACTGGGGTGTGTAAGCTTGATTTCAAACCACAAATTATGACTAATAGAACTTATATAAGCACTTGAAAAATAGATTACCACTATAATTATGCAAGTTTAACCCTTAAGCTAATTTTGACAGTTAAAACTAGGATTTAAAATAACTACTAACTTTAACAAGTAAGTTATGTAAATTAGGCTAGAAATCAACTAAACAATACTTAAGAAACACAAACAAAACACAGATAGACAACAAACAACAAGCAATTAGAAACTAAGGTTTTTAGGTGAAAATTTAAATTAGCAAAAGCTTACAAGAATACCCTCAGCATGAACAGAGGATTTTCCTATGATGCCTATCTTTAGATACGCTAACTTCTCTTCAATCCTTGCTCTTCAATGATCCTTAACACCTGAAAACACAAACTAAACACAACAGTTGACCATAGTTGACTATTTTTATATTTTTGGTTATCTTCTAGTAACTATGGTTTTTTAAAGTCTCTAAAGCTTCAATAAGCTTATTGGAACCTATATGAGCTTATTTCAGTCCATGAAACCTTGCTTCAAGTCATAATTGAACTAATTGAGAATTTTAGAAAATTAAGTAAATTGCAACAACATGAAACAGAACTAAAACTTATAATTTTATAGCTTAAAAAGATTTGAAATACAATGATTGAACTACTACAATGCTGGAATTACAAAGATTACAACTGTTTTTGAAAACTAAATGAAATTCGACACTAAAAATTACTAATTAAACTACACACTTCAATCCTTGCATCTTCTTTCCTTTTATAGCTGCCCATTAGGGTTTCCTTGAGCCTCTGATCATTTCCCACCTTGAATCTCAACCATTGGATCACTGCAACTCTCTAATCAAAAGACACGTGTTTTGGCGGGAAACTTGGTGTGTGAATTTTTGGACTGTTTCAAGCAAGGGGGGTGGTGCATTAAATGTGATGTGAGGGTAGGTGTAGGGAGGTGTGGGGATGTGATGATGACTCTGTAAGTGGTGGTGGTGGTGGGCAATACCAGGGGAGAAGGAGGGGTGGTTTGGCGGTTTGGGGTGGTTTGACTGGTATTTGACCAGGGTCAACGTTTGACCCTGGATTATATAAAACGGGGGTGTGGTGTGGGCTGGATGTATTTTGGGCCCAAGTGAAAAAGGATGGGTGGGCTTTGGGGATGGATTGGGTTAAGTTTGGAGTAGTAGTATTATTATTAGGTCCGGTTTGGTTTTTAGGTTTAACAAGGACCATTTTTGCAATTTTGGTAAAGTTGGAGGGTGAGATTTGGCATTTCCCCAAATTGTTTCCAAGGGTCTATTATGCCAATCTATAAATAGTGTAAGGTCCTTTGTTGATTTTTCCATGTTAAATACACCAGGGACTAAAATTGCCAAACTTTCAAACTTCAGGGACCATTTATGTAATTTTCACCAAACTTTCCACCAAGGACCAATCCTGCCATAAAAGGTTAGTGCAAGGACAAAATTTGTTTTTCTCAAAGTTTTTAATATCCCAGGGACCATTTTTGACAATTTTCAAAGTTCAGGGACTAAACTTGACATTTTGTGAAACTTTTCACCAAAGGACTAAATGTGTAACTTTTTGATTTAAAAGGACCTTTGGTGACTTTTTCAAGTTTTTAGAACAACTAGGGACTAGATTTGACAACTTTTGAAAGATGAGGGACTGAAACTGCCAATTATGCAAACTTTGTGCGTTTTTCATCTGTTTTTGATATTTTTGCATTTGAAACATGTAAAACACTTTCCTGGGATATTTTCACTATTTTGATTCATTATTGAGTGTTTTTAGATGTTTTGGCAGCTCAGAAATGGTAAAAATGATGAGTATTTACACACTCATCAATCCCCCACACTAAAACATTGCTAGTCCCTAGCAATCTTTTGAGAAAAACCTGATGGATTTGAAATTCTCTTTACCAAATGCCATCACTTCTGGAGTAGCCAGGTGTAAGAACTGTGGCACACCTGATAACCGTGTGATTTTGAGCAAACCACCAGCTGTCAACGAATTTGATTAGTCTTTACCAAAAGCCGTTCGCTTTTGGACTAGCCAGTATCTTGATGGACTAAGTCAACATCTTGGTGAGCTGATTACCAATTATGGATTTTCCACGGCCTTTACCACAAGCCATAATCTTGTGGGCTAGCCAACTCATTTGCTTTATGGGATATGGGGAGTTGAGGAACCATACAATTTTTAGCAAATTGCAAGCCATCAACGGGTTTGAGATGTCTTTACCAAGAGCCGTTTGCTCCTGGACTAGCCAATCCATTTGTCATTTAGACTTTGGCGGACTGATTACCACAAAAATTTTGAAATAAAGTGAAAAATTTTTGAAAAATTTAGGCCTAAAAATGGGGGTACTTAGAGAGTTTTCTGATAAAACTCGTAAGAATTTTCCTCCCCCACACTAGAATTGAATATTGTCCTCAATATTCAAAGTCCTGGCTATTATGCCGAATCTCTGAACGGAAAAAGCTAATATTCGAATCTAACTGTGGAAATATCGATTTTATTTTTCACTTTATTTATCTGTACATACAATTACACATTTATTTTATTTTTATTATTTTTTTTTGAAATGAAACTTATATACATATTTACTTTTCAAATGGTGGGGGACGGCCACTCCCCCACACTAGGGTGGTAGAAAGAAGTCAGAAATACGGGTGAAAACCCATATATGTTGCTAATTTTTGTTCACCGAGTCACTAGCTTGACTCGATCCCCGAATTCATTGGTTCATGGGGAAAGTTTGGAGATCCGGGACAACCATGGGTGGTATGTCCTCTCCAAAATAATGTTTCAATCGATGACCATTCACTTTGAAGTTGGGACCTTCGGGCTGAGATAACTCAACAGTCCCATATGGATATACTTTAGCAATAGTGAATGGTCCAGTCCATCGGGTTTTTAATTTCCCCGAGAAGATCTTTAATCTTGAATTGAAAAGAAGGACTCTGTCCCCGACGTTGAAAACGCGGTTCTTAATCTTAGAGTCGTGAATCTTCTTTGTCTTTTCTTTGTAGATCAAAGAGTTCTCGTAGGCTTGATCACGAAGTTCGTTTAATTCATTGAGTTGAACCTTACGGTGATCTCCAGCTTTATGAAGGTCGTAGTTTGCATGTTTCAAGGCCCAGTAGGCTTTGTGCTCGAGCTCGATCGGTAAATGACACGCCTTCCCGTATACAAGCTTGTATGGAGTACACCCGATGGGTGTTTTGTAAGCTGTACGGAAGGCCCAGAGTGCATCATCTAGTTTATCCGACCAGGAAGCACGGTTTTCACCTACTGTCCTCTCAAGAATCCGTTTTATACCACGGTTGGAAACCTCCACCTGCCCACTTGTTTGGGGGTGATACGCGGTAGAAAGACGATGAGTAACACCGTACTTAAGCATGACTTTTGCAAATTTATCATTGCAAAAGTGAGTACCGCGATCACTAATGATGGCACGTGGAGTTCCAAAATGAGCAAAGAGGGATTTCAAGAATTTCACAACAACTCGGGCATCGTTAGTGGGTAAGGCCTTAGCCTCAACCAATTTTGACAAATAGTCAACAATCACGAGAATATACTTGTTTCCACGAGAAGATGGGAATGGCCCCATAAAATCAATGCCCCAGACGTCAAAGATTTCACAAACTTGAATAGCATTTTGTGGCATTTCGTTCTTTTGTGAAATATTCCCGTGACGCTGACAAGCATCACAGGCTTTGACTAGCTCGTGGGCATCCTTATAGATCGTGGGCCAATAGAAACCGGAATCAAACACCTTTTTGGCAGTGTAGTTAGGACTGTGGTGGCCCCCGGTGGGTCCGGCATGGCAAGCCTTGAGAATATCAACGGCTTCCTGTCTGTATACACATCGCCTGATGACTTGATCGGCATAGATTTTGAAGAGGAAGGGGTAGTCCCAGAAATAATGTTTAACGTCTTTGAAGAATTTGTTTTTCTGTTGGGATGTTAACCCCTTAACGATGACGTTACCCGCATGGTAATTTGCAAAGTCGGCAAACCATGGGGTAGTAGAGTCACCACGAAAAGCAACCGCATTGAATGTTTCGAGAGGAAATGTTTCATTTATTTCCTTTTTCTCGAACACATCCTGATGAGGGTTTTCTAATCGTGAGAGATGATCAGCAGCAAGGTTCTCAGCTCCTTTTTTTTTATCACGGATAATGATATCAAATTCCTGAAGGAGGAGAACCCAATGGAGAAGCTCGGCTTTGCATCTTGCTTTGCAAATAGGTACTTCAAAGCCGAGTGATCCGTATACACCACGCATTTGGTCAGGATCAAGTATGGCCGGAATTTCTCAAAGGCATACACCACAGCTAGGAGTTCTTTTTCAGTGGTGGTGTTATGACCTTGAGCCTCGGTCATAGTTTTGCTTGCGTAGTGTATAGGCTGAAAGTATTTTGCTTTTCGTTGCCCCAAGACCGAACCTATGGCAAAATCACTAGCATCGCACATAAGCTCAAAAGGTAGGTCCCAATCGAGGGCAACAAGAATCGGTGCCTCGGTAAGCTTTTTCTTTAATGTTTCAAAAGCTTCGATGCACTCAGGAGAGAAGATGAAAGGAGCATCCTTCTCGAGGAGATGGGTCATAGGCCGGGCAATCTTAGAAAAATCTTGGATAAACCTACGGTAGAAGCCGGCATGACCCAAAAAGCTCCTAACACCTTTAACGGTGGTGGGATGAGGTAATTTAGCGATGACATCAATTTTGGCTCTATCAACCTCAATCCCGTTTTTTGAAATTTTATGGCCGAGGACAATGCCCTCCTTGACCATAAAGTGGCTCTTCTCCCAGTTGAGACTTAGATTCGTTTCTTTGCAACGTTTAAGCATCTGTTCCAAGTGGGAGAGGCAAGACTGGAATGAATCCCCGATGACTGAAAAGTCATCCATGAATACCTCCATGGTTTTTCCGATCATTTCGGAAAAGATAGACATCATGCACCTCTGGAACGTGCCTGGTGCATTACATAAGCCGAAAGGCATACGTCTGTAAGCAAAAGTTCCGTAGGGGCATGTGAAGGTAGTCTTCTCTTGATCCTGGGGATCAATGGGGATTTGGAAGTAACCCGAAAAACCATCGAGGAAGCAGTAGTATTCATTCCCCGCAAGTCTTTCAAGCATCTGATCCATAAAAGGGAGAGAAAAATGGTCTTTACGGGTTTCGATAGTCAATACATAATCGCCAACCCGTGACCAAACGAGTTGGAATCAACTCGTTATCCTCGTTGGTGACAACGGTAATGCCACCCTTTTTAGGAACACAATGAATTGGGCTAACCCAAGGACTGTCAGATATAGGGTAAATCAATCCCGCATCAAGAAGTTTTAGAACCTCTTGTTTGATAACTTCGTGGATTTTGGGATTTACCCTTCTCTGTTGTTGCACTGCTGGCTTAAAGTCATCCTCCATTAAGATTTTATGAGTACAAAAGTTTGGGCTTATGCCCTTAATGTCGGAGAGTTTCCAAGCAATTGCTTGCTTGTTTGCTTTAAGAACCTTCAGGAGTGCTGCCTTTTCCTCATCTTTTAAGTCTTTAGCAATAATGACGGGCAATTTATTATCACCCTCAAGAAATGCATATTCTAGATGAGGAGGCAAGTCCTTGAGCTCAACCTCGGGAAAGTCTTCAGTTATTTCAACATTTTTGACTTCCGCTTTATGAAGTATTTTTGGAGACGGAGAGGGTGAAGGATCGTCATTTAACAATCTTTCAAGGAGAAGAATGTCCCCCTCCGGGTCAAGATAGTTTTCATCAACCCCATCCGGGATCGAACTATCCTGAGCAAGAAAAGCCTCGAGCTCTTCCAGAAGGAAGTCACCTCCCTCAAACGGAGTGAGGGAAGGGGAAGAGTCGGAAATGATAGGATCAGTAGAAAGAGTGGCACTGCCACTTGCTTAGAAACCAAGGACTTCTTGAGAAGACTCCTCAGACGCAACATCGATGATGTCAATTCGGTTAACCGTTTCAGCGTCATAGTTGAAGGAGTATCTTGAAGTCTGATCAAGATTGAATGTGATGGCTTCGCCACCAACACGTAGAGTGATTTCTTCTTCGTATACATCGATTAAAGCATGACCCGTTCTTAAGAATCCCCTCCCGAGAATGAGAGGAACTCTTGGGTCAGCATCGAAATCAACAATCACGAAATCTGTCGGAAAATGGAACTTTCCTACTTTCACGAAGATATCTTCGGCAAGGCTGAGAGGACGGGATATAGTACGGTCTGCAAGCTCGAGTGTCATGCAGGTCGGAGTGAGAGCAGGAAGTGAGAGTCTTTTCCAGACTGAGTAAGGCATTAGGTTAATGCTTGCGCCAAGATCGGCCAAGGCAAAGCATTCAACCATCCCAGGGAAAACACAAGGAATGAGAAATTTCCCGGGATCTCCAAGCTTTTCGGGAAGCTTTTTCAAGAGCATTGTTGAGCAATGCTCATTGAGTGAAGTTTTTGCCATCTCACAGAGTTTTTCTTTGTTGCTTATCAGATTCTTGATTGTTGAAGCAAATTTAGGCATGAGAAGAAGAGCGTCCGCGAAGCTAATATCAAAGTGTAATTCTTGGAAAATTTGATAAAATTTTTCCATCTGATGGTTAGCTTTTTCGCGGTTCTTTTGATCATTCAAACGTGAAGGATATGGAATTGATGGCTTAGGATCATTCTTTGGGATTTCATCAGAACTCACAGGGGGATCAAATACAACTTTCGGCTTACGAGCCGAGACCGGGACAACTTGAGGGTGGACGTTGTTGATACCTCCGTTATTAGTAGGAAGTACCGTGTCCGTGGTAACCTCAGGCTCACGTTCTGCTACCTTAGGAGGAGAAGAAGAGGTAGAAGGAATCGAGGGTCCATCGTAAGATACCCCACTTCGGGTGGTGATCGCTTTGACATCGCCCCTCGGGTTAGCGATCGTGTTGCTCGGTAATGTACCCGGGCTCGAGGGTCGATCATTTAAAGACTTCTGAAGCTCAGAGATCATGCTAAGCAATAACCGATTCGTTTCCTCTTGTGCTTTCATGAATTGTTTAAACACAGCATCGGAGGAAGACGAGGGTGGAACAACGTTTTGATTTTGAACAGGAGGATTTTGAACACGGTTGTTTTAAAAATTCCCTTGATTTTGATTGTTGTTACCCTGAAAAGTGTTTGTCTGATTGAAATTACCCTGATTGTAATTTTGATTCTGGTTTCTTTGAAAATTTCCTTGAAAACCTTGATTTTGATTGCCATTTTGAAAATTGTTTTGATTAAACTGGCCTTGATTTTGGTTCGGGTTTTGGAAATTTGAGCTTTGACCTTGGTTAAAATTCTGATTCGAGTTACGGTTTTGATTTTGGTTAAAACCGGGAGGGTTGAGAAAATTGTTGGAACGATAGCTTAAGAGATTACGGTCCCCTTGCGGTTGGTAAGAATTACCCCCCATATTGTAGGAACCGTGAGCAGCATAAACGTTCTTTTGAGGAAAGCCAGCAGTAGCTGGACACTCAGAATAAAGATGTGGGCCCCCACAAGTTTCACAACTTCGGGCCACGGCTTTCACTTGTTGATTTTGAACCTGATTTTGCATTGTTTGGTTCATTCTCAACACAGCCGTAGAAATATCATGCATCTTTTTGGTAAGAGCAATTATTTCAGGAGATGATGATGAAGGAGTAACGGAATTACATGACGCATCCCTCTCCGTAGAGGAATCCCAAAAGTTATGGTGGGCAGTCATGTTCTCGATTAAGTCATAGCACTCCTCGGGACGCCTTTTCATAAAGGTCCCACCAGCAGCAGCATTAAGAATATCCCGGTGCCTCAATGTCAGACCATTATAGAAGGTATCTATGATGGTAACTTGCAACATATTGTGGTTAGGGCACCGATCAATAGCTAGCTTATAACGTTCCCAAGCCTCAAAAAGAGACTCATCGGGACGTTGCCGGAAGTTGCTGATATCATTTCGTAACTTGGTAACCATGGATGGTGGAAAATATTTTGCTAAAAACTTGGTTACCATTTCATCAAAGGTACGTATAGAATTCTTTGGGAGTCGGTCAAACCATGCAGTGGCATGATGAGTGAGAGAATAGGGGAAGAGGTACAGCCGGAGGGCATCATCGGTGACACCATGCTGTTTCATGCTTTGGGTGACCGTGAGATATTTGTCAAGATGCTTATTGGCATCGTCACCCGGTAATCCGTGAAATTGACACGAATTCTGGACTTGTTGGATCATGTGATGCATGAGGCCAAAGTCCGTAGCCTCAATAGTGAGTGGTGCAATAGGCCCACCCCGCCCTTGCATGGTAGGCTGGCACAGCTCCTCCATCGTTCGGAGATCGGGAGCTGGCACATCCCTGGGAGGGTCAGGGGGTGGTAAAGGTGGTGGTGGCCCAGTGGCCATTTCGGTCTTTGGTTCTTGTGTGTCAGAACGTAGCTCGGGTACGTTTTTCTGATGTTTACATTTTGTTTGTGACCGAGTGCGCATGCGCTAAAAACAATTTTTCAAAACAAAATCGAGGCAAAACCACAGTGAACTTAAACCAATTATCACAAGTGAATGGCTTCTTTAAAAAAGGCACACCACTCACAGGGATATAAAGGCAAGTTTTAATCTTAAGTTTGGGAACTTATTATGTCCACACCCCCAGTTGGTAGGTGTTCAGCCTTGGTTTGCGGTGGTAAGATTTTATGTATTTATTAATTTGAAACTGCTTTAGGCTTATGGGTGTGTGTGCAGAAAACTTGGGAAATATTTTTGGAACTGATTCGTTAACCGAAATCGTCCCTTTAAGATTACTCGCAGGCTGGCGGGAGGAAGTAAATAGGTTTCCTCTTCAGTTCGCAATTTAATGTCAGAACTTATCTTAAACCAACTGTTTCAGGTTGTAATCTTAAAGAAAACGAAGTAATTTAACTTCACAGTTTGTTTTGTTGTTTTTGATTTTTTTGGTGTTTTTAACACTTTAGGAAAAGTGTTAATGAACGTTTTTGATATGATTATGTTTTTACAAAAAACTTTTTACAAATTTGTGTGAAATTTGTACAGGGAGGGTTTTGAAAACCACTAAACTTAAAACGATTTTTTTAAAACACGCAACAACCTCCCCGGCAGCGGCGCCAAATTTTGATTGGTCCCAAAGCAGTCAGATATTATTGACCAAGGTCAACAGGTCAAAGACAGACTCGTTCCAATACTCCGGTGATAGTATAGTGTTTTCCCGGGTCGTTAAAGTCCCAGCGAGATTGAAATGGTGTCGTTTGAAATCGTTTATGAGTGAGTGGCACTGAGGACAGTAGCCCAGATGATATAGAATTGATTTTGCTACTTTTATTTTGGTATTTGTACACAGATATAATATTTACAAAAATCAGATATACAAGTATATGCACAAATTCACAATTAAGATCACGTAACGGACTGGAAAAGTGGGATTTGGCGAATTACAAACTACAGGGGGTGCTTTTGAACTTTTTGAAACTTAAAAATTAAAGAGAAATTTGAGAACGAAAATGAAATTGTAAAAGTGAATATTTTAATGTTTAAATATTATTTAATTAATTAAACTAATTAAAATCTAATTTAAATCCGAATTTAAATTAACTAATAATTACAAGTATTACAAATTAAACTAAAAATTTGCAAAAATAATTTCTAAACTTAAATTAGAACTTGAAGAAAGTATAACAAATAAAAATAAATATTTTTGTCTTTTTATGGTTTTGTTATTAACTAAAAACTATTTAACTTAATTAAACTAATTAAATTAATTTAAATTACTATTAATACTAAATTAACTTAGAAAATTATAAGAAAATTTATAAAATTACTTAACCATCACAGGAATCCTACCAAATTATAAAAACCTCTAAAAATTATGTTTAAGATTAATCCACTAATTAATTATCTTTTAATTAACTTAAATCTAATTTAAACAATTAAAATAAGAAAAATGGAAAATGAATAGTAGAAACTAAAAATTTATTTTCTTAAAGTTTAATATAGTATATTAGAGCTAGAAAAAATATAAAAACAAGGTTTTGCTTTATAAAAACTAACTTTGCTATTTAACAGTTAATATTAATTAATAATTAAGAAAATTAGTATTAAATCTAATAATTACTAAATGGCAGAATAAAAATCTGAAAAAATTACTAAAAATACTTTACACGAAGTACTTAATAAAAATCTAAAAATGAAAAATAAAATTTAAATTAAATTAAATAGAAACTATCACTTAATATTAAGTTGGTTTTTCTTGGATTTTTTTTTACAAAATTACTTTACTACTGAAAATGAAAAACATTTGTGAAAACACTTTTGAAATTAGCTTATAAATAAGCAGTAGCACCCCCTTTTGCTTATTAGTTGACTTTGGTTGACTGAATGCACAAATAAGCACAAATGCCTTTGGGTGGGGTCCACAATGATGAAAATAGATACAAACAGACTAAACAAACTTGAATAAGCTAGAAACAACAAGCATGAAGCACAAATAAGCTGTATGAATACAAATAAGCACTTAAGCAAACTGAAAATGACACAGAATGGGGACAAACTTAATGATGGATTCCAGGTGGGGTCCACTAGGATCTAGGTCAAACAAATAGTCAATCCTTGTTCCCTGGTAGGAGGGGGGTTGGGAAAAACCAATATGAACCTCTGGGTCCCAGTGGGTTGGCCAGAAATCACCACCAAAGTGATGGTGGTGAGATGATCAGCTGTGCACAGGGCAAAGGCTTACCCTGCAGTCCACTTCCAAGAGTATTTTAGTCCAAAAGAAAAATTCACAAAATTAAAGAAACCCTGGGAAATTGAAGTTGAGATGGCAAAGTTTAACTATAATGAATTTCAGATCCTCAATCCAAACACATAATTCACAAAAAATCTTGTAATTTAAGCAAAAATCTGATAGGTTCAAATTGACTTTTTGAGAAAAACTTGAGCTTTTGACTTATTTGGATTTCTAATCACTCTTACTGATTAAAGACTAGATTATAAGCTATAGTTAAGCTAAATTACTCTATTTTAACAACCTACAAAGCTAATGTGATTGATTTAGAAACCAAAACCTCTCACAGTTAACTATGATGAGAGAATTTTGATGATTTTGACTTTTATCCAAAACACTCACTGATTTTAAGCTTGAAACCACCAAATGCAACTTAGAGTATGATGTCTAAATTTTGATTGCCCTCTGAGATCCACAACAACTCACCTAAACTTACAAATCCAAACACCCATTTTTGCTTAACTATTTAGTGATTTTCAAAGCAGATGGTTACTAGGGTGTGTAAGCTTGATTTCAAACCACAAATTATGACTAATAGAACTTATATAAGCACTTGAAAAACAGATTACCACTATAATTATGCAAGTTTAACCCTTAAGCTAATTTTGACAGTTAAAATTAGGATTTAAAATAACTACTAACTTTAACAAGTAAGTTATGTAAATTAGGCTAGAAATCAACTAAACAATACTTAAGAAACATAAACAAAACACAGATAGACAACAAACAACAAGCGATTAGAAACTAAGGTTTTTAGGTGAAAATTTAAATTAGCAAAAGCTTACAAGAATACCCTCAGCATGAACAGAGGATTTTCCTATGATGCCTATCTTTAGATACGCTAACTTCTCTTCAATCCTTGCTCTTCAATGATCCTTAACACCTGAAAACACAAACTAAACACAACAGTTGACCATAGTTGACTATTTTTATATTTTTGGTTATCTTCTAGTAACTATGGTTTTTTAAAGTCTCTAAAGCTTCAATAAGCTTATTGGAACCTATATGAGCTTATTTCAGTCCATGAAACCTTGCTTCAAGTCATAATTGAACTAATTGAGAATTTTAGAAAATTAAGTAAATTGCAACAACATGAAACAGAACTAAAACTTATAATTTTATAGCTTAAAAAGATTTGAAATACAATGATTGAACTACTACAATGCTGGAATTACAAAGATTACAACTGTTTTTGAAAACTAAATGAAATTCGACACTAAAAATTACTAATTAAACTACACACTTCAATCCTTGCATCTTCTTTCCTTTTATAGCTGCCCATTAGGGTTTCCTTGAGCCTCTGATCATTTCCCACCTTGAATCTCAACCATTGGATCACTGCAACTCTCTAATCAAAAGACACGTGTTTTGGCGGGAAACTTGGTGTGTGAATTTTTGGACTGTTTCAAGCAAGGGGGTGGTGCATTAAATGTGATGTGAGGGTAGGTGCAGGGAGGTGTGGGGATGTGATGATGACTCTGTAAGTGGTGGTGGTGGTGGGCAATACCAGGGGAGAAGGAGGGGTGGTTTGGCGGTTTGGGGTGGTTTGACTGGTATTTGACCAGGGTCAACGTTTGACCCTGGATTATATAAAACGGGGGTGTGGTGTGGGCTGGATGTATTTTGGGCCCAAGTGAAAAAGGATGGGTGGGCTTTGGGGATGGATTGGGTTAAGTTTGGAGTAGTAGTATTATTATTAGGTCCGGTTTGGTTTTTAGGTTTAACAAGGACCATTTTTGCAATTTTGGTAAAGTTGGAGGGTGAGATTTGGCATTTCCCCAAATTGTTTCCAAGGGTCTATTATGCCAATCTATAAATAGTGTAAGGTCCTTTGTTGATTTTTCCATGTTAAATACACCAGGGACTAAAATTGCCAAACTTTCAAACTTCAGGGACCATTTATGTAATTTTCACCAAACTTTCCACCAAGGACCAATCCTGCCATAAAAGGTTAGTGCAAGGACAAAATTTGTTTTTCTCAAAGTTTTTAATATCTCAGGGACCATTTTTGACAATTTTCAAAGTTCAGGGACTAAACTTGACATTTTGTGAAACTTTTCACCAAAGGACTAAATGTGTAACTTTTTGATTTAAAAGGACCTTTGGTGACTTTTTCAAGTTTTTAGAACAACTAGGCACTAGATTTGACAACTTTTGAAAGATGAGGGACTGAAACTGCCAATTATGCAAACTTTGTGCGTTTTTCATCTGTTTTTGATATTTTTGCATTTGAAACATGTAAAACACTTTCCTGGGATATTTTCACTATTTTGATTCATTATTGAGTGTTTTTAGATGTTTTGGCAGCTCAGAAATGGTAAAAATGATGAGTATTTACACACTCATCAGTATGCACGTGTTGCCTTTACATATTGGGTGTTACCTGGATTTCCCTGGTATTCGCATTTGTTGCTTATATCGTATGATTAAAACCTTGTGCTCAACTTTATTATTTAAACCTATGGATTACACTCAACCTTTGTGTTGACTTTTAAGCATGTGTTTCTCAGGTACTACTACTACTATTAATAATAATTAGCTTTGGAGCTTTAAGACTTGGGCGTGGTGGAGTGGCTTGGTCGAAGGAGGTTTTTGTCAAGGCAGCTTTATCATTTCTACTATCTTTATTTTCATGTCATTCGTAAAACCTTGGTGTGTCTTTAAAACTTGTTTACTTTTCTGCTGCTAAACTTATTTATTTTCCGCTGCTAAACTTTGATACTTTTTCGCTGCTAAAATTATTTATTTTCCGCTGCTAAACTTTGGTACTTTTTCCGCTGCTAAACTCTTTTTATTATTCCGCTGCTATTTGATAAAGAGTCTATGTAGTCTAAATGGTTTGTAATTCGAATGATATGTTTGAGACACTTTTAAACGTCCAGTGTTGTGGTTGTTAACTATAAAGGTGTCTGGTTTCCGCCTGCGTAACGCCCTCGACCATGTTGGTTGCTGTATATTTGGGTTGGGGGTGTTACATTCGTGGTATCAGAGACATGTTTATAGAGAACTAGCTCGCACTCGACTATAAACTTTTTCCTAGAGTAAAAATGTTTTGAGACAGAAGCGGACAGCCTTCCGTGCCACTTCACGCCCTGGTATTTCTTTTAAACTTAATATATATATATATATATATATATATATATATATATATATATATATATATATATATATATATATATATATATATATATATATACATGTTTGATACTAAGATTGGTTTGGACTTTTCCACTATCATGCTTTGGCTTATAAAATGATTTTCCGCGAAAATTTTTGGCTAGAATTTTTATGCTATCTTATACTCTTGTAGAGTATCATGTCTGTCCCAGTTCCCAGTGATCAGGTTCCAGTCCCACTAGTGGTTGATCCATTGCCCTTAGGAGATGAGGTTGAGTTGGATGTTGATCTTGGTTTGGATGATGAGGTAGGATTAGGGGATGATGTTGGTATTGAGGCTGATGGAGATAAGGAGATGGATGATGATGAGGATGACGATGAGGAGAAGGATGATGAGGAGTTTATGGAGGAGGATCAGGATGTTCCCTCGCCGCCTTCACCTGTTGTGTCGGACGTGACTTACGAGTCAGATACACCTGAGAGTTTGGAGCATGCTAGGATTACCTAGGTGACATCGACAGAGGTCGTGCCTACAGAGTTAGCGTTCACTTATGAAGTTGGAGGGTCATCAGCAGACCCACGCGTCTTCAGTGATTAGGGACGAGTTGAGTAGATTGAGGGAGGAGATGACCTGGTGTCAGGGTCGTTACATGTCGAGGGCCAGGAGTACGTGTTATCGACCGTCTACTGTCGTAGAATTGATGAAGGAAGGGAAGAAGGTAGCAGGTAAGTTACAGGTTGGTCTGTATAGGCAGAGTGTTAGGATGAGCCCTGTGGAGGAGACGTATGATGAGTTTCAGGGACGCTTGGATTCCTTGGATAGGAGGATGATAGATGTTGGGAGTATGGCGAGACAGTTGTCTCAGAGTGAGTTGTATGCAGGAGATGATAGTCGATACTATCGTACTAGTATCCGTGAGTTGTGGAGTGAGTTGCATGAGATGCAAAGACAGGCTTACGCAGAGAGGATAGCTCATTTCAGATCTTATGATAGTATTGACGTGATGGCTGTGTATGGAGATCGTTCAGGAGATCAGTGATTGGATCATTTATAGTAGTTGGTATCTTGATGGTAGTTTACCTAGTATATGTTAAACTGAATACAGTTGGTAGATTTTATTTGAAACTTGTACTTGTTTTACATATCTTGTAAGACCAATGTCAAGTATGAAATCTATGACGTATTATGGTGATGTACTATTTTGATGTTGAATGCTTACTATATCATGGTCTTGATACACGATAGTACAAGTTTATGGTTAATGTACCATGAAATACCTTGAGAAAGGATATCATGCATTCCTAGCACATGTGGCTAAGAAGGAGTCGGGAGAGAAGCGACTCGAGGATGTTCCTGTAGTGCGTGAGTTTCCTGAAGTATTTCCTGAAGACTTGCCGGGACTTCTGCCCGCCCGACAAGTGGAGTTTAGCATCGACTTAGTTCCAGGAGCTGCACCTGTTGCGCGTGCACCATACCGTTTAGCTCCATCGAAAATGGAGGAGTTATCGAAGCAATTGCAAGTATTGTTAGATAAAGGATTTATTCGACCTAGTTCTTCGCCCTGGGGAGCTCCAGTATTATTTGTGAAGAAGAAGGATGGATCGTTTAGGATGTATATCGACTACCGAGGATTGAATAAGTTGACAGTGAAGAACCACTACCCGTTACCAAGGATTGATGATTTGTTTGATCAGTTGCAAGGATCGAGTTACTACTCTAAGATTGACTTGAGGTCCGGTTATCACCAACTCAGAGTTCGGGAAGAGGATATTCCCAAGACGGCATTTAGGACCTGTTATGGTCATTATGAGTTTCAAGTAATGCCTTTTGGTTTGACCAATGCGCCTGCAGTGTTCATGGACCTCATGAACCGAGTATGCAAGCCTTATCTAGATAAGTTCGTGATAGTCTTCATCGACGATATTTTGATCTACTCAAAGAGCGAGGAGGAGCACAAGAAACATTTGGCTACAATTCTTTAGTTGCTCAAGGACGAGCAGTTGTACGCGAAGTTCTCTAAGTGTGAGTTTTGGATTCGCAAGGTTCAATTTTTGGGTCATGTGATTGATAGTGAAGGACTACATGTGGATCCTGCTAAGATTGAGGCGATTGAGAAATGGGCAACGCCGGTTAACGCCACAGAAATTCGTCAATTTCTAGGATTGGCTGGGTATTATAGGAGATTCATCGAGGGATTCTCCAAGATATCTAAACTGTTGACCGCGTTGACCCACAAGGATAAGAAGTATGAATAGGTAGAAGAAAAAGAGAAGGCATTTTATACTTTGAAGCAGAAGCTTTGTAGTGCACCGATATTGGCCTTACCAGATGGAGTGGAGGATTTTGTGGTTTATTGTGATGCCTCGTATCAAGGGTTAGGCACAGTTTTGATGCAGCGAGGGAAGGTTATGGCATATGCTTCCCGACAGCTTAAGACTCATGAGGAGAAGTATACCACTCATGATTTGGAATTAGGAGCCATGGTTTTTGCCATTAAGTTGTGGAGACATTACCTTTATGGTACTAAGTGTGTCGTCTTTACCGACCACAAGAGTTTACAGTATATATTGGATCAGAAAGAGTTGAACATGCGACAGCGACGATGGTTGGAGACGTTGAGCGATTATGATTGCGAGATACGATACCACCCTGGAAAAGATAATGTTGTGGCTGATGCATTGAGTCGCAAGGAATGTTTGAAACCGTTACGTGTTCGAGCTTTAGTTTTGATGATTAACTCGAATTTACCCGCCCAGATTCTGCAAGCTCAAGAGGAAGTCGTGCAAAGAAGAGATCTTAAGGAAGAGAAAGTTGATGGGATGATCAGGAAGGAGAAACTTGAGAAACGTTCAGATGGAACTTTGTGTTACAAAGGAAGAAGTTTGATACCATTGTTTGGAGGACTGAGAGACTTAATAATGCTCGAGTCTCATAAGTCAAAGTATTCTATTCACCCAGGATCTGATAAGATGTATCAAGATGTGAAGAAGTTATATTGGTGGCCATATGAAGGCTGAGATTTCTGATTATGTCCGTAAGTGTCTTACGTGCGCCAAAGATAAGGCTGAACATCAGAAGCCGTCTGGTTTACTAGAGTAACCTGAGATCCCAGAATGGAAATGGGAAAGAATAACAATGGATTTTGTCACCAAGTTACCTAGGACTTTGATAGGATATGATGCTATATGGGTAATAGTCGATCGACTAACTAAATCCGCACACTTTTTGCCAATCAAAGAGAACTACAGTATGGATAAGTTGACCAGGCTCTACGTGAAGGAGATAGTATCTCGACATGGAGCACCAGTGTCTATTATCTCAGATAGAGATGGCAGGTTTACTTCAAATTTTTGGAAGTCACTTCAAGATTCATTTGGCACAAACCTTGACATGAGTACCGCTTACCATCCACAGACCGATGGTCAAAGCGATAGAACCATCCAGATTTTGGAAGATATGCTACGTGCATGTACTATTGATTTTGGGAATGGATGGGATGTCCATTTGCCCTTGATCGAGTTTTCCTACAACAACAGTTACCACGCGAGTATTAAGGCCGCACCGTTTGAAGCACTCTATGGCCGGAAGTGCCGATCACCTATATGTTGGGATGAAGTGGGAGAAGCTCAGCTTATTAGTCTAGATTTAGTTCGTGAGACGACCGAGAAGATTTCTCAGATTAAAGACCGATTGAAAGTTGCTCGTAACCTCAGAAGAGTTACGCAGATGTGAGACGAAAACCCCTGGAATTTCAGGTAGGAGATAGTGTTATGTTGAAGGTATCGCCTTGGAAAGGTGTGATCAGGTTTGGTAAGAAATGAAATTTGAATCCTCGTTATATAGGACCATTTAAGATTGTGAAGAGGATTGGTCCTGTGGCATATAAGCTAGAATTGCCGCCTGATCTCAGTAGAGTTCACCCTACGTTCCACGTGTCGAATTTGAAGAAGTGTATGACCGATGAGACCGCGGTAATTCCGCTTGAAGAGATTGAGATTAATGAGCAATTGCAGAGGAGCCTGTTGAAATCATGGATCATGAGGTTAAGCGATTGAGGAAGAGTCGTATTCCTCTTGTAAAGGTTCGTTAGAATTCCAAGAGAGGACAAGAGCATACTTGGGAACGCGAGGATGAATTTAAACGCAAGTACCCAAATCTTTTCAAAACCGGGACTGGCAACTCAAACTAAATCCGGGACGGATTTCTAAACAAGATGTATGTGATGTAACCCCTGGTACTTTTACTAGAACCTATTACTAGCCAAATAATTATTTTTTGTACCTGAGACACGTTAAAACTTTTATACATGATTAATTGGGCTTGAGGAACGTGAGATATATTGGAAACGAGAACTTTATCCCTTGATTAACCCAGCACAACCTAGGAAACTCGAATCGTATTGTATTTGCCAAATTATTTGAATTATTTTGAGTTTGAGAAAAACTCAGAAGTTTATGCTTGATTTTATTGGAAAAAATATTTCGTGAACAATGGCGCAAGTTTCGTAATTTTTCGAGTCCGTTTGCTATGTCGTTTGGACCCCGAAGAGTTTATCGTGAGAAGTTTATTACGTTGACAGCTTTAGTCCCTTAACTTACCCCTTTTCCTTCACCCTACACTTTCATTTCATTAAAAAACCACCCTATACTTGTATTTAATATAAATACCCCATTTCTTCTCATTTTTATTAATAAAAACACACACACTCACTTCAAATTCTCTCTCTCTCTCTCTCTCTTTGATTTTTCCGGCCGCCACCCCTTCGCCGGAACACCAGCAGATTCCGGCCACCTCCACTGGAAAATTTTCCGACCATCTCTTTTTCTTGCACCAAGTTATAGGTCGGGTTATCCCCGACACCTTCGTACCACTCACACACCCCGTAACCCCCGGTACACGCCTCTACGCGCCACCACCAAACGTCACCACCACACCCCGCCACCTCCTACCGACGGTAACACCACCCCACGCACCCATTTTGTTATTTTTTAAAATATTTTTGAAACCCTAGTTTTCGAAATCTTTTATTAAACCGATTTTCATATTAAATCTTTTATAAAAACCATTTTATAAATGTTTTTAACAAATAAAAACTCGTGCGGATCTTCTTGACCCGTTTTGGCCGCGACTCGGATTGGACTCACCGAGTCTCGGTGAGGGTCTTGATATTATTGTTGTTGTTTGATGGTTAGTGACGAAGGGAGTATATATTTTGGGTTGTACGTAATTTTTGAGGGTCCGTTTGGTTTGGGTGTGTCTCGACAGCCGACAGCCACCACCACCGCGAATTGGGTGGTGGTGGGGGAGGGGAACAATGTTATTATTATTGTTGTTGTTGTGCTTGGATCGGATTTGGAATGGTTTTGGTTGAGCCGAGAAGGGTGAGGCTCGGTTTGGATTTGGTTTCGTTTCGGGTTGATTTAGTTTTGACCTGGGTTTGATTTTGAGTCATTGTTATTGTTGTTGTGATTATTTTTGAGTATCGGTTAACTAGTCTCGGGATTTTTATGATTATAGTTTAGAAACAGTAAAAACAATAATAAAACGGATAATAATAAATATAAAACCTAAAATCTAATTGTTATAGTTAAGCGGATTTGATATCGGACATGTTTCCGTATTATTATATTGTGAGCTTGAATTGGACATATTGGATTTACGGCCTTGGATATTTGGATGTTATGGACCCTTTGGTACACGAGACGGTAGGGTACGTTAGGCACGTAAAGATCTTAACGTACCTGGAACCCGAACAATACAAAATGGTCGATAAAACCTAAACAACTAATGGACTACACGAATGATATTTCCAATCATATTAATAATATATTAACATTGTTTAAATAAAAAAGTCATTGACTCGGGAAAACATTATATAAACGGGTAGGTCATGCCGAAATTTTATAAGATTCTTTAAATTATTTTACCAAATGTTATTATTTCAAAGCCCTTTTCATTTCAACGTTACTTTGGGAAATGGATAAATCCGAGACTTGTTGACAACGTTTTATTATTTATTTAAGTGTATTTTTCATTTTCATTTCTTTTCTTTCCATTTCTTTTCGACGATTTTCTTCGAGGAGTTCTTTCGTCCATTTTCGTCTCTTTTGGGTTTTCGTTCGCTTTCGCCGACGTATTCGTCTTCCTAACTTTCTTGTCTCCCACGCGAGACTTTTGGAAATCAATTTCTTTCAAATGCCATTGTGTTTATAAAAACCTTTGTTCAAGAATTATTTATTGAGATATTCGAGTATAGTTCTAAGTTATGCCATTTATATTGCTTAGTTGTGCTGAGGTTCGTTTGCTGTGACGCATTTTTGATTGGTTGCTATATCTTGTTTCCTGCTATTATTAAGGTGTGATTCATGGCCCCACTTTTTATATTTTTAAATGTTTATAAACCCATGAGGTGAGACACAGGCTTTAAATGTTTTCTGAGCACAAGTATTTTTAGTATGCTTTGCCTGATTGGTATGCTTTCCTGACGATGTGCTAAGTAGCTTATCTTGCCTGACAAGACCCTCAGATCATGAGCCATTAATCACTTGCGAGTGAGCGTGATGCATAGGGATTGCACCATGCTTTACCTCTCAAGGGATCTCGAGAAGCTTACAACCCCCACCAGGCAGTGTACCTGATCGATGTAGTATAGTATAATGACAAGTACCGGGGGATTGATCGTTCAGCTAGGACTAGTGTCGCTAGGATTAGAAAACCTAAAGACTAGGTCTAGAGATGAGGGATGATTATTTTTGTATTTTTATATTTTTATAAAAGCAAGTAAAAATCTCAGTTTTTAAGGAGTTGGGCGGAATTAGTTGCTAGTCAACTAACCCAATACTAAGATGCAATCAAAATAAAATACTAAAATGAAAATAAACTAAATTATACTTGAGTTGTGAGCAATATGTGGGAGAATTGTGTTTATTTAGATTTCACTACTCCCTAGATATCTTTTACATGTTAATTACTTGTTTTAGTTGCGTGGATGACGGATTGTATTCCTTAATACCATTCATGGGGTGGCGTACTTACTTCCCCAATCCTGTGAGCGCCTACTTCACTCCTATGTCGAGCCGGCTAAGAAGCTCTTAACATGGGATCACTAGAATTTGCTCATGCATTAAATACAACCAATAAAACCTAGTACACATCGGTTCATGTTTCCTAAGACGTTCAAGCATGTTACACAATGGAGATCTGCCAGTTTTCTTAAGCCTAACATTGAAATCATTCATCCAATACAACCATAAACAAGTAATCAACACATAATTAACATCTAGGTTTCATTACATCTAAGCAAACACAAGATAGATCTAGCCTAGCATGTTGAAATCAAGACAAGCATAAGATATATTCAAATAACACATAGACATATTGAATGGATTAAGAGAAGACTTATCTCAATTGAACATGAAAGGATTCAAGGGGTGAAAACCCTTGAAAACACTGTAAAATATGACCTAGGTTTTACAAAGTTCGGCCCTAGTTTTCTCCACACAAGTTCCTCTTTAATGAATGAAAAATAGAAAACTATATATAGATTTTGATAGGAGATGGCGTCAAGAACAAAAGTCTGACGCCGTCATCTCGCCGCCAAATAGTTTCTCGGACTGCCTATATCTGGGTCTGACGCCGTCATGTGTATCCCTTATGCAGGCCATCACCATAATTAGTCTTGACGCCCTTGTTATGACGCCTTCAGGTTTTCATTGGGTCGTCACGGATTTTACTCTTGACGCCGTCAGGTACTGTTCTCAGCATGGAAAATTAAGTCTTTGCCGTTTTCTTCACTTTTATGCTCCAAAAACGTCCGAATTGCTTCCTTTTCTAGAATTCACTCCCAAAGTACCTAAAATCACAAAAGGAACGATTTAGGGCAATATTTGATCAAATAAATTCAATTCCGGGCTTAATTGACCCCCTAAAAGTGGTTCATTTTTTGCCTCATCAGAGCGCGAATATAGGGATATAGGCCTATAGGAATTGACCCTCCCACTCCTTTTGCTGGACAGGCAATTTGGGTGTACTATATTCGATTTTGCTGGGTAAATGGCAAGTACCCGGCCTTGGGGGCACTTTATATTATGAAATTACGCGGTTATTGTTTATTCCAGTACAGAATTACTGATGATTGGTTTGGTTAACGTTTTGCGTGTCATGAGCTTAGCATCATCAACCGTATGTATGCACTTGTTGCCTTTACATATTGGGTGTTACTTTGATTTCTCTGGTATTCGCATTTGTTGCTTATATCGTATGATTAAAACCTTGTGCTCAACTTTATTATTTAAACCTATGGATTACACTCAACCTTTGTGTTGATTTTTAAGCATGTGTTTCTCAGGTACTACTACTGCTATTAATAATAATTAGCTTTGGAGCTTTAAGTCTTGGTTTAGCAACGCCGTATTGTACATGTAATTAACCAAGATGATTAACTCGCCACCAGTAAATATTGTCTTTATCCAACAAAACCGTGTTTTCCATATCCGTACACCTAACGTTATAACCCTTTAAAAGACCTCTTTGATAGTTTATCCTAGGTGCTTACGCCAAGTGGTGGAGGTTTGATCCTTTCCCAAGCCTATGGTAATCTATTTGCTATGACAGGTAGTGAGAGATGTTTTCCATTTCCATATTGTGATATATACTTTATTACACCCGAGAGATGTGAGTATTTAAACACTATTTGAAAGGTGCTAATGTATGACCTCCGTGCTTGTTTTTGGTTTTTAGTGGAATGATTATTTGTTGTAATTACTTTTATATTAGTGTTAAATGACCCCTAACTTGTATTTTGATTAGAATAAAAGCGCATTTGCTTGAGGACAAGCAAATCTCAAGTGTAAGGGTATTTGATAAGGCAAAAAGTGTACCGCTTTTAAAGGGTCATTTAAGCCCGAATTCGTGATTATTTGATCAATTACTGCCCTTAATCATTCCTTTTGTCATTTTAGGTACTTTTGAGAAGAAATCTGGAAAAGGAAGCATTTTGGACGTTTTTGGAGCATAAAAGTGAAGAAAACGGCAAAGTTTCAAAATATTTGCGGGTAACAGTAACTGACGACGTCAAGACTTCACACATGACGGCGTCAAGCTTGGCAAAAGAGGTGGAAGTGGAAAATACACGTGACGGCCCATAACATTTTTAGTGTAATTGACCTGACGGCATCACCAAGGCCGTCAGGGTCATTTTGCAAGTGACGGCCCAGAGCTCAATTTCTACATGAAGGCGTCAAGACTGGATCTAGGCAATACGAGCCTTAATTTGGCGGCGAGTTGACGGCGTCAGAAGCTACAACGTGACGCCGTCAGGATGTATTCTCTATATATATTTTTCCAATTTTTCATTCATTATTTGTGGAACATTAGGAGAACTTTGGAGAGCTTAAACCCTAGACGAATTTTCTATAAAAATAAGGGTTTCAACCCTTGTTCCATCCATCCTTAATTGACGATAAGTTTTCCAATAATCAAACGATATGTCTATGTGTTGTGTGATTCTATCTTATGCTTGTCTTACTTTTAACATGTTAGGCTAGGTTTTTATTGTGTTTGCTTAGACGTAATGAAACCTAGATGTTGATTATTGGTTGATGGTTTGTTTATAATTGTTGTGGATGATTGTATTCGATGTTAAGCTTAAGAAAACTGGCATACATCCATTGGTAACTTGCTTGAACATCTTAAGAAACATGATCGGAGGTGTACTACGATTTTTGGTTGTATTTAATGCATAAGTGAATTCTAGTGATCCCATGTTAAGAGCTTTTCGTCGGCTCGACATAGGAGTGAAGTAGGAGCTTATAGAGTTAGGGAATATTATACACGGCCCTATGACTAGTATTAAGGAATATAACCCGTCATCCATGCAATTGTAACAAGCTAATCAATCGGCAAAAGATATCTAGGGAGTAATGAAATCTAAGTAAACACATCTTTTCTCATTATTGTTTCCACCACATAATTACATTAGTTTATTTTCATTTCTTTTTATTTTATTTTGATTGCATCTTTAGTTATTTAGGTTAGTTGACTAGCAACTAATTCCGCCCACTCCTTCAAAACCCGAGATTTTATTTGCTTTCATAAAATATAAAAATACAAAAAGAATCATCCCTCACCTCTAGACCTAGTTTAGTAGGCTTTCTAATCCTAGCGAACACTATTCCTGAGTTGAACGATCAATCTCCCGGTACTTGTCACTATACTATACTACAACGATCAGGTACACTGCCTGGCGGGGATTGCAAGCTTCTCAAGATCCCTTGAGAGGTAAAACCTGTTGCGAGGGCGCAATCCCGCGTATCATGTCTAGAAGGTAGGATAAACATAAGTAATCATTAAAGGTTTACTCACCGATATATAGGATCCAACGAGACAGATTAGATTACGATACTCATCATATAAAACTAGCAATATAACAAGTGACAAGCTACTTAATTATAAGGACAGGTGTTCTTACGTGTTTCTATTATCTATCTGTGTACGTGATCGCTATTCGCTGATTCGTTCTCATTAGTTTTACTTTTTATTATTTACTAAATCCGTGCCAGCCTCTCAGGCTGAACCCCTTTTTATTAGATTAGGATTGTAAAGCTAACTTAGATATTAAAATACTGATTAAATCAACTAGATATTACGTTCCATTCTTAGTGTTCGACACTCTACTTACCAGTATATGCATATTTATCGGGTACACTGCTCGTTAAGTGTGTGTGTTAGTAATAAGTCGGCTAAATATAAATGTAAAACTTGAAAAGGCTTAAACACCCTATGCTACACTGACATATCACACGCATCACACGTCCTCTCCAGCAACCTTACATTTCGCAACATTATCCGCAACAACTTGAAGCATGTTACTTGGTTCAATGCTTTCAATAGCTTCTAGTAAAAACTTTGAAATTTCTACCCCTGTTTTTTCACTTTAGAAAAATCCTTGGCATACATAAAAAAGTCGCACCACGGCCGTTAACAACAAGAATTTTTCAATGGCTTATGTTTAACATTTAACCAACCATCAAATACAATAGATAATCCTTGTGCATACTATGTATCTTTAATAGGTACAAAATCTTTTTCAACAACTCTAGCACATCCATTAAGTAGTGCGGTCCTTGATTTCTCACTTGAATGTGCCTTGTAAGCAGTGGGAGCCTTGTTAATCGCAACAACCATTTCTTAAAATTGAGGATTATGCAAAATATTAAATGGTAATCCATTTGCACATAGACCCTGCATGACTTTTAAATCAAATGAGAATCTTTCCGTTATACCAAATGATTGCTCGGTTGATTTTTTAGTAATTAGAAATAACAAAATGTTTATGAGATTTTGACATAGAAACTTGTTCCGCATTGCTTACCCTTCTCATAAATGCCTTGTACTTCTCTTGGTCCTTGATTAAAGCACCACACCTTCTAATTTCAGTTTTTTTCAGGTGGGGTCCAAAAAATGAATATGTATTCTTGAAATACGAGATTGTAAATTGCACCTTGCAATGGTTACAAACCCACACTTTTGAACCCATGCGTTCTTGCTATTGCCAGTAGAAACAAGAACAACTTCTTCAAGTAGTGGCTTACCATCATTTACACGAGATTGTGTTTGAGTTTGAGTTTCACTTTCATTATAGTTTGTGCTTTCTTCCATTTCCTCTTCCTCGCCATCAACATCATTAACTCGTTTACTATTTTCTTGCTCAAGTATATAATCATTGTTTCTTCTTCTACCAAAAGCCATTGTGAAGGAATTCTTTTGCATGAGATGAAATGGATTAGGTTTACCAAGATAAGAACTTGTTAGGTGTATGGTACTAGTTAGAGTGGTAAAGATCTGATAAGTGTGGAACTAATGTGTAGAAAACTAGAAGGGGGGGGGGGTTGAATAGTTTTGCGTTTTTTTCGTTTCAATAAAAGTTTGCTTTCAAATAATAATTAATGGTAGTTTGTGAAAATCTTTTGAAGCTAAAGTATAGATACAAATTAATTCACATATGTCACATAAATACTTCTTATTTAAAGTGTTAAATAGAAATTATAATTTCATATATCTCACTTAAATACAAGTTTGTATTTATATGTGTATATGTGTTTTAATGATTGTATATACTTTAATTTACTAATATATAATTGATGTTTTGAATGGAACCTAATTTGATCTTTATGTGAAACCAATATATGCACAACACACAATAATAATAATGTACGAGAAGGCAAGTAAGTAAATGAGTAAAGAGTGAGGGATGGAAAGATCAAACCGAGAGACAAAGGATTTATAGTGGTTCGGCTACAAGGACACCTTCCTTTGTTGGATCGTTGTAGCTCGAGGTTGTTTAGACCTCATATCATCTAGGGCAAACAATAACAATGAAAAACATATGCAGCGGAATAAGAACATCAAAAACCTTGAATTCCCTATATATCACGAGCAACCCGCTCTGATACCACTTGTTGATCCCAGTTGAGCTTAAACGATCTTGTATAGAAGTTAACTTGATTAAACACTTAAGCTAATATGCGGAATGTAAAAGCTTAACTTAAGAAGAGTAATGGGGTTCGAGGAATGGGGTTCTTGCAAGAAAAATATTAGAAGCACAAGCGTGGCACAAGCAAACACATATAGCATAGTACTAACTAATAATGACCATGGCAAAAGAGAACTAGAAACATATATTAAATCGTTCATTAAAAGAAAATGATTACGTCAACCCATAATCATTGTTACATAGGCTACAAAGATGAAATTCTAAGCTAAGTAGAATGTCCTAATGTGCCAACAAGAAGTGTCACCAAACTTTCTTGAATCCCAAAATGGTTGAGGAGATTTATTTGAAAATGAGAGACATAAGCATGTAAAATGCTTGATGGTTTAGTGGAGGTAAACATTTGGTTGCATGGATGTTGTTGGGTTTGGAGATGTGGAGCTTGTAGGTGGTGAAATTGAAGATGGGTTTGTTGATTGAGGGTTTTGATGTTGTTCAAGTGATGGTGTTTGTTGAGATCTAGTAAGAAGATACTCAATCCAAGTAAAGTGCTCATTCAATGCAATGGTTTGTTGTTGGAGGAAGATGCAACAAGGGTAATTGTTAACATGCTTCTTGATTTGGTTTTTGTTATGTGGTGATGATGGTGAGCTTGATTGTGGTGGATCCAAATTGCGTTGAGCAAGATGTAATGCTAAAAGAGCACTAAGCTCATGTGCCTCTTTTAGCTCCTCAACGAACTTCAAGTGTTCGGAGGAAGGTGATGGTGGTGGAGCTTGATAGTTGTCTTGGGTGAAAGTTTGAACATGCAACATGGGAGTGGCATGAGAAGTTGTAGGATGTGGTGGTGGTACTCTTGGTGGTGGAGACATGGTTGAGCTTGGATAGTCATGAAAACATGAAATGTGTGGGAGAGGTTCTTCATGAGTGGGTGATGTTTTTGTTGAATGAGCAACATGTGAAGTATTGATTGAGAGATTGGGATTGTTGTTTTGGGATTGAGCATGCTCATCATAAGAAGAGGCATGAATGAGGGAATGAGTGGGTGATAGATTGTGAGATGAATCATTGTTGTGGTTTTGAGGTTTGGTAGTTGGTTGACTTGGAACAACATCACTTGAGTTATGACAAGAATCAAGTTTCCTCCTCCAAACGGGTTTGACGGAGATCCTTGCGGTTCTTGAAATCTTAGGTTTTTGGTTGTTGGGAGATGACATGTTTGGGTGTGATGGCATTAATGATGGGAAGAGGGTATTTATAGTGTATGAGAAATGTGGTTTAGGAAGGTAAATTTTGAGGGATAATATGGGACAAAATATGTTTGTGAATTTTGGGAAGTATAGGCTGAAATGGGTCAAAAAGTGATAAAGAAAATAGTATCCCCGACCATCAGATGGTCGGTCCCCTTAATTAGGGGCCGGTCCCTTAAACATTAAGGGGGCCGCCTTATATAATTAAGGGGGGCGCCCATCTGGAGATTCCCAGAATGCAAGAAATGGATTTTTGGCAGAAAATTTTCAAAAAGGTTGTGTTTTTGGATTTGGATTCAAGTAAGTTTGACTCTTTGAGGCAATATAGGGCATACTATTCATGAATGTAGAGAGTGATATAGAAATAATAGAAATAAGCAATAAGTTTCTAATAATCATGCAATCTATTTATTTAACATTTAAGATATGTAATTAAGGAGGCAATAAAGTAAATAGGCTAAATAAGCAACTTATATGAGAATGATAACACTTAGCCTAGAGCAAACATGTTAATGATTGTTAACAAGTAACACATAGGTGGATATGATTATATGGACTTCAAGACTTGTTACAAACAAGATCCATATGGGCAAGTCATAATTCTCATGAAATGATTTGATTAAATTGTGAATGTCATTTCCAATAGAGGTGTATGACACATGTGAGAAGGTTAAATATGTTTTAAGCAAAACGTTTTTAGTTTTATTCAACAATGTTTTGAAGTAACTTCAAGTGTGCATTACAATAACGAAAAAAAATTTTAATCTTGTTTTTTATTAAAATAATGGTTATAAGGAAGTTTTAGTTAAGTAACGAAATACTTCTTTTCAAAAAGAGAGAAGTTTTAAACATAATGTTTTGACCATAATAATCAAGAAGTTGCAAATGAAGGATTTGAAATGGAAGCTTGTCATTTTTAAGAGAATCAATTAAGCCCATTGTCACATATAATCATCTTTAATGACACCTAAAGATATTAAAGTAAAATGATAGATACTAATGATCTAAATGCAATGGGACAGGAAGAAGCAAGGTAAATAGTTCATGGATACAAGATAGACATATGTATATATATATATATATATATATATATATATATATATATATATATATATATATATATATATATATATATATATATATATATATATATATATATATATATATATACAAAGAACATCATAATATCAAGTTGCAAACAAGTATCAATAATAATGCATCTATTAAGGCAACTAGTAAGACATATAGCTTAAGTGGAAGGGTTCTACTATAGATCATAGAAGATTTAAGAAAAATGATACTAGACTAAACAACAAGAAGGTTAATAATGCTAATATCATGCATGCATATATTAGTGTTAATAATCTAAGAGCATGGCAGCATATCAGTTAAATTTTATTCACACACTAATTAAAACATTCTAAAGTATAATATAACATTGACAAGTTTTAGAAAAGAAAAACTTATCTCAGGTCCAGCTTTTCAAAAAGGATGGGCATAACGGTGAAAGAAGAAATTTAGGAGGCTTCATCATGAAAAAGTAACCGATACACCATAATACCAATACTCCAAGAGTGAAGAACAAAATGCCGATACATGAATAAATCCGCAACAACGTCATAGGCGAAACATTTGTAGAAAGTGAAACAATATGATAGAGACCAATATCCGTCAAAGGTAATAGAGCGAGATGAGTAGATCAACACGTAATAGGCTCTTCATTCGTAAATTACCTAAACAAGATAAACAGCTTGGTACCCAGATTCTCATGGGTCCTAGTTGGTTAGTTGACAACATCCATTGCATTTGAATGCACATGATGTGGATGTCGTCGATAAGTACAAGAAGTCATCAATAGTTTGTTTTAATTAACAAACAATGACTTTCTTGACTAGAATAAAAAGTAATGAATGTTAATAGTATTAGTTCTAAATTTACTCACTAGATTTAACAAATTTTATTTGTTTTAATGCATTTGTTGAAGGATCATTTACGATAAATTCTAACCCGGTTTTATCATAGAATGGCTTTTGAATGTCGAGAAGATATTTTAAAGATTTAGAGCTATTTTCGAATTTTGCCAATGTTTTTGCTTTTTCATTTTCCATTTTAATTTCATGTTTGTAATCTCGACATTTTTTACATACAAGATCGATTTCAATATTACTTTTAAGTCTAGACATTTTATCTTCTAAAATGATTTCTTTTTCAAAGTTGTTTTCAGCGGATGTTGAAAATTTATTTTTAAAAGTAATTTTTGAATCAATGTTGCAAAAATGTTTGAAGTTGTTTTCCATTTTTAAAAATTCTAATATAAATTGATCATAACAAAAATGTTCAGTTTTGAATTGTACCTTCTTTGTAGTTGTACATTCCTCACATGCTATACAATGATCAATTTCATTTTCCATGTCGCTCCATGTTTTGTTTGTAGTTTCACTTGGATCAAGGAACATGTAGTTCTTGCCATCAATACTTGTGTTCTCATTTGTTTGAATATTCTCATAAGCCGTATTATCATCGTCTTCTTTGCACTTGTTGCACCATGATTTATTTACGCTCTTTCTTTGGATTTGGCTCATGTATTCTTCGTTGTAGATACCTTCAATGATCACATTTGAACTAGTAGTACATGTACTTATCTCAACTAAATATTTACTTACTAAATTTTCTAGATTAACTATATCTTGTGCAATATCAAGTTTATCATCTTTGGTTTTACATTTCTCTTGGTGAATCTTTAAAAGACATTTCCAAATATCATTTGCCGATTTACAACTAAATAATCTTTCATATTTAGCTTTTGGTAGGGTTTTGAAAATAAGTAATTTGGCTTTAGTGTTTTTATCAATATTAGTTTAAAGATTATTATATTGATTTTCAAACTCTATTTTGGTTGGTTTAAGATCACCAATTGAAATGATATGCCAAAGATCAAGATCTATTGATTTCACATAGTTTTCAAATTTGTTTTTCCATTCAAGAAAATGATCATTTTCAAATAACGGTGGTTGTTGTGCAAATTTCCCTTCTACATATTTTTCAAATTCCATTGATCGTTGCAAGTTTTAAAATACAATCTATTTTAAAAATCTTGCTAGACGTGGCTCTTGATACTAATTGTAGAAAACTAGAAGGGGGGGGGGTTGAATAGTTTTGCGTCTTTTTCGTTTCAATAAAAGTTTGCTTTCAAATAATAATTGATGGTAGTTTGTGAAAATCTTTTGAAGCTAAATTATAGATACAAATTAATTCACATATGTCACATAAATACTTCTTATTTAAAGTGTTAAATAGAAATTATAATTTCATATATCTCACTTAAATACAAGTTTGTATTTATATGTGTATATGTGTTTTAATGATTGTATATACTTTAATTTACTAATATATAATTGATGTTTTGAATGGAACCTAATTTGATCTTTATGTGAAACCAATATATGCACAACACACAATAATAATAATGTACGAGAAGGCAAGTAAGTAAATGAGTAAAGAGTGAGGGATGGAAAGATCAAACAGAGAGACAAAGGATTTATAGTGGTTCGGCTACAAGGACACCTTCCTTTGTTGGATCGTTGTAGCTCGAGGTTGTTTAGACCTCATATCATCTAGGGCAAACAATAACAATGAAAAACATATGCAGCGGAATAAGAACATCAAAAACCTTGAATTCCCTATATATCACGAGCAACCCGCTCTGATACCACTTGTTGATCCCAGTTGAGCTTAAACGATCTTGTATAGAAGTTAACTTGATTAAACACTTAAGCTAATATGCGGAATGTAAAAGCTTAACTTAAGAAGAGTAATGATTCTCTTTCAACACTTCAATATTATTAATACGAGCACTCAACAATGCTAGGGGTTTACAACCTTAAAGTGAATAATAATACGTACATAAACTAACTCTAGGATCCTCCTTTTATAGACTAAGGAATCCTACTAGGTTTACAATACCTTTCTCTACACGATAAGTATATTCTAGATAAATATAATATTTACACAATCTATTCTGTATTTATCTAAACCGTATACATCCTTATCCCATCAGCAGTAGATTCTGTCAGCAGCATTTAACTTCAGCAGCACTTTGACATCAACAGCAGAATCATTACCACTAGCAGCAGTTTCGTTCATAGCAGCAGTTTCACTCAGCAGCAGTTTCAGACCCAACATCCTTGCCCTACTCCACTCCCCGAGCACCGAACTCGAGAGTTTTGTTCACTAATTCTATAACCTCCCTTATGGCGGAGAAAACCGTACACACCAAATGCTTACACCAATTTACGACACAAAGCAAGATGTCGAGTTCTAATCGTAGCTAGAACCAATCTCACACCAATTAACACACCACGATTTCTTCACGCCTTTGACTTCTTCAATAAGTCTTCACGCCACTAGTATCTTCACGCCTTTACAAAATTCTTCACAACTTCAATGTCTTGCAACTTCACAACTTCAAAGCACCAATGTCTTCACAACTTCAATCAACTAATGTCTTCAAGTCTTCACCACTTGAAAGCTTCACTTTCTTCACTACTAGTTCCTATTGCCACTTACTCCCATCTTCACTATTATCCAACACTACTTCTTCACTTCAACTTCCACTACACACTTACAATAATTCTAGATTCTACAACTAAATCTAGCAAACTAAAACATACACCTTATTCACCAAAGTATGAAAGATCAACAAGATGAAACAACCAAACAACTTAGATAGCAAGATGATACTAAGTTGTAATACTTCTAGTAGAAGTATTCTTCTCTTTGCACTTGAGTGTTGAGGCTTGAATTACTTTGAAACAAAGATCAAAGTATATAAGATCAAAGGATTTTTAGAAGATGGAGAGGGATGTTTAGATCAGAAAGTTTTAGTGCAAAAAGGTGAGGAAAAAATCCAGGTTTAAGGTGGTATTTATAGGCAACAGAATCTGACAGAGGAGCGTGGCCGGTCCCCTTAAATCATGGTCGGCCCCCTTAAAATTAAGTGGGGAAAGTTTATTTGGTGAAAAGTTCTTTCCTTGAGAAGGTTGAAAGCATCATTCTTTATCCTCCGAAGTTCTTTCTTTGTCATCTTCTTAATACGACAAGCTTTCATGATGTTCTGTGTGTAATCCAATGTGCGACCGGGAATAAGTTCTTCATCTTCTGGTATTGGAGGTTGATGTTGAAGCATCTTATTGAACCATTCAAACTCTAGAGTCTTGTCGTTCTCCAACCATGAGAGAACTTTCTTTTTCTTTTTCTCGCTTTTGTCCAGAGGTTTTAAGGATGATGGTTCGGGTCTTGATTTAGGAACATCCACCTCAGGAATTGGTGAATTATGTTGTTCCTGAAAATTATCACCAATGTTGGTAAAGTGTTCCTCTTCCTCTTGTGGTGCTGACCCAGATGTCGGTGTATGTTGATGAGTTTTGGTTGAATTTGTTGTTGGTTGTTTGTTTGAAGGTGATGGACCTTCAGTAGACTTATGTTTCTTGTGTTTTGAGTTGGGGTCAACATCATCATCTTTCTTAGACCTTTTGTATGTGCCAGCAGCTTCTTTGCATGATTCTTTTGACATACTTTCTTGAATAGCATCATATATAATTATTTCTTCAGGAGTCATGGTTGTCTTTAGAGCAAGTTTGGCATTCAACTCAGCCTTTAATTCTTCAATAGTATACTCTTGATGTTGTGTAGAAGTTTTTGCAGTTTGAAGATGGAATGTTGTCGAAGAAAGCATCTTCTTTACAACATGTTTTATTCTTTCATTGAGTTGACTCTTGATAGGCTGAACGAGCCTATTTACTTCGGTAGATATGATTTCACCCAGATTGTTTGTGAGTTAATCGTTTATGTACTTTTGGATTAAGTCATTCATATCTTCTGAGAGAAACTCATCAACTCGTTGTTTGGTCTCCTGAAGTTCTTTAACTTTTTGTGCTAAGCCTGTGACCGTAGTGGTTAACGTGGTCAATTGGTCTTGAAGTTGGTTTACTTTCTTCTTGCAGGTTTGTTTCACGGCTTTGTTGATCTTGTTGGAAGCTTCGGCGGTGAAAGGATTGATAGGTTTCTTGATTGACTTATGAGTCGATGTTGTTCGTGGTGTTGGTGGAGAGGATTGTGATGATGATGAAGGTTGAGAGTCGTGTTTTGAGTCGGAGTGATGAGCAAAGATCTTAGGAGATGCAGGTGGAGTAACTTTTTTAGGCGAGGGAGGTCTTGGTGGTGATACAGGAGGAGACTGAATCAAGCTATCGGTGTCAAATGGTTGTTCTTGTTTCTCCGCATCCTCTTGTTCTTGTTGTAGACCTTCTTCAACTGACTTAATCTTCAGCTCCTTTTCTTCCAAATCTTTCATCTTCAGTTCATTTTCACGAGCAGCTTGCTCAATGTCCACAGGAGTGAAAAAAATCCTTATTAGTTTCAGTATTTACTTGAGTTTCATCTTTGTCAGTTGCATCAGTCATGACAATATTCCCTTGAGCATCATGTTCTTCTTCATTACCGGGTCGATTAACCGGATCCGAAGATGAGATAATAGTAAGTTGCCCTTCTGTACTGGGTTGATTAACTAGATCAGGTTGGGTGCTGCTCGTGCCTCCTTCATTCCCGGGTTGATTAACCGGACTTGGAGGTGGCTGAGGGTAGTGTCTGCTTATCATTGACGCATCTCTAAGTTCATTCAACTCTTGTTTCTTCTCGGATCTTGTGTCAACAATGATACTCTTGAGCTTCCGTTTGTCAACTAACGGTATTGCACCAGCTTCTTCTTCTTCATCACCAGCTTCAACGTTCACATCACTAATGATAATTCCCCGTCTTTTCCTTTCATCATCCTTTGCGGTGTCTAAGCTTATCTTCTTAGCAAGTTATATTTCAGGAGAATCTTCATCCAAAACTTTCTCCATGTGTTCAATTTCTTCATCTTCTGACTCAGTGTCAGAGTCAAATTCATCAGATGGTGGAGGGGTGGGTTCATCACGGAGAGTAGTTGGTGGTACTTTCTTTCTCTTAGGCTTTGGTGCAAGCTTTGGTTGTTTGGAACTTGTTGTGCTACTAGAGCTGCCTACTTTCCCACCCCTTCGGCTTCGAGTCTGAATCTTGTGTGATGGTTCTTCATCATCATCTGTACATCCAACCTTTCCTGTAAGATAAGCTTGATTGTAATGTTCATAGTTCTTTGTTTTCTAAATCTTCTCATCAAGGAAATAGTCGGGAAGCTTCTTTCCCTGCAGTTTGGTGCTCGATTTTGTTGTTTTGACATATGCAATCTTGAAGTCTTTGTTAACTATGTGTTTAGGTTCCATGGTGTCACGGATTCACTTCTAAAATTCTGGATGACTCTTACACAGATGTGTAATGAGTAACTTAGTGAATCGTAGAAATGGAATGTAAGTCATCTCACGTTTGGATCGGAGAGTGTAAATCATGTCATCCATTATTCGCTTAGCGAAGTCGATTGGTTCCATTCTAATATTCCCCAGAAAGCTTGCAAATGTTCAAGACGTGGATGCTCATATCCACTTCGTCTTCCAGCAACAGATCGTGAAATGAGCAGGCAAAGAGTTCTCCAGGGTTGAGATGAGAACTTAACATTGAACTTGGAGTATTTGTCCAATGGCTTGCCTTGTTCAAGATCATACCCTAGGCCGATGATGTAATCCAAAAGTTGACGTTCTGACAGGATTGGAGCAAATCCAATCTCTTTCTATGGGTTCGGGAGATGAAGAACGGTGCGTAGGACATTAAGATCAATGGTGTAATCTTGTCGGTCCAATGTTACGGTGAAAGATTCATCATCCAAGTTGACTTGAGTAGTGTTCCAGAATTGATGAATATAAAATAATGGAACAGAGGCTAATTTGGTGAGCATGCTTTTGCAAGGATTAGCAAGGAGGATATCTTTGACAATCTTGCATGAGTCATCAGAAATGTTCAAGTTTTTGAAGTCCACTCGTGCATTGTTATGTCCAATAGTGATGTTATAGTCATCCAGGACAATGTCTTGTAGTGTGAGTAGGGGCAGTGATTGTTCTGGGGCATTCACGGTCTGTTCAGCCATTGTATTCTAAAAGGCACAATCATGAAAACAAACATCAAGAGTTGTGAATTGTTAGCACATTTAGCAAGTATGAGTTACAGATGGATTTCCTTTTATGAATATGCTGTTATGTAATTACTAGTTGATTATGTTATCATGATACGAGGTCTAAGACAGAAATGTTCATACAAGCCAATTACATCATGTTCTACTTCAGAATCATCACAAATCACATAATAATCACATTTATAATCTTAGAACAATTACAAATACAACATTTATAAATCCTGACAACACTTTGAAACTTTGCAAATAACATCAAGCTTTTCGAAAAAAATGTATAACACAGACTTTTCGAAAAGTCTGATAAGAATAGAAAATTTTTGAAAGTTTTGAAAATTTGAAGTATTTCGAAACTTATGGAAAAAAATTGACATTTCGAAACTTTAGAAAAAATGAAAACACTTTTCGATAGTTTTGGAAAAAAGCAGACTTTTCAAAATTTTAAGAAATACTTGAACTTTTCGAAAATTTCCGAAACATTTTGATAATTTTCCTCGGTTTAAAAATTCTAGTACAAGAATTTCGAAATCACGTGTAGACGTACTTTTCTTGCAATGTAATTGATCCAAGAGTGTTGACCTGTGCCAATGAATGATTTTTAACCATTAGACTCAAATTATGCACATGACACAGTCTTTTCGAAAAAATTATGAACATGAATGAAATCAAAATTCTGCCAATTTGTTGTTATGATGGAATTGACACATGAATCAATCAATTAGCATGTTAATGAACATATCTTAACCGTTTAATTGTACCATAAAACTCACAATCGAAAAAACCCCAAAACGAATCATAAACCCTAAATTTCTAAATCACGCATACAAGAAATTGGTTATAATTAAAGCATATATACATGAAATAGACACTATGTATAACATATCCCACCAACAACATCAAACATAACCACATAATTGCTTTTCCCCAAATCAACCTAAACCCTAAATCTCGAAATCATTCAATCATGTTTCTGAGTGTAATTATTTGTTGGAATTATGATAATAACATTAGTATCAGCAAATGCCCTCAACAAAATCAAACGAAGACATATTATTAAAGGATACAAATTTTGCGAAAACCCTAGAACTTCAAATCAAAATTCTGAAAAATCTAACCGATGAAATCATAATTAAATGAAAACCATCTCTTCAAATGTCCTAAAGATCATGTTTGCACTTACGGTTTGAAGATTTGTAGCATGGATTTTTGTTTTGAATTTGAGTCGTTTGATCGATTGGGTTTTGATAGAGTTTTGATTTCTGATTTTGAAAAATAAAACGTGGGGGTGTGTTTGTGTTTTTGTTAAAATCAGAAAACTTTCATCTTTTTACACATTTGGTCCCTAGATTGTCTCAATTGCTCGGTTTGTCCTTATTTTAACTAGAAAACAAGTGTTGTAACTACCGTTAGCAATAAACCTTTTGTTACTCCCCCTCGACAAGTGATGGAGGAAAGGGGAAACATTACAATGAAATGCCACCATTAATCAAAACAACATCTTTTGAAGGTAATCTGCAAGTACAAACATTAAATTTGATAAAATTTGAGAACCTGAATCCCCCTCAACACATGTTTAAGGATGAGAAAATTGTATGATAAAACATCGTGTTGACAGAGAATTTGTACTTGCAATTATAACAACGTATAATAAACATAAAAAAATTTTAAATGAAAAATATTTTTGTTGTTTTTAAGGTTTTATATTTTTGTATTTTGTTTTTGATAATATATTTACAAAGAATTTTGGTGTTTGACTTTTGTTACTTGTTTTTGAGAAAATTTTGCAAATCATCCGGAGTCAAACACCGCATACCAATTTGGTGAACCAGATTAGCAAACCTCGAAAGAGGTAGTGCTTTTGTGAGCAAGTCCGCCAATTGATATTCAGTACCCACAAAGTATAATTCAACTGTACCCTTTTCGACATGTTCCTTGATGAAATGATGACGAAGATCAATGTGTTTAGACTTGGAATGATGAACGGTGTTGCAGGAAATGGCAATTGCACTCTTGGAGTCAAAATACAATGGAATCTTGTTGAATTGTTAGCCGTAGTCCATAAGTTGTGATCTCATCCAAATTACTTGAGCACATCATGCAGACATATTTACGTATTCTGATTCTGTTGATGATAAAGAGATGTAGTCCTGCTTCTTTGATTGCCAAGACATAAGTTTATCTCCTAGAAACTGAAGACCACCATAAGTGCTTTTGCGTGTAATTAAACATATTGCATGATCGGTATCTGAAAAAGCAATTAGATAAAAACCAAAATACTTCGGATACCAGATCCCCAAGTTAATGGTTCCCTTTACGTATCGAGGGATTCTTTTAGCCTCAGAGAGGTGCCTTTCAGTAGGCTTGGATTGATAACGAGAACACATATATACAGCAAAAACAATATCTGGTCTGCTAGCTCTGAGATACATGAGTGATACGTAGAATTGCGCCCTCGCAACAGGTTTTACCTCTCAAGGGATCTTGAGAAGCTTGCAATCCCCGACAGGCAGTGTACCTGATCGTTGTAGTATAGTATATTGACAAGTACCAGGGGATTGATCGTTCAACTTAGTAATAGTGTTCGCTAGGATTAGAAAGCCTACTAAACTAGGTCTAAAGGTGAGGGATGATTCTTATTGTATTTTTATATTTTATGAAAGCAAGTAAAATCTCGGGTTTTAAAGGAGTGGGCGGAATTAGTTGCTAGTCAACTAACCCAAATAACTACAGATGCAATCAAAATAAAATTAAAATAAATGAAAACAAGCTAATATAATAATGTGGTGGAGACAATAATGAGAAAAGATGTGTTTACTTAGATTTCATTACTCCCTAGATATCTTTTACCGGTTGATTAGCTTGTTACAATTGTATGGATGACGGGTTATATTCCTTAATACTAGTCGTAGGACCATGTACAATATTCCCTAACTCTATAAGCTCCTACTTCACTCCAATGTCGAGCCGACTAAAAGCTCCTAACATGGGATCACTAGAATTCACTTATGCATTAAATACATTCAAAAATCGTAGTACACCTCCGATCATGTTTCTTAAGACGTTCAAGCAAGTTACCAATGGAAGTCTTCCAGTTTTCTTAAGCCTAACATCGAATACAATCATCCACAACAATTATAAACAAACCATCAACCAATAATCAACATCTAGGTTTCACTACATCTAAGCGAACACAATAAAAACCTAGCCTAACATGTTAAAAGAAAGACAAGCATAAGATAGAATCACACAACACATAGACATATCGTATGATTATTGGAAAACTGTTAATACAAATATCGCCTAAAAACGTTATTTATATTTTACGATCTTCGCTATGTTTTGTTAACGACAAAATGTAAACTTTAGTTTTAAGTAAAACATATTCTTAGTTTTTAAGACTTGCATAAACAAGACTTTTGCTACATTTTACATTTCATAAAACATAACACAAGTTTATTTCTTAAATTAGAAATAGTCACATCACATTTATGGCAAGTTTTGTCATTATGTATTTATGGCAAGTTATGTGTTTGACTTGCTTTCATGTTGCTTGCAAGTATCATGTTTGACTTACTTTAAGTGATGTGACATTGTTTGATTGATAGAAGTTATGAGACAAGACCTTGTTTGGTTTGAAGAGTAATTGCAAAAACCTACTGCAGACCCGGCGGTACCCTGGGGGTACACGGGCGGAACCCATTTGAGGGTTCCGCCTGATCCGCCGAGCACACAGTTTGTTGTGCTATAAATACCAAGCCATAACTTGATTTTTGGCTAACCTCTTGAGCACATATTTTACACACACACTGATCCTTTTCTTCTAACCTCTTAACATTGTAAATGTGAAGTTTCCTTTTGTAGCAAAGAAGCTCACAAGGTCGTCTAAAGTTACAAGTTTCCAACACAACGTTGCAAGACTTGGTAGCTTAGTATTGTGTAAACTCGTGTTGTTTACGCGTCATTTGTTTGTGTATATTCTGAAGTGAGTGGTTAGTATTTTAGTCCTCAAAATACAAAGAGTGTTGGGAGTTGTTGTACCCTAGTAAAAGAACTAAACGGGAGTGGTTGTGCCCTTGTAAAAGAACTCGACATTTAGCTTTGTGTCGGTAAAAGTATAAGCGACGTGTAAGGTTTTCTCCGCCGGTGAAAGGAGCTTGTTGACTATTGAAAGAAACTCTCGAGTTGGATACTCGGGGCGTGGAGGTAGGGCAAGGAAAAAGAGTCCTTGTAGCCGAACCACGATAAATACTCGTGTTGTGGTTTGATCGTTTCTTTCCTTTACTTGCATGTTATATATATTGTGTTTGTGCATATATCTTTGATCAAACGGAAAGTTTCAAAGCTAACTACACAAGTTAAAAAGATTTTAAAACGCTAAAACTATTCAACCCCCCTTACAATTGGCATCAAGAGCTACGTTACTCAAGCTTTTAAAATATATTGTGTTTTAAAACTTGAAACGATCCATGGATTTTGAAAATTACAAAGAAGGGCAATCTATGCAAAGACCACCACTCTTTGAAGCAAATGGTTTTATCTATTGGAAAAACCGTTTTGAAACTTACGTGAAATCTAAAGATATAGATTTATGGTATATAATTGTTGATGGTGATAACGTAGTTACTAACATTAAAGATGATGATTAAAAGAAATTAATAGGTAAAAATAATGAAGCTAAAATGATGCTTTACAACGCTTTGCCTAAGAAAGAATATGAAAGAGTCTTTTTGTGTAAAACCGCCAAAGATATTTGGCAATCTTTAATTGTCACTCATCAAGGAAATTCACAAGTTAAAGATAACAAAATTGATCTTCTTGTTCAACAATATGAACAATTTGTTATTACCGAAGATGAGATTATTGATAATGCTTTTGCTAGGTTTAACACTATTATTACTTCACTTAAAGCACTTGATGAATCTTTTTGTAGTAAGAACTTTGTCAGGAAATTTCTTAGAGCACTCCATCCGAAGTGGAGAGCAAAAGTGACGGCAATTGAAGAATCCAAAGATCTTTCAAGCATGTCACTTGATGAGCTTATTGGAAACCTCAAAGTTCATGAAATGGTAATGGAAAAAGATTCGGAACTAGTTAGAGGCAAGAAAGAAAAGGTTAAGTCCATTGCCTTGAAAGCTAGAGTTCAATCAAGTGATGATGAAGAATCTACTTCGGATAGTGATGATGAGGAATATGCTATGGCCGTGAGAGACTTCAAGAAGTTCTTTCGTAGGCGAGGGAAGTTTGTTAGGCAACCCAAAGATGACAAGAAAAACTTCCGGAAAGATCGTAACGATCGAAAAGGAAAAGTTGAAAGAAAATGTTATCGGTGTGGAGACACAAGTCAACTTATAGGAGAATGTCTAAAACCACCCAAGAGCAAACCTCAACAAGCTTTTGTGGGCGGTGCTTGGAGTGACTATGAAGGAGATGATGATGAGCCAAAGAATGATGATATTGCTCTCATGGCTCACAACTCAAATGAGGTACTCTCCGACTCATCTTACTCCTCTATAGATGATGATACTTTACAAAATGAATATAACAAACTTTGTGAACTAAGCTTAAAAATCATAAACAAAAACAAATTTTTGAAAACTAAAAAGGAGTTTTTAGAAAATGAAGTTTATGAATTAAAAGAAAAAGCTAAGAGATTAGAAAAGAGTAAAGGTATTGACACCGCATGCAAATCATGTGAAGAACTTAAACTTGAAGTTGAAAAACTTAAAATTACTCAAAATGATCTAATCAAACAAACCACAAAGTTCAAAAAGTTCGATAAGAGCATTTCATGTGCGGATGAAATAATGAAACTTCAAAAGTCACCGTTTGATAAAACAGGTCTAGGTTTCAGGAAAGTAGAAACCGTTAAGGAACAAACGAAACAAGAAAAGAACACACATGAAACAAACAAAAATGCTACAGCAGCCCGCGGACCAGACGGAACCCAGATTAGGGTTCCGCCCGTTGGCCCCGAGGGTTCCGCCAGGACTGCTGCAGCAGTTACTCCATCCACATCGGATCGTTCTAAATTTGTTAAAGTTACATATAAAAATGGAACC
The DNA here is from genome assembly GCA_030686995.1 of Artemisia argyi. Taxonomy (NCBI): domain Eukaryota; kingdom Viridiplantae; phylum Streptophyta; class Magnoliopsida; order Asterales; family Asteraceae; genus Artemisia; species Artemisia argyi. The sequence goes on from CM060698.1 coordinate 40,481,172, forward strand.
AAACCTGCCTTTAAAACTGGAGTAGGACTTAGTAAAAATGAATTTAGAGCTAAGACTACTCAACCAAGACCTAAGACTCCAATTCCCAAACGCCCCTTTCCAAAGAGCAACTTCAATGCTCGATCAAACTACCAACATGTTTGGAACCAAAACACTCCTGGACATTACCAAACCTCAAATTACATGCCATGGAACCCTTATGCTCTATTTTCATATTTGGGACAAATTAATGGTATGCTTAACCAAAATGGACCCATGAGAAATTGGGGACCAAATGTTTGAGTGTTTTTCGTAAAATAGGTGTGCCTCAAAGTTTGTTTGGATCCGGATGAATGGATCAAGGATAGCGGTTGTTCAAGGCACATGACGGGTAATAAAAGCCTCTTCTCTACATATCACAAATGTGATGGAGGTAATGTTACGTTTGGTAGTAATGCTAAGAGCAAAATCATCAGAAAAGGTACAATCTCTCATGACTCCCTTTCTATAGATGATGTTGCTCATGTTGATAACTTAGGATTTAATCTTCTTAGTATTAGTCAACTTTGTCGTAATAAGTATAATGTCCTCTTTAGTGAAAACGGTAGTAAAATACTTAAAGATGGTATAACCATAGCCAAAGGTGTCCTTAAGAACAACGTATACGTCATGAAGTTGGATTCAACATCTAGAGACAAACTTTGTCTTACCTCATTAGATGAATCTTCAACTTTATGGCATAGACGTTTAGGACACGCTAACATGAGACTAATCCAAAACCTCTCCTCCAAAGACTTAGTTCGAAACCTACCCAAGTTGAAATATGACCAACACTTTTGTGATGCTTGCAAAGTCGGTAAACAAGTCCATAGTAGCCATAAGGCTAAAAACTTGGTGTCTACGTCTAGGTGTCTAGAACTTTTACATATGGATTTATTTGGTCCATCGGCTATAGAAAGTTATGGAGGCAACTTCTATACTTTGGTCATAGTTGATGATTACTCACGTTATACTTGGCCTAAGTTTTTGAAAAGTAAAAATGAAGCTTTTGATAAATTTGAGATTCTAAGTAAGAAAATTCAAAATCAAGTAGGATCTAATATTGTGTCTATTAGAACGGATCACGGTCGTGAATTTGATAATGAATTTCAATTTGGAAAATTTTGTGATAATAATGGAATTACTCATAACTTTTCGGCTCCACGTACTCCTCAATCTAATGGTGTAGTAGAACGCAAAAATCGGACATTACAAGAGATGAGTAGAACAATGCTTAATGAACAAACTATTCCACAAAAGTTTTGGTGTAATGCCGTTGACACATCAACGTACATTTTAAATCGAATCCTAATTAGACGATTTTTGAATAAAACACCTTATGAACTTTATAAAGGTAAAAAGCCTACATTAGGATACTTTAGAGTGTTTGGGAGTAAATGCTTCATTCTTAACACCAAGGATTATCTCACCAAATTTGACCCAAAGTCTTATGAAGGTGTATTCCTTGGATATTCACAAAATAGTAAAGCTTACATTGTCTTAAACAAAGAAACCTTAAGAGTCGAGGAATCGTTGAACGTAACATTTGACGAAAGTCCACCTCCCTCTAAGACATCACCTTTGGTAGATGATGACTTAGTTGAAAGCCAAGCAATTGAAAGTCAAGAAATCTTAGATAATGACAAGGAAGATGAACTATTAAACAAAGAACTTGCTAATGTCAAAGAATCTAAAAGTCATCCATTAGATAGTGTCATAGGCAACATTAACGAAAGAACACTAAGATCAAAAGTCCAAAATGAAAGCAACTACTTTTGTTTCGTGTCAACCATTGAACCGAAAAACATTAACGAAGCCATTAAAGATGAGTCTTAGGTAATTGCAATTCAAGAAGAATTAAACCAATTTGTTAGGAATGATGTATGGACATTAGTTCCTCAACCAACGAGTCAAACAATAATTGGAACGAAATGGGTCTTTCGTAATAAAATGGATGAAAATGGAATTGTGTCTAGAAACAAAGCTAGGCTAGCAGCACAAGGATATAATCAACAAGAAGGCATCAACTACGATGAAACGTTTGCTCCAGTAGCTAGGCTCGAGTCAATTAGAATCTTACTTGCTTATGCGTGTGCACATAATTTTAAACTTTTTCAAATGGACGTCAAAAGTGCATTTCTAAACGGAGTCATTAATGAAGAAGTGTATCTTGCTCAACCACCGGGCTTCATCGATCTTGAAAAACCTAATTATGTTTACAAACTTAAAAAGGCTCTTTACGGACTTAAGCAAGCTCTAAAAGCATGGTATGATCGACTTAAAACCTTCTTAGTTGACCATAAATACACCATGGGCTTAGTTGATAATACTCTCTTCACTAAGAAGAAAGATTCACATATTATCATAGTCCAAATCTATGTTGATGACATTATATTCGGATCAACTTGTCAAGAATTATGTGTGGATTTCTCAAAAATCATGCATGACGAGTTTGAAATGAGTATGATGGGAGAACTCAACTTTTTCCTAGGACTCCAAATTAAACAACTAGAAGATGGTATCTTCTTTAACCAATTTAAGTACATTAAGGACATGCTTAAGAAATTTGGATTAGAAGATTCGAAACCTATCAAAACTCCCATGTCCACAGAAACTAAACTCACCAAGGATGAGGAAAGTGAATCCGTAGATAGCACTAAGTATAGAGGTATGATTGGTAGTCTACTTTACCTAATGGCTAGTAGACCCGACATTATGTTTAGTGTTTGTCTATGTGCTCGTTTTCAAGAAAATCCTAAAACTACCCATCTTGAAGCCGTTAAAAGGATATTTAGGTATATTAAGGGCACTACACATTTAGGTTTATGGTATCCCAAAGGAACGGGAATAGACACCATAGTGTATGCCGACTCGGATCATGCCGGTGACTATGTCGATAGAAAAAGCACAAGTGGTATTTGTACTTTTGTTGGACATTGTCTCACCTCATGGTTCTCGAAGAAGCAAACGGCTCTTGCTATCTCAACAACGGAAGCCGAGTACGTTTCGGCCGGAAAGGCATGTCAACAAGCTCTTTGGATGAAGTAAGCTCTTGTCGACTACGGAATTCAACTCAACGACATCACAATTCTTTGTGACAACAAAGGTGCCATTGATCTCAGCAAAAACCCGGTTCAACATGCTCGTACCAAACATATTGAAATCCGTCATCATTTCCTTCGCGACAACGTTCAAAAAGGAAATATCTCAATTGAGAAAGTTTCTTCCGAAGACAACATAGCCGACATACTCACCAAACCTCTTAAACGTGAACCTTTTAACCTTCTTAGGCTAGGCTTAGGACTCATGGAACCTACATTGTAGTTCTGGACATTAGAAAAAAATCACAAAAATCAAAACAAATCCATAACAATTTTTCTCAGCAGGGTCGGCGGAACCCTGAGCCATAACGGACGGAACCCAAATTTGGGATCCGCCGTGTCCGTCGACCTGCAGAATCAATCCATTAGTTTATATTAAACCAAACACCCATTATTTCACACCACCACTTCCAAAACTGTTACTATTCACCATTTCTCTCATCCATACCCACGAAATTCTGGTCTTCAATCCAATCACATTACTAATCCATCATCATTGTAAGTATTCTAAACTTGATTACAATCTTGATCTGAGTCTAAGAATTCTATTTTTGCACAAAAACAAAAACTTGGGGTTATGCATTAAACTTGTAAAATTCATGCATAAAATTAGGTGTTTAACAAAACTAATCATGTTCCCCATAGTTAGGAATTGCATTCTTACTTAGTGTAAACATGTTTGCTAAACCACCCCATGTCAAATTCTTGCAAAAATTTCTCACAAGTAGGACAAATACTTTTTCGTCTCACATTGAGAATACAAAATCAAAACATTATGTTCAAAACATCACTTGCATAATGTCTCTTGAATGCTAAAGGGAATACATAACCAACATGTATTTTCGGGTACATTCAAACGAAGCTACATTGACCTAGGAGTGTTTGGGTTATCTTTTGTTTTTATAACAAAACTTGCATTATAAAACATTTTTGATGCATCAAAATGAGTCAAGATAACCGCACCTCCACATTGTTTTCATATAGGCACACACTAGAACATCCACATTAAAATAGTAGTTTACTTAAACTAAAATGTGAAATTTTTGTTGTTCTAGGTATCATCATGCCTCCTCTAACCCATTACGACCATAAGGACACAATTAAGTACCTCCCAAAACACCACAAAACCAAAGGCCTTACCCCAAACCAAGTCAACATTTTCAAAGCCCTAGAAAAACGCTATGTCCATGAGGGTAGAACCATTGACCCGTCTTTCCTAGAAGGCACAAACCTTTATGCCGAATTTGCCACAATCAACTTTGAGTGTCTTTTGACTTTAGACGAGCCTATTTGTCCTAGATTCATTCTTGAGTTCTATGCATCCGTCACTCTATCCACGGGTGATTATGATTATTTATCCGTCAACTTTAGGGTTAGTGGCAATCAATACTCCTTCACTCTTGAGGAGTTTGCTCAAATCCTAGGAATTCCAAACCAAGGTACTTGTATCTACTCCGATTTGCACTCCCTCTCAACCCTTGACACCCTAGATAACCGTTTCCATCCTTATGATACCCCGCTTGTGTCAAAAGATGTACTCCGTAACCACCTCTTTGTTAGGACAACCACTACTAGGAGAACCCGAACGGGTAATGAGGTTGATAAAGATCCATATGGAATGGAACTTAATGAACTCTTGCCCCAATTCAAGAAATGGGAGGAAGTCCTTAGAGCCAATGTTATAAGCACCATAGGAAACCGAGACCATATCAACCTTTGCCTATGCTACATGCTCTACTCTTTGTCCACTAGGCAACCTTTCAATCTTGCTTACTACATGGCCAAGAGAATGGCCGACATTCCCGTGCATGGCACAACGGCTATGCCATATGGAATGTTCTTGACCCGTCTCTTTAGGTTCATTGCACCCATTCCTCCAACTCCTAACCGTCTTCAACTTGACTACTCTCTCATTCCACATACATTTGTCCCTCTAAGTGATAAGAGAATGTATAGAGCCCAAGGAAAACGTCCTCATCCCCCTACCTCCTCCTCTTCTTCCTCAATGAGTGAAGGTGACAATTTGCCAAACTCTAGGCTCCCACCTCTAGAATACCTTTCCCAACTTCCGGATATTCCAAATGAGTCGGAGGAGTTCAAGCAAACAAAAGGGATGTTCAAAAACATCGGGAGATTCCTCGGGAAGATGAAGAAGAAGATGGACCGTCAATGAGTGCGGGTGTGTTAGGAGTGTTTGGCACAAGGTGCTATTGGAACAATTTGGTAGTTTAAACAATCTTTGTGATGTATTTGTGTGTTAGTACAATGTTTGATACACTATGGAACATGTTTTAACTAACAATGTTGCAGGAAGACAACTTTTGGCAAGTTGTCAAATTTTCTTGATTATCAAATTTTCACTAAGTTTAGTGAATTTCGCTAGCCCCCGGTCAAAGTCTTATGATATGAGTGTCTACATGTCTAATTTTTGCATTTCCTAACCAGATATGAATTATATTTTTGGTTTTAGGAGTTTTCGAAAATTTTGAAAATCGTTTCGCGGGTCAAAAACGCGGACTGTGAAGTTTTTCAGGCCTGGCGGATCCGGCGGATCCCAAATTTGGGTTCCGCCAGTGCAAAATCTGGGTAACCCAGGTTTGGCCCAACGGACCAGACGGCACCCTAATTTGGGTTCCGCCTGTGTATTTCCAGGGTGCCGCCAGTTGCCTGCAGAATTTCTATTTTCTTTTTCGCCAATTCAACATTGAAACAACAAAATCCAATCCTTTTAGGTAGAAACCCATTACTTGCAATGTGTTTAGCATAATAGGATACTCCTTCTTCCATGAACTTAACCAAAACCAATTCCCGCCAAAATTCAAATTTAACCATAACAACCTCAAGGACCCCTCAAACATAAAGGAAGGAACCCTTCTAAGGGATCCTTGAAATCCCTGAGATTTATACAACCAAAATCCACCAAAACCACAATGCATTTAGTGCAAAAACTTGTCTTCTCACTTCACCATTTTCATTGGATTGACTTCCATGACATGACAACCCACAATTAAGTTATCCAAATCATTAGGAACCACCATTTTTGTATGGACTAACATCAAATCCAAACACTCCTTCCCACAAATCTTCATCACTATAAATTAAACCATCCTAAACACTCTCAAACCACACCTTCTTCATATCAAATTCTGAAACTTTAAACCATTTTAAACAATGACCAAGTCAACAAACACCTCTCAACCATCACGACCCATCCGTAGAACCGCCCGGATTAGTGTAAAACCACTATGGTCAAACCAATCCATCAACATTAGCTCCTCATCTTCGGATGAATTCACCTCACCCATAAAAAATGAACACTTTTTGAATCTTGCCTCTCCATCTCCATCACCCAAACAACCAAACGAGCACACTCCACCACCTACTAAATCACCTATTGACCCAACTCCACCAAGTGCTCCAACTCAACCATCAAAGACTTCATCACCATCACCATTACCAAAAATTGAACCTATGGAACTTTTTGGGTCTCCTCCAACATCACCACACCCGTATGTCCAAGATTTAAATGATCTTCCACCAAGACATACCCAACCACCACCGTTTGCAAACCAATCACCAAGGTCAATTCTTGATCTTGATGATGATCTTGAAATTAACCAACCACCACAACAAGTGTACCAACCACCCAAACCGTTGTTATTTCACCCAATCTACCGTGAAATCCATGGTCCTCTCTATGGAGAACCAAATTTTGAACACCATGATCACCCAACTCCACCTCCTTCTCAAGCCCATACCTATGAGTCTTTCTTTCCTTCTTATGAGGAAATACAAAGCATGGTTGACAACCAACTTCATCAAGCAATGGAATTTCAAACCACCTTGCTTGAATCAATACCAAATCCATCCTCCACCCAAGAACCAAAACCAAACCAACCCCTAAACCAAGAAACCAAAACCAACCCATTTTCACCCAACCATCCCCATATTTGCTCAAATTGTGAGCAAATGGGTGAAAGCATAAAAACCTTGCTTCACCAATTCCAAAATGAAACACGGTTTGCATTCCAACATGTCATTGAACGTTTGGATGCACTTTCCTACCCCAACAAATCCTAAACAACCCTTGGAGGCCGTTTGCCCCAACTTAGGAATGTAGGATTTTTTTTTATATTCTTGGTTATTTTTTTTAGTTTTTGGCTAGTAAGTAGAAGAATAGTTAGCATTTCTTGTCTTTTGACTTTTATAAGTCAAAATTTTACTTGGAATGAAATTTCTTTCTACTTCCTTTTGTGCATTGTTGGTTGATCAATGTTGTGTTGTCTTTGTGGTTGCATTGTGTGTGGTAACTACAAGCTTAACTATATATATCACCAACTAACCATTTTTTGTAGGTCTCAAAATCCATGTTTCCCATATTGGTACTCCATTTAGGGGGAGTATCGACCAAGGGGGAGCATGGCGATTATTCCGCTTCGCTACTCTACTTTTTGTTTCAACAAAAAGGGGGAGAAATATATTAAACCTTCAATACTTGATGTGCTTTTCATCTCTTAAGTAAAACAAGGGTAATATAATTTTTTTTAAGTCTTAAAAACCAAGATTTTGTGTGTTACTTAAAAACAAAGTTTATGTTTTGTCATCAACAAAAAGGGGGAGATTGTTAATACAAATATCGCCTAAAAACGTTATTTATATTTTACGATCTTCGCTATGTTTTGTTAACGACAAAATGTAAACTTTAGTTTTAAGTAAAACATATTCTTAGTTTTTAAGACTTGCATAAACAAGACTTTTGCTACATTTTACATTTCATAAAACATAACACAAGTTTATTTCTTAAATTAGAAATAGTCACATCACATTTATGGCAAGTTTTGTCATTATGTATTTATGGCAAGTTATGTGTTTGACTTGCTTTCATGTTGCTTGCAAGTATCATGTTTGACTTACTTTAAGTGATGTGACATTGTTTGGTTGATAGAAGTTATGAGACAAGACCTTGTTTGGTTTGAAGAGTAATTGCAAAAACCTACTGCAGACCCGGCGGTACCCTGGGGGTACACGGGCGGAACCCATTTGAGGGTTCCGCCTGATCCGCCGAGCACACAGTTTGTTGTGCTATAAATACCAAGCCATAACTTGATTTTTGGCTAACCTCTTGAGCACATATTTTACACACACACTGATCCTTTTCTTCTAACCTCTTAACATTGTAAATGTGAAGTTTCCTTTTGTAGCAAAGAAGCTCACAAGGTCGTCTAAAGTTACAAGTTTCCAACACAACGTTGCAAGACTTGGTAGCTTAGTATTGTGTAAACTCGTGTTGTTTACGCGTCATTTGTTTGTGTATATTCTGAAGTGAGTGGTTAGTATTTTAGTCCTCAAAATACAAAGAGTGTTGGGAGTTGTTGTACCCTAGTAAAAGAACTAAACGGGAGTGGTTGTGCCCTTGTAAAAGAACTCGACATTTAGCTTTGTGTCGGTAAAAGTATAAGCGACGTGTAAGGTTTTCTCCGCCGGTGAAAGGAGCTTGTTGACTAGTGAAAGAAACTCTCGAGTTGGATACTCGGGGCGTGGACGTAGGGCAAGGAAAAAGAGTCCTTGTAACCGAACCACGATAAATACTCGTGTGGTGGTTTGATCGTTTCTTTCCTTTACTTGCATGTTATATATATTGTGTTTGTGCATATATCTTTGATCAAACGGAAAGTTTCAAAGCTAACTAAACAAGTTAAAAAGATTTTAAAACGCTAAAACTATTCAACCCCCCTTCTAATTTTCCACAAAAACTTATCCTCAATTAAGCATGGATGGAACAAGGGTTGAAACCCTTATTTTTACAGAAAATTCTTCTAGGGTTTAAGCTCTCGAAAGTTCTCCTAATGTTCCACACATAATGAATGAAAAATTGGAAAAATATATATAGAGAATATGATGACGTATCTATATATATAATAAAAGAAGGTTTTTTTGAATTTCTGTCCACCTCATTAAAGCCACGCTGGCAATAAAAGCCACGTCATTGAAGCCACGTCACTATATTTATTTCTCGACATTCTGTTCACTTTCAACCTTGAGTATGCTTTTGACTTTCCCAAGCATGCCTTCAATGGCAACCGAAAATCAAGCAAGAGGTTACCATCTTTTTCAACCTTTCCCAATCTCAATAACCATGTAACATCCAATTGTTGTTTGAGATACCACTTATATTTCACTGCATCACAACTCTATAAGGTATAGTTCAATATTTATTTCCTAATCTCAAATCTCTACAAGTTATAATACAATCTTTATTTTTTTATAAGTTGTTAGACCTCAATAACAACCGTAAAACAAGCTTAATCTTTTGACTTTCAACCTTTATTATTCAGTGTTCAGTTTTTACAATTGATTGAGGGTATAATTCATAATCGAATTGATTGAGGTTTTTTGGGTATAATTGACACTCGAATTGATTGAGGGGTTATTTTTTGTCTATGATTTTGAATTCATATTTAATTGATAAATATAAATATGTTTTGTTCTATCATTTTGAATTCACATTCTTCAGGAATATTCATCCTCAACTGTTACGTATCTCTTCTATGATGTCTATTAGTGTCATATTGCTTATGCACCACTTTAGGATTTTTGCATAGTAATCTTGTGTGTGGCAGTTACAGAACTTATTTTCACAAACTCTACATGTTGATTTATTGTTAAATCTTATGTAAACATACTGTTTGATGAAATGCCTGATAAAAATAATGTGTGAAAATGTTACTTCATTTACTGTTTATAAACCTTTGACTTTATTATGTGTATGTTCTTTTTATTTACAATTTGCATTAAGATAACTTATTTTGTTGTTGTTTTGGTTTATACTTAGTATTTTACTAACAGGTTTTAATGATTAATAATGTGTTCAGTTTTAGTGCTATAGACCATAATGCAATAAGAGGCAAGTAGCTAGGTCCATGATTGTTGGAAGTTGTGGATCTATATATTGCAATTTATTGTACTTTAGTAAACCATGATGCAACTTCAGTAGACATTTTTTACTTATGGAGGTTAGACTCGAGATTATATGCCAAACTATAAGATTTTTTAACACATTATATATTGCAGGATGTTTGATCCTTTTGTGAAGGCTGCAATCATGGGCACTGAGCGGAGTTACAAATATAGTATGGAGGCCATGCCTAAGTAGTAAGCCAATATCGAACCACTTACTACTAAATGGTCAAATGGGTCAGTTTGGATTGTGTTTCACCTCCAATGGGTATAAAAATGGCTTTAGACCAGTTTGAGCATGTTGATAAATGCATAAATGTGGTTTCAAGGTATACAATTTGTTAATAACATGCTATTTAGATAATTAGGTTACGAGATGAAGGAAATTCAGTGTGCTTGAGTTGTGCTTGATTGACCAGGTTGTTATGTTTTGAGATATAATAACTCAAGTCAACACGTTCATTAGTAAATACATTAAAATTGCCACTCACCTACAATGACAGTTGCCTCCTTATTGTGTCGAAATACATAGGCACTTAGTAGTTTTAATGTGCATTCCCAAACACCTCTTAATTGTCTTTTCAACTTGCTGATAATAATATTGGAGCTACTAATTGGATATAGGAAAATTGAAGAATGAAATGTTTTAACTTTTAAGCAATTAGTGTGTCAAGTATGTTTATGTGATTACGTTTTCATAAGTATTTATAAGTTGTTGACATGATATATGACAGTTTAATACCTTGTGTAAAACATAGGGCTAATTTGTATTTTCACTATATGCAAATATGAGGGAAAATAGCATATTACCAAATATGACGAGGAACTATGACTTCCCTACTAAAATTTATTATCATTTCCTGCATCTACATAACATAACTGCGTAAAACCAACATGTTGGTTAAAGGGTCCTATAGCCAAACTTTTGAAACTTTTGTATGCCATACATGCTTAAGAAGGTATATGCAAGTGTGAAACTACTATTATATACTATATTTCCATTTGATCATGAATGGAAACATTAATAATACCATCATTTTCACTATATGTAGGTTCAATTCTGCAATTTTTTTGGGGTGTTTCATTTTGCATACATCGCTACATCGATTAATTCTATTATAATCATATTTCTTATTGCAAGTAACTCTCTTTTGTAGGTGAAAGGCTTGCTCTATTCATTTTTAGTGTTGCTGTTAGAAGAAAGACTTGAGTGTGTCGTTAACGAGGTCTGATTGTGGATCCGCTTTTCAATCAAATGTATGCAATTATAGTTAGTGTTCGGATGGTAGCTTTGTTTATATTGTTTTGTATTTCTTTGGTAATTTTTATCTTCTTACTTGATGTACAAGTATCATTCAAAAGACATTTGCTTTTCTTCTTTTGTTAGAAAGAAAATAAATCTCATAGGAAATATGCATAAATGATGATGTTGGTGTGGCACATGTAAGATTAAATTGCTACGCAAATTTGACTAAAAATGAAGTTGTAAGCTTAATGCTAGCTTTATATTCATAAAAATTGATCATAGGGATCCAATACTTTATAAGAAGCTTCGTTTCATAACTAGAATTATGATTCTTGCCATAAGAAATGATATTTTAAGTGTCTCAATGAGAACTTATTCATGAAGAAACTAAAATTTGAGAACCTTTTACCAAATTAAAAGTGAAACTTAAACAGAGTAGTTGACATTGATTAAAAAGTCTAATTTTAAATCCAACTTATTATTAGCCACCCGTGATTTATCACGGGTTTTTGAAAGCTCAGTTTTAATTTGTTAGAGTTAAATGCTTGTATCGAGTCATAATGATGTTTTGCAGGATTTTCCAAGAAGTAGGACAAAGTTTTCCAGAAATTTTCCGGAAACTTAACATAAAGATTTCTGCAGGTCACTTCTGACGGCGTCAGGAAGAAATTCCTGACGGCGTCATGTGTAAAATTCTGGAAATTTTGCTAGTTTTGTTTTTCTAACGGAGTCTTAAAGTTTTTGTTGAATCTTTAGTTTTATAAACTCCAGGAAATCTGCAAACATTCATTCCACAAGCATTATATCTTACTTTGTTTTCTAGGATTTGTTAGCATATATAGATTGCCGCCGATTTTACGCGAGGTTGCCTTGTTTGTTTTCTCAGGTTTAACAAGTTATGTTTGACAAGAAGATGATTTATATTCTGGAAGGGAAGCTTTGATTGTTCATTTTCTTGGAGGAAGATCTAACCTTGTTACCACACTATCCATACCGAGTGAATCAGGGGAGTATTTGATTTCATTCTTTTACCTGTTTTACTTTTACAATCTTTAATTAAACATTGGGGACAATGTTCATCCTAAGTGTAAGGGGAGGGTAAATGATGATACCTTATAGATAAACTTTCACTTGAGTTTGTTTGTTTGATGGTAGGTGTGTAATAAAACTATGAGAAATACTTGTTAGTGTAATTTTAGTGCCAAATTTAAAATTTTTTACAACATTTAGGAGTGAAACTTTAGCCTTAGCAAGCGTCTCATGGATAGGAGTCGTATGACTAGCACAAAACCGTACTATTCAGAAAAATTTTCCACCCAAATATGTGAGGTTCGCCTTTAGATTTGATAGGAAAAGCATTTACTATTAGTGCTTATGAGTGTACCGATAGCATTTAGATTCTAAAACTTGCGTTAGTGATACATCCCGAGACTGCTAGTGAGACTACATTCGTGTAGTAGGATTTACTACATGATAAGAGGCATTAGGATCAACCTTGTGTTAAACCCGTATCATAATTACTTGACCATTTAAGTCATATTACTTGGCTAGTTAAGTCAATTAATTTTTCCCGCACCCTTAGCGTTGTACTCATTTTTAGTACACGATACCCCTAGTACACCCCTCCGAGCCTATCTTTTCGTTTCTAACTTTAAGCATCTTACTTAAAGGAAGAATTTATTACACCCCACTTAAATGTACACCCAAATCGCCTTAGCCTTCCGTGCATGCACTCATCTTTAGTGCATTATTGTCATTTGTTTGAACCCTTAGTTAATTATCTAATTGATTACATGGTTGCTAAGTCGAGTCATATCCTTGTACATATTGTTTTGGGACGATTGGGACTCATGGGTAAAGTACTAATGTTATGGAGTAATGGGGAAGAACATCATTATATTACCCCCATATGTACGTTAATCTTAAAAGTACTCCAACTGTTTTGATTATCTTAATTCGAGTCATTAGATTAGTTTATTGTAAAGTATGTAAAAATTCAGGTGTAAGGGGAATGTTCATTCCCTATGATGTATTATTTTGGATGGTAGGTGATGAGTGCTCAAACACTCATCATTTTTTGTCAAATCTAAGCTGCAAAACAATTAAAAACACTCAAAAATGCATCAAAATAGTGAAAATATCCTAGGATTGTGTTTTATGTGTTTCAGATGCAAAAAGATTAAAAACATGTGAAAAATGTACAAAGTTTGCATAATTAGCAGTTTCAGTCCCCCAACTTTCATAAATTAGCAAAACTAGTCCCTGATGGTTTAAAATAAATAAAAAGTCAACTTTAGTCCTTGGAATAATAAAACTTGTTCAAAATTGGTCCTTGGATAAAAGTTTCACAAATTGGCAAAACAGGCCCCTCAACTTTGAAAATTGACATATTTGGTCCACTGTGTTTTAAATTGGAAATAATACATTTATGGCCTTTGGGAATTTAATATGTTGCATGTTTAGCCCTTGTGATTAATTTGGAAATATGGCAGATGTAACCCTCAACTTTTCAGGAATTACAACTTTGGTCCTTGATTCTTACATAAGCTACAAACCAAGTGGACCCTTGTAATTTTATCCAATAAACAAAATAAAACCCAATCCCCTTAATCCAAAACCCACCACAACCTGGCCCATCCTTAAACCAAATCCAACACCCCTGATACTAAAAACCCAGGGTCAAACAAAGTCAAACCTCCACCTTACTCACTCACCCGTGACTTTCCCTACCATCTCCTACACACCCAGCAACACCAAACACCATCATCACCCCTAAACTCTAATCCCACACTCCAAACCCTACACCCTTATCCCTCCAAACACATTAATCCGAAATACATCCCCTGCCACAAGAAAACTGCCAAAGTGCTCATACTTGTTTTCCCGCCAAAATTGAATGGAGGGCTAGGATTGCTCTTACTCATCCAACGGCTGTGGGATTGACTCAGGACCCCACCCTAGTCCTTATAAGTGAAGAGAAAGAGAAGAAGGCTTTTTTAGTTAGAGTAGAATAGGATTAGAATAGTTTCCTATGTCGTTCCATTAATTTACCAAGTTTAGTTGTAATTTTAAACTTTTAAGTATTGTAATCAGTTATTTCAAGTGTAATATCAACTCCTTTTCATATCAATTTCCAATTTTAAGCTTTAATTCAAGTTTGGCAATTTTTTGAGCAAAATTGACAACTTTGCTTAGATTTTGTTAAATGTGTTTAAATTAGTTCAATTAAGCCTTTATGAGTTAACTTTTAAGTTTTTAGAAGCTTCCCAAGCTTGTGAACTAGCTTTCATCCAATTTCATGAAAATCCTCAAAAATACTCAAAAATAAATGAAAATCAAAACTGCAGGTTGAAGAAGGTTCAAGCATGGAGAATGGTTGAATTTGGATGGAAATTGGTTTAGTACCTTTTGGAAGGTGTTAGGAAGGTTATAGGTCCTTAGGTTGTTGTCCTGTGCTCAAAATCAAGCTGTAAGCCTTAACTCTCATTTGTACCATTAACTATGTAAGTGCTTATTCCCTGTTTATTCATAGTTCTTTTTACTTAAGAGATATATTTAAGTCATTTTAGTGTTTAAAAATAGGTAGTTACTTGTTAGAATCCCTTTGTGCTAAAAAAAATCCCTAGTTGACTATCTAATTTAGCGTAATGTAGAAAGTTGGGTAGTTGTGATTCAAGCCATGTTTCTGTGGTTCTTTTAGTTTCTTAGATCATGATTAGTTGCTAAGAATCAATCCTTTAGTCTTAATCACCCATTTGCCTTGAAAAGTTTTGGCAGACCACATATAAAGGGGTGTTTAGATTTGAGGATTGAACTGTGCTTCAGCAGTCTCATGTAGTTTTAAGCTTTTGTTATATCATTGTTAGTGATAATATAGTGTTATTGTGATATAAAATTAGTAGTCATAGGTGCAAAAGTCAAAATCATGTTCCATCCTCATTTGTGAATAACTGTGATGTGAGTGGGCTGCATAATCACACCATAAGCTGTATAAGTAGTTATAGTAGCATAAATTAGTTGCAATTTAGCTCATTTTAACACATTAAGTCATCTAGATTCATTCAAAGTTCAATAAAGTCAAAGTTCCATGTTTGTTTCAAAAAGTCAAAAGCTTGACAATGTAGATTTGGCAAATTTTCAAAGATTTTTCACAAGCTCAGTTTTGCAAATTAGTTTTTAAGCTTTTAGGATCTTATTGTATGCCAGCTTGTGAGCTTGATCATAATTTTCAATTATTTTTAAGATCTTTTCTTGTCTATTTTACTAGGCCCCAAAGTGACCTGCAGGGGGAACATATCCCCTGCTCAGCTTATTTGTTTCATCAGCTCAACTCCCCTGGGTCCCACAGGTCTCATTAGTGGGCCCCATTGGGTGTTCTTTGGTCCTATGGGAAGCCAAACTAGCTAGCTCACTGGTTCCTTAGCTTATTTTGCATTGTGAGCTTATTTGATAAGCTTTGTTGACCCCAAGTTTGTCCCCACTGACCCTAATACACTGATTGGTCAGTGTATTAAGCCAAATTCATAAGCTCACACTGAGCTTAATTGTGGGTCCCAGCTTATGGTTTTGGACTTTTTGGAAATCTCACATACCAGGCTTGATGGTTCCAAGCTCCTTTTGGTCTCCAGAGCTTATTTGATAAGCTCTAGTAGCCCACAAGTTTAGCCTGCAACCTTGTTTGTAGGTCTGTTTGGACAGGTGTGTTATGGATTTGCTTATTTCCATTCCTTAGCTTATTTCATTGTTCTTTTCTATTCTCTTTAGCTTATTTTAGATTTACATAATCTGCTTTCAGCTTATTCCAACTTTGGTTCTTAGATGGTAGCTTATTTGTAGCTTATTCATTTGAAAAATCCATTTTGGCTCATAAAAGCCATCTGTTGAGCTAATCAGCTCATACAGGGCTTATTGTTAGGTTTTGAAAATATTTCCTTTTTAAAAGTTGTTTATATTTAGCTGCTTATTGATTTTGTAAAAAGACAATTGAAAAAAAAATGGTTTACAAAAAGGGGTGAGGCAGGGATCGAACCTAAGACCTCCCCCTTTGGAAGAGTGATAAGGGATACCTATATGCCAAGTGCCCTTGGGTCTTTTTTCGTTTATTCCTACACAATTAATACTTTTAACCCTTATTTCCCTTTTTAGCTTAATTAGATAGTTTAGCTTATTTCCTGCTTATTTATAAGCTTGTATAACTTTTTGTATTTTTCTCAACTTTCTGTCAGTATTAAGTAATCATATAAAAATTTTCATAATTTTAGAAATTAGTTTAGTATTTATAATAATTAAAATAGTTTAAATAGTTTTTAATAAATAATAAGTAATTAATTTCTTAATTAGCTTAAATATAATTTTTAGAAAGTTTTTATATTTTTTTATAGATTCCTGTGATGGTTAAGTAAGTTTATAAAAAGTTTTATAATTTTATAAATTAGTTTAGTATTTATTATAATTATAGTAGTTTAAATAGTAATTAATTAATAATAAATAATTAAAAACTTAAAAAAAAAAATCTTTTTTCTAAAATTTTCTTTTATCATTAGGTTCGTAAAAATTTAATTTTCATGTCCGTAGGATTAGCGTAGCTCCCGTTTCACTTTTTATTTTGCGCGTTGACGTTATTTTTAACATAAGTGCGCGTTTTTTTATTTTAAATACGTACTAGGGTAACTTGGTCTTACGTTTTAGTTAAGTTAGTTTATTTAACTTGTTTTCACTTGTATTTCCGTAGCGTAATCATTCAAATCACTATTACCCCTTTCCTGTTCAGAATCACCCGATCACAAATACGTTTTTGAATACCATCCACACCTCGTCGGGACATAACGACCCGGGGAAACACTATATTTCCACGGAGATTGACTCTTATGCTGTTTGACCTAGTTGACCATCCTTTGGTCAATTTAGGTTGACTGTTTGGAGTCAATCAGTAGGGTAAAAGTGTATGCAAAAAAAAAAATAATAAAAAAAAAAATAATAAAAAAAAAATCGAAAAATTAAGAAAAAAAATAGAAAAAGAAAAAAGAGGAAAAACATACGGACTATCATCCCGTTTCATTCTATGTTTATTTTATGTTTTTGTTATTTTTAATTTATTAGCTTAAGTCGAGTCTAGTCTTGGCTTAGCAACGCCATATTGTACATGTAATTAACCAAGATTATTAACTCGCCACCAGTAAAGACTGCCTATATCCAACAAAACCGTGTATTTCATATCCCTACACCTAACGTTATAACCCTTTAAAAGACCTCTTTGATAGTTTATCTTAGGTGCTTACGCCACGTGGTGGAGGTTTAATCCTTTCCCAAGCCTATGGTAATCTATTTTGCTATGACAGGTAGTGAGAGATGTTTTCCATTTCCATATTGTGATATACACTTTATTACACCCGAGAGATGTGAGTATCTAAACACTATTTGTGAGGTGCTAGTGTATGACCTCCGTGCTTGTCTTTGGTCTTTAGTGGAACGATTATTTGTTGTAATTACTTTTATATTAGTGTTAAATGACCCCTAACTTGTATTTTGACTAGAATAAAAGCACATTTGCTTGAGGACAAGCAAATCTCAAGTGTAAGGGTATATGATGAGGCGAAAAATGATCCGTTTTAGGGGGTCATTTAAGCCGGAATTGGAATTTATTTGATCAAATATTGCCCTAAATCGTTCCTTTTGTGATTTTAGGTACTTTTGGAGAGAATTCTGGAAAAGGAAGCATTTCGGACGTTTTTGGAGCATAAAAGTGAAGAAAACGGCAAAGTTTTAATTTTCCTTGCTGGTAACAGTACCTGACGGCGTCAAGAGCAATTTTGTGACGGCGTCAGGAGCAAAAATGATGACGGCCCAGAGAAAACGTGACGGCGTCAGAACAAGGCCGTCAAGAGTAAAAGTGGTGACGGCCCAGAACAGAAATACACATGACGGCGTCAGATCTGGATCTAGGCAGTCCGAGAATTTTATTGGCGGCGAGATGAAGGCATCAGAACTTTCTTCTTGACGCCATCACCTCATGAAATCTATATATACTTTTCTAATTTTCATTCATTAAGTGTGGAACTAAGGAGGAGAATTTTAGGGTCGAACTTAATAAACCCTAGCTCGTTTGTAACAGTATTTTCAAGGGTTTTCACCCCTTGAAACCCTTCATGTTCAATTGAGATAAGTTTCCTTTCAATTCATTCAATATGTCTATGTGTTGTTTGAATATATCTTACGCTTGTCTTGATTTTAAAAAGCTAGGCTAGATCTTTTGTGTGTTTGCTTAGATTAATGAAACCTAGATGTTGATTATAGGTTGATTGCTTGTTTATAGTTGTAATGGATGAATGATTTCAATGTTAGGCTTAAGAAAACTGGCAGATCTCCATTGTGTAACTTGCTTGAACGTCTTAAGAAACATGAACCAATGCGTACTAGGTTTTTATGGTTGTATTTAATGCATGAGCGAATTCTAGTGATCCCATGTTAGGAGCTTCTTGCAGGCTCGACATAGGAGTGAAGTAGGAGCTTATAGAGTTGGGGAAGTACATACGCCACCCCACAATTGGTATTAAGGAATATAACCCGTCATCCACGCAACTGTAACAAACAATTAACCTGTAAAAGATATATAGGGAGTAGTGAAATCTAAGTAAACACAATTCTCCCAATTACTGTTTACACCACTAGTTTAATTAGCTTTATTTACATTTCTGTTATTTTATTTTGATTGCATCTTAGTTATTGGGTTAGTTGACTAGCAACTAATTCCGCCCACTTTTTCAAAACCCGAGATTTTAATTGTTTTCATAAAAATATAAAAATACAAAAAGAATCATCCCTCACCTTTAGACCTAGTTTTTAGGCTTTCTAATTCTAGCGACACTATTCCTGAGTTGAACGATCAATCCCCCGGTACTTGTCACTATACTATACTACAACGATCAGGTACACTACCTGGTGGGGGTTGTAAGCTTCTCGAGATCCCTCGAGAGGTAAAACCTGGTGCAATTCCCACGCATCGGTTAGGAGCTAGTTGTCGGCTCGACATAGGAAGAGGTAGAAGCTTATAGAGTTAAGGAAGATCGTACACGGCCCCACGAATCCGTCATCCATACAATTGTAACAAACTATTTAATTAATGAAAGATAGCTAGGGAGTAGTGAAATCTAAGTAAACACGTTTCTCTTATTATTGTTTTTCTCAACATTTACTTTCTTGTTATTATATTTTTTATTGCATTTGTAGTTAATTGGGTTAGTTGACTAGCAACTAATTCCGCACACTCTTTCAATACCCGAGATTTTTACTTGCTTTCTATAAAATATAAAGATACAAAAATAATCATCCTTCACCTCTAAACCTAGTTTAATTAAGTTTTGATCCTAACGACACTATTCCTCAAGAGAACGATCAATCCCCCGGTACTTGCCACTACACTAAACTACATCGGTCAGGTACACTGCCTGGTGGGGTTTGCAAGCCTCGTGAGATCCCTTGAGAGGTAAAACCTTTTGCGAGGGCGCAATCCCACGCGTCAATAATTAATTTGTCGTATCTGAAAAACAGATGCGTCGTACTCGATTTATTAAATTAAACGCGCTGTATAAAAATTAAAACGCCATACGCCGCATCTAGAAAATATATGCGCCATATCGTTTGTATCAGCAAAGTACAGCGACAGCAGTTAATGCAGAAAAAACAAAAAACAAAAATCACAAAAAACAAACACACAAAAGAAAACAACAAATATGCAAAATATACAATGAATGCAATCTAACTAATGTACAACAAAGTTAGTGGTTAGAATCTAAAAACCTAAAAAAATAATAAAAAGTTAGAAAACCTAATTTAAAATATTAATAGATAATTAACAATTCACTCCCCGGCAACGGCGTTAAAAACTTGATGCGTGTTGTGTTACGTGTAGTATAGAGTGATTTTGCCTATTCAAGTTTAAAATTTATATTTAGCCGGCTTATCCTATAACACACACACACAAACGAGCAGTGTACCCGATCAATATGTATATAGTGGTAAGCAGAGTGTCGATCACTAAGAGTGAAACGTAATATCAAGTTAATCTAATCAGTATTTTAAATATACTAAGTTAGTTTTACAATCTAATTTAACGCAAAGGGGGGTTTTTAGCCTGAGAGACTAACATAGATTTGGTTAACTAATTAAACTAATAAAACTAATGAGAACGAAACAGCGAAAGACTAACACGCTTGGTTTAAAAATGCGTTTTGCGACCCGATGCGTTAAAGGTCCCAAAATCCATTGCGTGATGCGTGATGCGATTGCGAGTGCAATTTGGACGCATTGCGTTTAGTATTTAAAAAAGTACGAAAATTATTTATGCATAATATATTCTACCAAGGACCAAGTAAACGCAATAAACATACGATATAAGTTACTAGCATTTTGAAATTAGGCCAATAACTCAATAGTAAAATTAATAAGTCGAAAACAAGGCTAGACGTAAGACACTTAGCAAAATGCAAGATACTATATTTCGTTATTTTGTACGTCTTTTAAAAAGTTCTATCTTTAAAATCAGATTTAAATATTTGGATCTCTTTTATATGGTTTATTTTTGGCAAAAATGACCTAAATTCTAGATTGCGACAATTGCGACCATTGTTAGCATTACACAAATGCGGTAAATTGCGGTCTAATGCGAACGCATTCTGGGATGACCTTGCATTAGGCACCATAATGCGATATTTCAAATGCAATGCAATGATGCGTGCAATTTGCGCAATGATGCGTGCATTTTTAAACCAAGCTAACACGTATACAGATAGATAATAGATACAGATAGAAGTCATGTCCTTTTGTTAAGTAGCTTGTCACTTGTTTTATTGCTAGTTTTATATGAT
Organism: Artemisia argyi; assembly: GCA_030686995.1. Classification (NCBI taxonomy): domain Eukaryota; kingdom Viridiplantae; phylum Streptophyta; class Magnoliopsida; order Asterales; family Asteraceae; genus Artemisia; species Artemisia argyi. The sequence continues at coordinate 40,502,357 of CM060698.1, forward strand.
GAGAATCGTAAACTCTTCTTTCTCGTTGGATCCTAAATATAGGCGAATAAACTCTTAATGATCACTTATGCCTATCTTACTTTCTAGACGCTAGATAAGTAAGCGTGGAGGGGGTATGGTAGCCCAAGCAAAACACAGCTAGACACAGAGGTTATCAAAGCACATATACAAGTCACCAAAAAAACATCATATAAACTGATAATCGATGTGAAAGCAATTTTAAGGGGAGCAGTATGGCGGCCACAACTCATCAATCCTGATGGATTATAGTTTACTAATACAATAAAACAAAACTACTTAACGAATTAAATACATGCAGGACCTTCTTACTGATCTAAAATCTTCTTTGGAGGTGTGTCTTGTGTATTCTTTTCGTCTGAATTCGTCTTCTCAAGGTTTGGTTGCACACAAAATTCATCTAGGTCTTGGGGTATTTATAGTTTCTGTCAGAGGGTAGATGAGGCGCATTAACTAAGTACATGCGGCGCATCTACTTAACTTCGCATGGGGTCCAAAATTAATATATTCTGGAATATTCGTACCACCGCCTTTAGATGCGGCGTATCTTGAATCTTATGAGGCGCATGTCCTTCAGTGTCTTGGATTGTATCTGGTGAAGTCTTGATAGTGATACGACGCATGTTGATAATGAGATGCGGCGTATCTGGAGTAGAACAAGCTGGTTCTTCTTCGTTGACCAAAGTTTCATATGCGGCGCATGATAAAATTAGATGCGGCGCATGCTTCAAAGTCAGGAAATGGTCTTTAATCTCTTCTATTCAGCAGACTTTTCCAATCTTGATCATTTATCTCCATATTTCATCCAAAATTGCCAAGTTTCACCAATTGCTTGTTTTTACCTGAGAATTACTAAAGTAAACGATTAAGTACCAATTCTCATACATAATATAATAAAACAAGTCAATTAAATAGGACAAATGACGATAATATAATTTACTTATTTGATGTCATCAGCTACCATCCACTTCTTTTATTCATGTTTAAGTTATTATAGTGTCTTGAAAAATGCCAAAAGGAGTAGCAGTTAGTTGAGTCGAGTCTTCACTTAGCAACGCCACATTGTATATGTAATTAACTAAGACAATTGACTTGCCACCAGTAAAATATCCCTTTATCCAACAAACTGTGTTTTTCCTTACCCCTACACCTAACGTTAAAACCCTTTAAAAGACCTCTTTGATAGTTTATCCTAGATGCTTACGCCAAAGTGGTGGTGGTTTTGATCCTTTCCCAAGCCTATGGTAATCTATTTGCTATGACAGGTAGTGAGAGATATTTTTCCATTTCTATCTGTGATGTATAAACTTATAACACCCGAGAGATGAGAGTATCCAAACACTATATGTGAGGTGCTAGTGTATAATTTCCATGCTTGTTTTGACTAAGGTAGAATGATCATTTGTTGTAATTACTTTTTTATTAACGTTAAATGACCCATAACTTGTATTTTGATTGGTATCAAAGCTCATTTGCTTGAGGACAAGCAAATTCTACGTGTAAGGGTATTTGATAAGGATTTATTTGATACGATTTTTGGGGTCATTTAAGCCCTAAATCGTAAATACATGATCAAATATTGCCTTAAATCACTTCTTTTATTATTTTAGGTACTTAGGACGTGAATTCTGGAAAATGGAGCATTTTGGACGTTTTTGAAATTAAAAGTGAAGAAAATGACAAAATCAAGAAACTATGCTGAAAATTGCACCTGATGATGTCACGCCTTACAGGGTGACGCCATCACTTGAAGATTCAGGTGGTGGAATTCTTTTCATATGACGCGCCAGAGAACTTTTGAAGGATTAACACGTGACAGCGTCACGTGTTATTTGGAGTAGGTTATCACGTATGATATTAACAAGAGATGGCCTAGTGAATGTAAAGAGTGACGACGTCAAGAAGATTAATTGGGCATCAAGAAACCTTAATGACGGCGAGATGACAGCGTCACAATCCAAAGCGTGACGCCGTCACCTATGTAATTCTATATATACTTTTAAAAATTTTTCATTAAAAAGAGGTGAAACTTGTGGAACTTGGAGGGAATTTGTACTCCGAATTTTACAACAACTTTAGGGTTTCAAACCCTATTCTCTTCCATGTTTAATTGAAAGAGAAGTTCTCCTTTAATCATTCAATATGTCTATGTGTTGTTTGATTAATTGTTTGTCTTTTCTTTTCATTAATATGCTAGCTTAGATCTCTTAGTGTTTGCTTAGATGTAATGAAACATAGTTGTTAATTATTGATTGTTAATTTTTTATTGATTGTTTGATTGATTGACTCACGTTAGACTTATGAAAACTGACTAATCTTCTATATGGTAACATGCTTGAATGTCTTAAGAAACGTAATCGGATGTGTACTACGGTTTTATTGATTGTATTTAATGCATGAGTAGATGTTGATGATTCTATAGTAGGACACTAAACGTGTCATCATAAGAAGACATAGATACTCATAGAGTTGGGGAAGGACGTACACGCCCTCACGACCGGTATTAAGGAATACAATCCTTCAATCAAACAATTGTAACAAGTCAATAAATCAATAAGAGATAACTAGGGAGTAGTGAAATCTAAGTAAATACATTTGTCTCTTATAAGTAATCCACCGCATTTACTTTTCTTGTTATTTATTTTATTTTGTTTAATTAGTAATTTTGGGTTAGTTGGCTAGCAACTAATTCCCCCCACTCTTCCAATACCCGAGATTCTTACTGCTTTCATAAACCATAAAAAATACAAAAAAAAACCATCTCTCACCTTTAGACCTAGTTAACCTACATCTCAATCCTAACGACACTATTCTCCTAGAGAACGATCAATCCCCCGGACCTACCATATACTACACTATAATGGTCAGGTACATTGCTTGGAGGATTGCAAGCTTCTCAAGATCCCTTGAGAAGTAAAACCTTTTGCGAAGATCTTGTGATCCCGCATCATAGTGAAAGTGAATTTTTCGGTATTTGTTTGCATGGGATAACCAAAACTAAGAATTCATGATGATATGCACAGTATTTAGCGCATGCTTACTTTTTATGATTGACATTAACACAAGTTGTTGATGCAAAAAAAAGTGGTTGGATAACAAAAAGTCACAAAAATCTATAGAGTAGCACAAGAATCGAACATTATATCTCAACAAAAGTACAAATGTCTTTAACAACTTGATTGTGATGCAACTATTGGATAAACTTTCACAGTTTGTTTTCCTATTTATGGGGGCAAAATAAAATTCCCTGATCAATTGATATTACTCGAGTAAACTTTGTGGGGGTGGCTGCCCACACTCCCTTATTATGGTACCGCCCCTGTATACCGATCCATTTTGGTACGTCGACCCAATAGACTAGGATACACTGATTGTTGTTTGGGAATGCCGATTATAGCGATCCGAGTCGCGATTGTTCCTCGTTTGGGTACGCACGATTCGAAACGGAAATGCGATCGAGTCAGCGTTTCATGTGATTTTGGTCCTTATATCAAGTGTCATTCTAGAACATTGTTTGTCTACCACTTAGAATTTTTCTAACCATTAGGTTGTTGAGATTAATGCCGAATTTATCAATAACCGTGACATAGTGAATAATACTCGACCATATAAGTGATTTTTACCCAACCACATAACTCGACTCAAAACCGCCATACGTGCCATGGATCCCGCTAATAACTCTTCTCCACAAAGCACCATACTTTGTGAGGAATCGCCATCTTCATATTCCAATAAGTGCCATGTTTTTCGCTTTTAAGTTGTTGAATCCTAACCTGCTATCTTTTTCATCACACATGACCTTTTTTCATCTTAGTCAAAACGTCTGTTTCTCCTTAACTTTCTGACCCCGGAAGAACCGCCTTCTGAGATAGTCAAGCTGAATAATAATTGACTCAAGAGCTTTAAATAAGGAAAGAAAATATAACGGGAAACTTGCTAGGACTGATTTTACGAGTGTGAGTATTCCGGCCACCAATAGATATAAAATTCATTTTCCAAGAGGCAAACCTTTTTATTTCATTCCATGGATCAACCTTTTTCATATTCTTTCCGATTCTAATCATAGTTTACTATGTAGTTTTTGGTTTTCGTACAAGTAATTCATGACCAATTGTCCAATTATATTGTACATGTATAGTGTGTGTTTTAGTGTTTCACGTTTGTAAGTAGTTTTTCAATCCATCATTTCAATGTCGATGTTACAAATAAGAAGAGATGGGAACATTTAATGCATTAAATATTTTGGGTGTCTTGATATTTGCAAGAAAACGACTCTTAAAAATATGAAAAAATACCAAATTGGGTGAAGTTGCCGCCAGTTACGTTCACATACGACAATGCATCGTAAAGACGTTGCCACTCTCATTTTACGTGAGACACCTTGTCCCCACAAACGCATTCTTCCAACTTGAACCTGTAGACGTAAGTTAGTCGACAAGTTACAGCGGCTCAAACTTTATGAAAAAAAAATTCCATTTGAGAATTTATATTTTAAAGTTATTTGTGCAAAAAGTTATTTGTCCACAAATAAGTGAGTGTGAGAGGAACTGAGGCAGTGTTTGTCTTTTTCTTTCAGATCTGAATGGCGTCTGAAGTTTGATTCGGTCAGACGTAATCAGATTTAGACTGTTTGTTTTTTTCAGATCTGAAGTTTGAATACATCTAAATAGGGTCTGATTCGTTCAGACATTGAATAACGTCTGATTACATCTAAAAAGCCTAAACTTCAGTGATACTTCTTTTCAATCCTTATCTCCTCATCTTGGTCTTGATTTTTTATTAATAATCACGAATGGAGGGTCGTTTGGTTTGTTTTATAGCGAAACGATTGTTTTTTTGTTTATTCAGATATTCAGATTCAGACATAAAAACAGACAGTCTAAAATAATTCAGATTCAGACTTTTGGACTACTCATTCAGATTCAGAAGTGGTATTCAGATTCAGACCCTAAATCTCTTAAAAAAACAAACACAACCTGAGAGGAGAAAGAAAGTTGAGGTGATGCTAATATGTAAGATGAAAATTGTGTTACCTTGGTCTATATTCTTATAAGAAACTATTTTGTAAAAGAAAAAAAGAAAACTAGCAAGCTGCCTCTTGAACCAGCAACCAATGTTTTAAGTTCGACTAGCCCATTGTCGATGGCCTAAATAGTCACTGTGTCAAAGGTCAAAAGTCAAAACTATGCATTACCAGAAAAAGGCAATCTATCTGGAATGGAACAATTTAGGGGGCCACTAAAGTATAGTTAATTGCGATATTGTAAGAAAAGTCGTGTTTACTCAACGATCGACCAAAATTATGAAGAGAGTGACTCATATTAGTTAGTGAGTCGAGTTATTCTACAAACCAAACATTCCTCACATATCAAGGGACTCATCTCCACCATCCATCTAAAAAAGAAATCAATGGTTGAGATTAAAAACATTTTATTATTTCACCAATTTTTTATAATTTAAATATCTCTTAAACCGTTAATCGTTAAGCGAAAATAATTACACCATCACGACGGGCATTTAATTATCTTGCTATAGACGGGCACTTTGATATACTTTCGAAAAAAAAAAAAAAAAAAAAACATTTTTTTCACGTTTTTTTTTTCGTGCCCGAAAAAAAAATCATATATGATATTGTATATCATATATGATATTACATATAATATTATATATGATATCATATATGATATTATATGTAAAATCATATATGATATTGCATATCATATATGATTTTACATGTAATATCATATATGATATTACATATCATATATGATATTACATATCATATATGATATGTAATATCATATATGATATTATATGTAATATCATATATGATTTTTTCGGTCACGGAAAAAAACGTGAAAAAAACGAAAAAAAAAATTGTCGAAAATATATCGATTAGCCTATCTATAGAAAGATAATTAAATGCTCGTCGTAACGGTATATTTTTTTTCGCTTAACGATTAACGGTTTGAAAGATATTAATATTTGAAAAAAAAATGATGAAAGTGGGTTTTTTAAATTGTTGGGATTAATCTCATCCATTAGATCAAATAAAGATGAAGGGTGGAGATTAGTCCCTTGGTATGTAAAAAAAATTTGGTCCTCAAATGATCTTTACTCTTAGTTTAATGTTTATATTTATTTATTTGTATAAAATAAGATTAATCCAATAACGGTTTTTTCTATCATAATTTTATTTTGCATTGTATCACAAAAAATAAATTTGAAGATACCTTGTTTTCAGATTGATACATTGCTACCGTATAAGCGAGCTTGATAGTTGCCCATTGGTTTTCTTGCTTTAATATTGTTTGAGATGTTATTTATTTATCTATTTTTTTAGAACTGCAATATTGTTTGAGATGTTTGAACTTTGAAGTATTCAATTAAAGTAAATCGTTTAAATTAAAATATTAACCTTCAAAAAATAGCCTAGTGGTAAATTGGTAATGTCTCTAGCTTTCAAACAAGTAGTTAAATGTTCAAACCTCGTCAGGTGTGTACATTTTTGAGTGGTCAGTGAAAGGTTATAAATTGTCCCGAGATTAGTCTAGTGAGATCGCATACATCTAAGTCAAAATGCTCGCCTTCTCCGAGTAACCTGGACACGGAAAACTACATCCGTTTACTCGTTTAAATTAAAATATTATAAGATCGATTAGATTTAAAAAGTGACTCATGCCGAAGAAGTATCCATCTTTTTAAAATTTTATATATAAAATGTTCAAACATCTTTTTAAAATTTTATCCATCTTTGTTGATTCAAAATATGAGTATGGATCTAGTGAGAAGAATTAATGAAATGAGAAGAGTGAGAAAAAATTATAGCTACATATTTTAAATAAGAAAAGAGAAATAATAGGAGATACATCTATTTTTCATGGGTGCATCTAATATTTGTGGTTGTAGTTTCTTCTCATTCTTCTTATCTTAATTATGTTTCTCATTTGATCCTAAGTATTCAAAAGATAGCATAATGCATTAGTGATTAGAATATGTCATGGTCAAATGATTCTTTGACCAAAATTCATTCAAAGTTAGCTGCTTTCGAACGATACGGAGTACTACATTTATCATAAAAAAAAAATACTAGGGTAACATAATAAAACTATAATTTGGATTTACAAATGAAAAAAGATTACTATTTCATAGATCATCACTCGGTAGTTTAAATTGCACTATGAAATGAAGTTAACATTAATCATTGCAGCTTATGAGAACCCTGATGTACTTGATGTGTAAGACGTCAAGTTGTAGAGAGAGACAAAAAAAAAAAAAAAAAAAAAAAAAAAAGGTAAGGACATACTATAGGGACCCTTAAAGTATGTCTAATTCGCGCATTTTGTATTTTTTTTCTCAAAAATCTCAGTTTTAGTCCCAACATTCTTCATAAATTACGTGGATGGTCCTTTTTTTGCTAACGACCGTTAGCAATTCTCATTAGCTGGAAGGGCAAGTTCGTCTTTTTCTCTTTTCTTACCCTACTCCATCTTTTGGTAAACTTCATGTATGCCCCACCACTACCAACAAACCATCATTCTATCTTCACCCACAAACACTCAACTCCCACCACCATTATTTGCGGCCATGTAATTTTTCGGCCACCTCAATTAAGCACTCCCCCCCCCCCCCCCCCCAGAAGTCATTAACCAAGAACCAGTCCATCTTCAGTTTTCAATAATCACCAACTCTACCTTTAAAAAATAAATAGGAATATAAATTTCATGTCCCATCGGCAGTAGTTGGTAAAGAGTGCTCATATACAAAACAAAAATAGCTTACCATAGTTGCCTACCCGGAAACTAAAAAAAAAAAAAAAAAAAAAAAAAAAAAAAAAAAAAAAAAAAAAAAATGGCACCAACAACATTATAAGGTGCATCAAAGTTGAATCTAAAACCAAAGTTGGATTCTTTTCAGAAACATTTGGAGACACTTTTATTACCCCCACCAATTCTCAACTCCCTCATCCTCATTGTAATAAGAGCATCCACAATGCCAAAAACAATAATAACTTTTTACTATTTAAATAAGTCTTTTGAAATGCTTTTTTTGCATTGCATGAAAAGCTTTTTGAAAAGCTTTATAAAAATACTTGGTTAATGACTTGGTATACTCCAAGTCTTTCTTCAAAGTGATATGTGTTAAATGTGATATGCATTAATTGCATTAAATGTAAAAAGTCATGAAAGACTTTTGCCATTGTGGATGCTCTAAGTCTTTTTGCCACTACTACTTTTCTTATAAATCAAATCTTGATTTGCCTAGACTTTGACTTGTTATGTATCTCATATCAAATATAAATACCCATCATTATTTTCATAAAACGCCAATCTCATTGCTGAAAGACTCGTCGTTTAAGCAGATGTTATAATATTGTGAACTATGGCTTTAATCTTCTCAGCAAAAGCAGTTGCTTTCATCGAACATGCTTGGTTTTATTTATGTTAAAACACCACCACGTATCACTGTACGTGAATACAACGGTAATGGTATAATACCAGTTAGATCCGACCATCACCAGCGTAACGAAGTCGTTTGAACGTGGTTTGTTTGGGCTAGTTCTCTAGCGACATCCCGATGGAGAAACACCACAAGCATTTGTATGCGCTGAATTTGAGATCAGGGTGGGGGTTTAGTTTTGTTCAGGAGGTCAAGATGTTTGCCAAGAAAAAAATATGAAGTACATGGATCAGGGGTTAACGATATTGTAAATATTGGATCTATTGTATGAGTAAATCTTGATAATAGTGATATATGTAAATCTTGGGTCTATTGTGTATAAAATGACATCTTTTATTTTTTATATATATATTTTTTTATCTTAGATTTGTTCATAAAAACGAACTTGTTAATCTTGGTATGCAAAGGTATAACATAATAAACTTTGAATCCTTTTTGTTGTATATACATTTCGATTTGATTTATGAAGATTCAATCTTGGATCTGTTGTGTTGCGGATGAATATAACTACATGAAAATACAAAAGTACTATGTTGAAAGAAATTTGCCACATATTTTCAGTATATTGATTTGTATTTGGTGCTTTTTAAACTTTAATTGTAAGGATGATGAAGTGTTTGTACATGAATCTGGAAAATAAAAAAATGGTGTTTACCGGGAAAATGCCGGAGAAGATGGTGGTTGCTGGAAAAAATGCTGGAGAAGGTGGTTACCGAAAAAAATGTCAGAGAAGATGGTGGTTGCCCGAAAAAATGTCAGAGAAGATGGTGTGGTAGAAGAAGGGGGTGTTTGGGTTAATGTTTGTTATGTGTTAAAAATATTTAATAGAGTGTTTGGAAAAAAAAAAAAAAAAAAAAAAAAAAAAAAAAAAAAAAAAAAAAGACAAAAATGCCCTTGCAGCTAACGAAAAAACTAACGACCATCAGCCAAAAAGGACCCGACGCAGACTATGGGGACTAAAAGTGAGATTTTTGAGAAAAAAGTACCAAATACGCGAATCGAGTAGACTTTGGGGACTAGCGATGCAATTTACTTTAAAGCTATATAGAAACAAGAAAAATCACAAAAATACCAATTTGTTATATTACTTATGTTGTAAACTAGTCAATATATATATATATATATATATATATATATATATATATATATATATATATATATATATATATATATATATATATATATATATATATATATATATATCTATATATATATATATATAAAATTAAAATATGAAGGATAAGAAGTAATCACAACCACACATTTTAGATGCACCTACAAAAATAGATGCATATTCATTCAAATTTTCCCTCCCATAAAAAAATGTGTGGCTAGAAATACTTCTTACCCTTCTCATTTTAATTTTATATATATATAGGGTGAGGATCAGGTACATTTTTGTCGTTTAGTGCGGATGGTACGGACGAATCTCAGCCCTCCATCTAGTCAACCATCTGAAAAAGGCGGAGTGGCAATATCGTAAATATCTCGTCTTTTTTTAAGATCGTTACTATCGTATTAGCTTTTTTTCTGAAAAAAATTCAAAAAAATCTGAAAAAATTAAAAAAATAAAGAGGACAACAAATAATTAAGAATCACTGAAAAAAATTTCAAAAAAAAAATCGTTTTCATCGTTAAAGGTATTGTGATATCAGAATCTGATTTTGACTTTTTTACAAAAGTCAAGATCTGATCTTGACAAAGTCAAGATCAGATCTTGACTTTTGTAAGAAAGTCAAAATCAGATTCTGAATTTTTTTTTTAATAAAAAATTTAATATCACAATAACTTTTTTAATATCGTAAAAACTTTTTCTTAATAAAAATTGTTAATATCGCCGTAACTATCATGCTTTCTTAATATCAAAGTTAATTTTTTTTAATATCACTTTAACTTTTTCTTAATATCGTAATATCACGGTTCATTTTTACATGTAAAAAAGCTTAATATCACGTTGGTTTTATAATAGCACAGTAACTATCATGGATTTTTACATGTAAAAAAGCTTAATATCACGGTAGCACTCATAATATCGTTAATATCACATTAGCACTCATAATCAAAAAAGAAAAAAGTGCTCAGAAAAATCTGAAAAAATAAAAAAAATAAAAGAACACAACTAGAGTAAGGATCGCTGAGAAGGAAAAAAAATCAAAAAAATCGTTTTCATGATCAATTGGTACCGTGATATTAGCGTCAGATCTTGATTTTTTTACAAAAAGTTAAGATCAGATTCTGGAATGGGAGATCAGATTCTGGAATGGGCGGTCCAGATCCATCCGCACATCCGCACTAAAAAAAACCATCCGCACATGATATATATATATATATATATATATATATATATATATATATATATATATATATATATATATATATATATATATATATATATATATATATATATATATATATATATATATATATATATATATATATATAGGGTGAGGATCAGATACGTTTTTGTCTTTTAGTGCGGATAGTACGGACGAATCTCAGCCCTCCATCTAGTCAACCATCTGAAAAAGGCGGAGTGGCAATATCGTAAATATCCCGTCTTTTTTTAAGATCGTTACTATCGTATTAGCCTTTTTTCTGAAAAAAATTCAAAAAAATCTGAAAAAATTAAAAAAATAGAGAGGACAACAAATAATTAAGAATCGCTGAAAAAAATTTCAAAAAAAAAATTCGTTTTCATCGTTAAAGGTATTGTGATATCAGAATCTGATTTGACTTTTTTACAAAAGTCAAGATCTGATCTTGACAATATATATATATATATATATATATATATATATATATATATATATATATATATATATATATATATATATATATGTAAAAAAGTCAAAATCAGATTCTGAAAACTTTTTTTTTAATAAAAAATTTAATATCACAATAACTTTTTTAATATCGTAAAAACTTTTTTTTTAATAAAAATTGTTAATATCGCCGTAACTATCATGCTTTCTTAATATCAAAGTTAATTTTTTTTAATATCACTTTAACTTTTTCTTAATATCGTAATATCACGGTTCATTTTTACATGTAAAAAAGCTTAATATCACGGTACCACTCATAATATCGTTAATATCACATTAGCACTCATAATCAAAAAAGAAAAAAAGTGCTCAGAAAAATCTGAAAAAATAAAAAAATAAAAGAACACAACTAGAGTAAGGATCGCTGAGAAGGAAAAAAATCAAAAAAATAATTTTCATGATCAATTTGTACCGTGATATTAGCGTCAGATCTTGACTTTTTTACAAAAAGTCAAGATCAGATCTGGAATGGGCGGTCCAGATCCATCCGCATGTCCGCACTAAAAAAATTGTATCCGCATGTGATCCTCACTATATATATATATATATATATATAAATGCTTAAACGTAGCACAAGATGAGTGGGTTTTTACCTTTTATGAATTTATTTCTACACTTTTGGTCGTTTCAAAATCTATTTGAACCTCCTTAGCTATTTCTTAGAGCCTTGTCAAATCATTTTGACTTCTTCTAACCCTCTGAACTCTCAAGTTCCTTTATTTTTCCAAGTTCAAAAACATCATCCTGCTATAAGTGACAAAATAAACGGTGAGGTTGAACCTGGTTTTTGGTCTCAATGGTTTAAGTGTAGATCGGGTTGTAACCACCTCATTCTACATGCCTATTTTTTCCGTATTTAGTTTTTCTATGTTTTTTTATCGGTCTATGCTTTTATCGATTTATGCTCAAATGCTTATGTATGTCCATTTTTTATGGAGTATATGCTTTGAGTCGTATCTTTGATCATATTGTGTGTACCACGTGACTTGTTGTTATGTACTTTATATATATTATATGCTTCTATGTGTTTTATCCTCATATCACTTTATCATTGTATGATGTTATGTGTTTTATGCTGATATATTTCTCCGTCCTTATAATCTCACACACTCTTTGTGCACATTCTCTTACACATAGACTTGCCGGAGATCCTTGTCAGAACAATCTTCCTATCCCGGTATTATTGTTGTATTTATAGAACATAAAGAGTACAACTTTCCAATACCAAAGAAAGAAAACCACAAGCTAGCATTTTTATAGTAATAACTTCACCATAGAGCAAGGTAAAAGTAAAAGTGAAGTTAAAAAAATGGGTAAATAATGAAACAAGGGACTAAAAGGAACAAAGAGAGTTAGTTAAAGGATGAGAGAGTGCAAGTAAATGATAGGATATAAAAAGAGAGGGTTAGTTTCATCATCATATAAAATCTTCGATCTCATCTGCCTGCCTACTCGTGACCTAGCGTCTTCTGCCACCGTCGTAACCATCATCACAATCACCACCAAAACCAACCACCACCACACGATAATCGATTAAACAAGTTAGGGTTTTAGACGACGATGAAGATGACGATGATGATGATAGATTAAACAAGTTATAGAGTTCAATCGATTCGATTAAAAAAGGATTTATCATTATTGGGGGGATTTAAACTTGTTAATTTTTATAAAAAAAAAAAAAATATGAGAGGAATGCATTCATCAAAAAGAGTTACTTGGGCTTCAGATTTAAATCTTTGTCAGGTATAAATTTGTAAAAAAAAAAAAAAAAAAAGGATTTAATTTGTAACATGCACTTGCAAGTTTAATCAGGACTCAAATTTAACTCTTCAACTTAAACATTGATAAAAAAAAAAAAAAAAAAAAAAAAAAAAAAAAAAAAAAAAAAAAAAAAAAAAAAAAAAACTGTCACAAATAATACAAAAATTAAATAATGTTGGAAATGTTTATATGTATTGTGTATGTCGTGTTGATGATGCTTTGTCGTTTGACGTTATCATAGCTTATTTCATGTTTAGATGGTGTTCATATGTGTATATATTTTTGTGTTTTACTGAATGAAGCTTTTGCTTGTTTGAACTTGGTAAAATAACTAGATTAGTCATACTGATTGTAAATTGACTCGAGTTTGTAGCATTGATTATTTATCGCTTTTATTGCCGAATATGTCATATGAATAGTAGGGAATACGACTTCACTCTGGTTCCATGTTAGCATTCTTGTTATGTCACGTGAAAAACTTTGTTTCGTTATGGTCAAGCTTGAAACAATGTTGCTTTCAGTTCAATCTGAGATAAAGCAAGAAAGCAAGTTACGTTGTTTGTAGGAATCTATGGCTTTAGACTTTAAGCTCATTGACATAATTGTTTTGGCAAACGTTGCACTAAGATCAGACACGTAGATAAGGAAGAAAAATGTGTATTGAATATGTTCATTTTGACACTCTAAAATTAGACATTTTGGTTTCGAGAAACTGTCACACATAGCTGTAAATAATTTTAATGTACTAGAGTGAACCAAAACAGAGGTAAGTGAACAATAATCGATTGCTGCATATGCTATGAGTTAGGAGTTGTATATTATCTTGTCATACTTGTGCTTAGTCTGCATCTTCAGTTCATTATTTGCTGTCAGTCAGATTGAATTGTATATGAGTTATACTTTAGCAAATGTTATCTCGTATATAAGCCTGCACTGAACTTCCTGTAGTGTAGTCGTATTCGTTACTGAAACTGTGACATTATTGGCTCGAATGGTATATTAGTTTTAGAAACGACGATACAAATTTGGAATGCCATGCCAGCAATGTTCATATTGCAAGTACTTCAGGACTTCAAGTAGTATTTGATGTGAATCTGATAGGAAATGAAGTTGTGGTTTGATCTCACAGTATATATTGGATTGGCTGATTTATGTGGTCGTTTGTGTCTGTTGTTATTTACGTTTACCCCTGCTGCTTACTAATTTGATAGATTTACCTCTTTGTTATATTAAGTGACAATTAGCTATGATTTGCTAGTGATAATAATCTAACTGTCATGGGCAGTCTGTAACATATGTAGATGTTAAAAGTTCCATGAACATAAGAAAGCATCTGTTTTTTTTGAACATGATATTTTGGAATAATCTGAGATAACAGTTTGACATTCACTATTAAAATTTTTTATGAAAAGTTTGTTTGGTTTTGAATTTGGATAATGTGACATAAACCGGAAACGCTGAAATAGTTTGTTATCAATTGTATGCAGTTCAAAGTTTAAACACCTTGAAAACAGTTTAATAGTAAGTAAAAACAATTTGTTCCTCTTGTGAGAAGATATTTGGATGTGCATTTTGACAGTCATCATATGGACTTATGGTATTAAGCAGTAAGTATCAAACAATCAGCTATAATAAAACAAGTTTTAGAAAATATTGTTTCAATGTGCTTCTGCTGTATATAGTCGTAATAGGTAGACGATCAGATGTTTGATTGTTTGGTAATATTTGATTACTCATGAAATTAATAGATAAAATGATTAAAAAGAAGCTTTTGTAATACTTATTGATAATGAGTATTGTTGCCTTATGCAATTGATTACCCAAGAAATCTTACTCTTTAATAACCAGCAATTTGTGCTTATCAAACGATCACTGTGATTTGAATTCGATAATACGCAAACTAGTGTGTGTTGGGGGGGGGAATGGAATTTTGTAAGTCACATAAAGCCTGAATTTAGCAGCTGGGCAAGCAAGCATGGCCTTTGATCATAGATCCAACATACACAAACACACTTCTCAAACTGGAATATGCTGCATTTGTATAAATCAAGAATTAACTATCTCAAAACGTTTTTGTGATTTAAATTCTGGTTGTGCAATGTCTGTATCCTTTGAATTCTGTGTTTTCTAATTTTGGAATCGGAGATCAACCTGAACCCTTTTCTAAATCATATTCATTCTTTGTTGGTGGTTTTAGGTCATACTTCTCAAAGGCATTACAGATTTGTGATGACATAAGATACTCTCAACTTTTTAAAATTAAATACTTTGTTCATGTAGAGTTTCAATATCGTCTTGAATCTGAAATGTTTTAAGAACATGTTATAACTTTTGTTCAGATGGGCTAATGGATATCATATGATTGATATTATATACGACAAGCCTATCAAATGAAACAAGCCTCAGTTTGCTAGTTTATTGACTAACACTAGCTGTTAAAAACAGGTAAAGCTGTTTTTGTCAGAGGAATCACCTTCCCAAGTAGGCGTAGGTGGTCAGGATCATCTCCAGGCAAAGTCACCATGGCCGTGGCCTTCGGTAGGAGCAGGTTCTGATGACAATTTGCCACCTGGCTTTGAAGGAAGTCAGCCTTCAAACCCGTTTCAGAGTAAATTATCTCAAGTTCCTGTCATCCAGTGGAAATGTCCTGCCAGAGTAAGTTACTTTATTCAAGTTTTTGCACTTAATATCTAATTCTGTATGTCTTATTAGAGTACGTCATTATGGAAGTAATCTATATATACCATAAGTTTTACCTTTGTGGCGGTGCATGATCCTAACTGATATATCCTTATTTATTTTGGAGGAAGTGTTCTAATTTTAAAGTGTACAAGCAACCTACATATTTTCAGTTTTAACTCATTTCTCGTATTATATAGTATATTGCTACAGCGAATGTGAGCATTGGGTCTCTCTTTTAAATAATTTTTGTTTAAGATTGCGATGGGTATACAAAATTGATTTAACATGATGCATTTTATAATAGTACTTTGGGACTAAAATTGTGTACATCACTTGTGGAAACGATAATAATATGTCATATCTTGTTTTCTGAGATTGAAAATATGCCAGTCACTTGTGGAATCTCTAAAAATTAGTCATAAATTGTTATTTGAGATTGCAAATGTTATAAAATGTGGAAACCATGAAAATATGTCATAAATGTATATTGCTCGTATAAAACCATTCAAACGTGTCATAAACTGTTTTTTGAGATTGAAAATGTGTACATCACTTGTGGAAACCATAAGTATCTCATAAACTGTTGGTCTCCTAAGCCTTAACGATAATAAGTTGGAAATTCACATTAGGATCTGGGTGTGTACATGATTTGGACAAAACCGTTGGATTCGTTTGGACCAAAAGTGAACTATTATTTTGGATTAGGTTCTATTTTATTAAGAACTGAACAAAAAACCGAATAATAGTTAAATTTTGATCTACTTTTTATCGTTAAACTAGTATTGGTACACTAGTATTAGTATATTAATTTACAACTTATACATGTCTTAAACAGTACTTCGCGTCTTATTTACTTATCAAATTCGAACACGTATTCTTAAAAAATTTCTCATCACCTTGCACTTTTACAAACCGTCCATTCAGAGAAATTAGAAGGTTACAATTAATTGAATGTCAAGTAATGGCCAATTAAAATATACTAGCAGGTTACCCGCACATTGCAGCAGCGGGTACCCTGAAATAAAATTTTCCGGTGAATCATGTATTTTAGTTTATTATATTCTTTTTGACAATTTAAATTTACGGATATCAAGAATTTCGTTTATCCCGTACCCGTTAGGGCTCGAGCTCGAGCCCTTTTGGCCCATTGCCCGTTCGGACTTGAATATTTGTATAATGTGCTTTATTATTTGTATTAGTGACATTTAATAATTGTGTTTTGAGTTGGTTGTACAATATGCCTGATAATTTGTATTTTCTTATGTAAGAGGTGTTTTAATAATTGCATTAATTGTATTTATTGACCAGTTAATTAATTGACTACATTAAATATCTTGACCACATGTGTTTTAATTATGTGCAAACTATTGAATCTTACTATAATAAGCAATGCTGAATTTTAAGAGTATCTAATTTTAGTAGGCCTTTGTGCATTATAAGATAGTATGATATGATATGTATTGCAGCTAACACTCACTATATGTATCGAGGCAAAACTGATAGCGGAACTGTTATATACAAACGAAATACTGAATTGTAAAAACCTTTCCAACCAAAATGTATGTTATTAGGATCGGTTCGGAACTTGATATGGTTTGGATGGTTCGGCTCTTTTTTTAGGTTTTTGTGTTGCTAACTATGCTATCATGAATCTGATTCATTTTCAGCTTGTTTATGTTTTGCTAAATATAAATATGTCATTGCACCTGCTTCTCTTCTATTATGGTTATCGTTAGTTTAGCTATGTTGTGATTAATTTTATATATATGTTCTTCAATATTATAGAGCATGTGCTTGACTTTTGAAGCAAGTGGATTCACAAGAACTGTTTTCGAAAGTTAAGCTCGTGTAATTATTGAACATACAGATAAAACTAGTCTTTGCAAATGAGTCAAATCTAATGAGAAACATAATTGGATAACAAGTTGGTAGCGTATGGACTAAATAATCTGATATTACTTAGGCAAGGAGAAGACAGAAACTAGGTCCATTTAACATAAAATTCAACGGCAAATAGATTTACGCAAAAAAAACAATAGTTGTTCTTTCACGTTTTGGCGACGTGAATCTTATCATAGTATTCCAAACAATGTAAGCGAAAGCTACTTAAGTCTAAGGTTCTATTTGCTAAAACCCATTACAAAAATGTGTTAAGGTTATGGTTCTTGGGGACAATTGTCAAGAAATGAAATTTATGTCCTGAAAATATCCCATCAGGTTAATAAACGATGGTTTAGATAACTTTTAACATAGAATTAAGACGCGGCGTCAATTTCAATTTAAAAAAAAAAAAAAAAAAAAGCCCTCTACAGAGCTCATTCAACAGTTTTTGTGCATTTTACTTTTGTGCTTGTTGTAACCGGTAGTTAGACTAGGTACTATGGTCACCAATCCCACCACCTCCACATCAGCGCCACCATTCAGCACACCACCAAACCATGACCACACAGGTTCTATGGTCACCACCAAACCCATTTTTTTTTAACAAATTTATTAAAAAACTAAAATTAAAAAAATTACATTAAAAATTAAAAACATCATACATATTAAAAATGACAATTTCATACTATTAACTTCTTCCGATGAGTCTCTGAACATGAATGATTCGAAGTCCATTTGGAAAATGATAAATAATTTGTTTGAGTTGGGTAGATATCAGAGTTGTGAATAAAAATGATGGGGTATTTGTTGGGGGGGGGGGGGGGGGGGGGGGTATTTATAGGTAAAACGATAAAATTTAAATAATATTTTTTTATTTTTATTTAAAGGCAAAGTGACCGTTGGGGTTTTTTTTGCCAACCCACCAAAAAATGAGGGTGCATTCGGTTCGGTGGTGATCACCACCAAACAACTCCCAAAACAGACCAAACGCGTGCGGTGGTTAGTGGGTTTTATGGTGTTCGTGCATGGTGGAGGCCACCATCTGGTGGTGCCTCACCACTATAGTGACCAGAGTCTTATGTATTTCTTCAAAAGTTCAGACCACATCATATTATTTGTTTTTTTCGCAGTTTGTTATAGATTCCACGTGGCAAGTGGCTGCTGGAGAAGAAAGCAAAGAATTGGAGGTTGAAAATCAACGTGAGATGAGAGTGCTTGAAGCTGTTTATCCACGAGCATCCTCCATCCCTCCAAAGTTCGTTAATTTCTTTTGATTTTGAAATTTTCATAATACATATTGTGTTGCATAAAAATAAAAAAGGTTCATCAAATTTTTGCAGCCCTGCATCGGCAATGGGGGCAGAAGAGTCATCGCATTACAACGATCAGCATACTCCTATTATCCCCATCACTCCCATTGAAGACGAAGATATGGCACCCGACACATCATCATCTGTCGCACCCCCTACAACAACTGTTGCGTCTCATTCGGCCAACGGAATGGTGCCTCCTGGGATGGCCCATGGTGTCGAACCAGATGTAATGACCGCCGCCTATACTGCTTTAAATGCAGCCATGTCAAACACCACTCAAGCTAGCCTCATAGACCCTAACCTACTTATGAAAATCCTCAGCAACCCAACTTTAATTGAGCAACTAGTATCGAATCATGGACCATCCACATCAAGTCAACCACTTTCTCAACCGCCAGCTGTATCTTCACCCAGCCCACCACTGCCTGTTCATGGTCGACCACCCCATATCCCATTCTCAACAGCAACTTCTTCAAATGGCCCTGCTCATTATCAACCACCAAACAAAGCGGGATCCGTTCATGTACCTGTACCAGCATCCGTTTCTGTTTCCAGTTTGCAGCAGCAGCCTCCACAGGAGGTAAATCCAAGGAAGGACATTAATTATTATAAGAGTCTGATACAGCAGCATGGTGGAGAAAACCCAGAACCAGCGAATAGTAATGTTATTAATAGTAATAATAATAGTCAGACAACACGGGATATAAAATCAAAAAGCACGAAACCATGTATTTATTTTAATAGCTCAAGGGGGTGTCGGAATGGTGCAAGCTGTGTTTTTCAGCATGATTCGTCGTCACAACAGAGAGTCAGTAGCTTGCCTGACACACAAAGTGCGAAAAGAATGAAAATGGATAGAGAGATTACTGGTACATAAATTCATCCATTTTTGAGTGGTGTAAATGTCTCTCTAAGGGTGCATTGATATGCCAATCTAAGCTGATTTTTGTGGTTAAACATGAGATTTTGGTTGATGCTTAGGTTTATGCATGATGGCCTTTTGGATGGAGACATTTTTTTTTCATGTATTTGTTGGGGTGGACCAACTTTTTTCTTTTTAATGACATTAGTACATTTTACCATTTCTCTTTTATTTATAAGTTATAACATCATGAAAGAGTTCACTTTTGTTGTGTTAACTTTGGTGCAAACAATTATTTTTGTTTGGATTTTGTTTGATGCAGTAACAAAGATCTGATAAATGTTCCAAGTTACACTAGTGCCGATTTGAAGTATATAATTACGCAAGTTTTTAACACACGTGAAATGATTATTGATATTGCAGAAATTGTTATAAGTATCTAAAATCAAAGTTACCCGAATTGGACATTGGAGTTGCAATCTAGTGAAGTGTTTTTCATTCCGTTGTTCAGGTCATATATTTAGGAGAATTGGACGCTGGAGTTGCAATCCAGTGAAGTGTTTTTCATTTCATATATATTTAAGGCATGGTGGGCACGCAAGCTTATGAAGAACTTAATTTTATTAAGCTACTCGAAAAATTATATTTGTTTACTAACAAACGAAAGATTTTAAAAATATAATCTTTCACTAGTTTCTAACCCAGGGTTGTTAAATAAGATTTTTTTATTTTTATTTATTTATTTATTTTTATTTTTTTATAAAATTAATATAAAATCTTTTATACTTGTATAGTTATGATACCTGTGCAGTTTTTATATAAAATTTTCATTATGTATTAATATCTGTTAATACTTTATATATATTTTTGTTGGACGAAAGATTGGACTTTATTTAACTAATATGGTGTTGAGGTTGATGTTATTATATTTAACTATTGATATCTTGTTTGATAACACGTAATAACCTTTGAAAATATGAATTTTCGGATATCTTTATTTAATATTAAAAAAGAATTACATGCGTCGTTGTTATAAGTAAAATCTCCTGTATTTATTTCAATCTCAAAGTATCCTTTAGGGTCATGGCTTCATTTTGATATTTTATATATATTTAGCTATATTTAATTTATAACTAGTGTACGCGCGGGTTAAACATTTAAAGATGAATAACATGAGTCGTTAGAACATGGATAGTATAAAAAATAATAAGATTTTTCAAATACTCTTACTTAGTCTCATAAAGAGAAATAAAATGAGTCGTTCATATATGTACAATTTCGTGTATTCATTTATATATTACGGTACCTCCGGCTTGTGGCTTTATCTCCACGTGGTTCTAACATGAGTTTTTTTTTTTTTTTTTTTTTTTTTTTTTTTTTTTTTTTTTTTTTTTTCGTCTTTTGGCTTGTAACAATGATAAATTTTTAATAATAAAATTATAATATTAATAAATTAGTAATAATAATAGAGTAAAAATAAAAGTACCATATTATAATATTAATAATAAAATTAATAAAAAAACTATAATAATAATAATAATAATAATAATAATAATAATAATAATAATAATAATAATAATAAATTGCAAAATACAACTCTTTAAACAAGCCAAAAGAGTTGCATCGTTCGTCCTTAGGGATGTGTAACACCCTAATTCCATCGGAACCGGATGCTACACAAACGATACATAAACAAAGCAAAAATCCAAGTCGAATGAATTCTCCAATAAAGAAATAACGTAAGGTGTTCCAAACAAATCAAAACTAAAAGGCATTACAAAGTTCTCGCACCAACCGCATGAAAAGAAAATGCGGCTGAGCAAAAAGCCCTCAGTGCGTGGATACAAAATAAAAGCAATACGAAACAAAAGAAGCGTATTGCTCATAAACAATTATTCAATGAAGGAGTTTAAACAAAAGGTTTAACCGATGAATATATCATGACAAATTAATGAGGTAAGTTCAATAGAATATGAAAATTCGATAAGTTCAATAGAGAAATTCAATACGTAAATTCAATGAGTAAGGTTCAGTGGGGTATGAGCTCAATACAATATAGTGAATATACTAACACTTACATAAATCAAACATCAGCCAATAAACTCATGGAGAATGGAGCATACCAGCTGAGACTCTCTCTAACATTATAATTTGATATAGCAACTGATATGATGAGTCTTGAACTTAAACCATTGAGATTAAACTTTAAAAACTTGAGTGGAACTGCAACCCAATTCAGTTCTTGCATAGTCCTGAAACCACATCGCCTTGAAATATTTGCAACAAAGTGCAAACTGGTAAGCTTAGCAATAACATCTAAGAATCTAAGATCAGGTCAAGTGGAATCTCGTCAAACCGTCAACATAGTCATTTTCTGTAAAGTGCGTCGTGAAAGTTACTCTACTTGTGATATTACAAATAAAATTGGGTGTTACTGGAGAATAACACACTATTGTAAGTTTATAAGGTGCTTTTTATTGCGATCCACGAGAAAATGTTATAATGCCATGTACTCCGCATCAAAGAGGATTAAAGAAACTGTTAGAACCACATGCCTCACGATCCTCAATTTTCTCGCCGCTTAGGATCAACTGACACCATGATAGTGAACATACACTAATACCAGTTCACAAGCACCCAATATCAACACAATGTACAAAAGAGCAATGAAAAAAAGAACCATGGTTTAAATCTGAAATCCTTAATATCATATATATCATGTTTAAACCAAATATCAAAAAAAAATTAACCAAACCCTGTTTAAACAAATACACAATCAGACCCATACCACAGAAGACTGAGCTTCAAGCCTTCAAGATATCATATGAAATAATAACCAATTAACCACATAAAACACACACTCGATACACTAACAAGCAATATGTAGATCTCTCGATTTCATGCCACCAAATAGAAAAACACAACACGGGGACCAGAAAGCCAATAGCTACCTGTCAAACAAATCAAACTTTACTTTTCTTACATATTAGACCATTTCTAACTCGGGTGTTTACCGCGATCCTTCGTTTACAACTTCACCTCTGCCATTTCTTCTCTGTAACAACCACAAAAATATAATCAAACTAGGCGTAATAATAATATACCATGACAATATCTCATCCTTGTGGTTTGTAACATTTTGGTGCATAAAATACCAAATATATCTTTTCATTTGACTCATATCGCCATTGTTTTATTTTTATTATTATTATTTTTTTTATATATCTGAGTCATTAAAAATGGTTTTGTGTCCCTTTTAGACCATTTATAAATACTGGTTTTACAAATAAGAGCATTTAGAACAAAACCCCCTCACAAAACGGTTCTCGAAAATAAGAATTTTTGATATATAATGTTAAATGTCATTTATAATGAGAAACAAAACCATCTTCCAATGACTAGGATGTAAAAGAATAAGTAAAAACCCTTCGAAAATTATTTGAAATTACCTTGACTGCCATTTGCTTTTGTGGTTTGTAGTGCTTGAGACATGGACCTCTGAATACGAGGTGAACCTTGTCTGCCATTTGCTGCACCAGGTAACGAGTGTCTCTTTTTAAGATCCTTGTCGTGCGCATCTGGACTTGACCTCGGGGAGCTATTCGCTATGGCTTTTAATCTTGCAGATTCAGTCGCCTGCATATAGCTAGGGACAGAGGGCTGATGATCACTGTGATCAGGTCTTGGTGACCCAAAAGAATTTCTACGTTTTTCAGTTTTCTCAGGTTTTGGGTCTTTAGGTAACTGATCCAAACTACTTCTTAGAGCGGAATCGACACTAGACTTCTTACTGCTTGACCAGGACTTGCGTTTTTGACTTTGGTTGGATACCTTTTTCTCACTTCTACTCTTCTTAGTGTTGGTTGAGACCTGACTAGACGGTGTTCCTTGTGATTCAGGGACTGTTATATGGCTTCTTGGAGATCCTTCTGACACTTGAGGAACCATTTCATGCTCGGGCTCGGGCTCAATGACACTGTCATCAAGCTTTTGTTCGACTTGTGAGACATCAGCATTATTGGCAGGTTTAGTATTCTCAGTCTCAGGCTCGGCATCATCACGACTGTCATGTTTTTCAGGCATAATAATGTCTATGTTATCATGACCATGTGGATCAACAATCTTTTCATCTAGAACTTTATCTTCTTCCTCGAATTTCTTGTTTTCAACTTCTGACTGGTCTGGTGAGTCAAGTGTGGATGTGATCGACAGCTCGGTCCCACATTCTGACCCACCGTTTGGAACCACCTTTGGACTATCAGAAACCAAACACTCTTCCGGTTCGACAGCTGTCAGTGCGGTAGCTTTTTCAGGAGCAGAGGAACCAATATCCACAGACGATCCTACCTCAGTAACCTGATCAACAGAACTGAGTGGTTCCAATGGTTCAGAAGCTAACTTGTTACTGGATTTCGATGGCTCAGATGAAACAGCATCATCTTGTTTAGAAGAGTTGACGGATTTCAACTGGTCAGAAGAAACATCATCTTCTTGACTAGAAGAAGTGGGTGACTTAAGTGAGTTGCTCCTAGAAGTCAGCTCCTCAAACCTCGACTGAGCAGCGATAAATGCAGGATTACTTGCTTTTCTTCCAAACACGGACTTCCTTCCCTCTGAATCAGGTTGGTCAGCTGCAAGTCTTTTTGCTGAACGTTTGGGTTCAGGTTCTGAAACAGGCTTCTCGGAATTTGGAACTGCCTCAATCTGAGGTTCCACATTCAGCTCCATAGGTTCATCTGGAGGAGTATCAGGCTTTCCTACTGGCTCTAGAGCCTCTAGTACAAACGTGTTTGCTGGTTGAGGCTTCTCTTCTTCATCGTGTCTTAAATGGGAATTCTCTTCAATACTGATCAAATTTTCTTCATCTTCTTCACATGGTACCATTGCTTCCTTAACATCAGAAATCATTTTGGTTGATTCACAATTAGAAGGAATGACTGTTTCAACTTTGTCCTGCTCTTCTTGTGGTGCATGTGACTCAATAGTTTCTGGTGTAGAAACGGACATCCACCTCTCCAGCCAATTCCAAGCTGAATCTGATTTTAAGGGATCACATTTGATGTTAATTTGTTTGGTCTTCGGTGTAGATTCCAGCAGCTATCATAAAAATAAATGTTAATTCACATTCAATTAGAATAAAATGCAGAGGCAATAAAGGATCAAGAAGTTTCGGACGAGAGAGAAGAAAACGGTGAATGTACCTGGCGAGCGAGACTGTTACTTAATAGCTTCTCCATGGAAATATGTGTTGGATTTTGCACTCCCTGAAAAAATCAGAACGTATTAATAGCTCATGATCAAAGAAAGGAAGTTTCTTTATTTAAATAAGAACATAGAACCAAACAATTAAAGAACAAAACTCGCTCCTTTCTATAATAACCCAACAACGGCTTTGCATGCACGTTGAAGGTTTGAGTGTTTATATATTACTTAAGTTAAAATAGGATCACACTTGATACGATTTAGTGTGTTATTGCAAAGGGATATTCTCTTGTTACAAAATATTTATATATACGCTACTTTACCTTCTCTCCAACAGAGGATCTTTCTGCAGACAGATTGCCACGACGAGCACGAACAAGAGCTTGCATCTTAACAATGGCTTGAACACAACGTAAAGTCCCCAATGCATGACTCCTAACCAAATGCCCTCTAACAGCAGCTTGCAACTTTACCACATTTTTATACTTCACCATTTGTCTCTGAGCCTAAGAATGACAAATAACCACAGATCTAAGAAACACAACTTAAATTAAATAGCACATAGTGGAAATAATAAATATAATCATATATATATATACGTACCAAAAATTTCCTAACAGCAGCCTGGATTACAAGGATGGCCGATTCAGATACAGATTCAGATTCATCAGTAACGAGCTCGGGATCACATTTAATATCATCTTCACAAGTATCCGTTGCAACGGTCGAGACTGTAGTGTCTTTGGTAACTGAATTAGATAGACGAGGGGGTTCGTCTATCCATATATTGTCAGAAGTTTTCTCAGATATGTTAGAAGTAACTTGAGGTACCACACTTATACTAGTAATAGGTTCTGAGATATCTTTTTTCTCAGATACGTTAGATATAACTTGAGGTACCGAACTGATACTAGTAACAGGTTCTGAGATATCATTTTTCTCCGATATGTTAAATTTTACTTGAGGTACCGAACTTATAGTTGTAACAGGATCTGAATTTTCCTTTTTCTCTGAAGAAGGTGCTTCGGTAACCACTGTGTTACTCAGGACTCGATGTCTGGCTGATCTTTTCCTAAAACTCCATCCACGCTTATCGGAACCTTTGTTCTGAAGTAAGTTCAATTGAATAACAAAGATTAATCATACGCGTCTATATCCAAATTTATTTCAAAGAGTTAAACCTATTAAGTATCGTAAACTGTCAAATTAACTACGAGATCTAATCAATATATATGCATTTAGCTGTAGATTTAACCAACTTTTTAACTAACTTAATCGATCAAGCAACAGATTACAAAATAACATCTTGATTAAAAAATTTAAACTGATAATGCAAAAAAATAATTTAAACAAACCACAAATCCTAAAAGAAACATCCACACACACACAAATCACGCATTCCTAAATTATAATCACCTTCTTGGGTCCCTTAATAAACATTTCCATAAGATATGATCATATATATAAAGTCTATCTAAAAAAAAAAAAAAAAAAAAAAAAAAAAAAAGACATTAACAGTTAACTGTAATCAACCACTTAACACAAAGCAAGGTCACAATTCCAACATTCTTTAAAAAGGAAAAAAAAGAAAAATCAAATTTGCTGCAAATTTCAACCTAATAAAATACCAAATACAAATCAAGATCTCAAAACCTCAAACACATAAATCTTGGTTACGTCAAAACAACATTTCAGATCAGTCAAACAAACTTGATCCAACAGTTACACATATAAACCATAACACACATAAACAATTTAAAAAAAAAAAAAACATGTTTTGTTTTGTTTTTTTTTTTTTTTAAATGGTACCTCGGAAGAAGAATGAACGTCATCTGGGTCAACAGATTCATCACCACCAGCACAAGTTATGATCTTGAAACATGATGTTGAAGATCGTCCCATGTTTCACAAACCAAAGGATCTTATGTTGTTTTTTTGTCTCAGTCATACATTTGAGAGTGTGTTTGGTTTTTTGGTGGTTTATTGTTGGAAATTGGACCAGATAGAAAGGGTAAAGGGTATTTATGGTAACAGCATTAACCTAAGTATGCTCCTCTAATCTAGGCTGCCCCGTTTTTTTATGTGTCTCGTTGTACTTTGTGCTTTCAAATATGTACCAACTAAAAACATGCTCAATAGATTATTGTACTTGGTTAAATTATTTTCAAGTCGACAAGATTCAAGTTTTTATTCAACGTTGAAATGAAAACTTGAGCTTATAATTCTGATATGTTCTTATGTTCTCCTATGTTTTTTTCTCTTTTTGGGTTTTGCTAGGCTGTGGTTAAAAGGAAGTTTGTTACTATAATTTAATTTAAGAAATGAAATCCTTCAATCAGAATCAAATGTTTGTTGTATATTCATAATTTTAAGGATTGTATCCATGTTTTTCAGAATTGACATTCAATCATAGTGATTTATAGATGACTTTGTTATAAAACCCATTCTCTTAGCGACAACCCTTAGAGCACTAGGTACCCTGGTGCCATCCCGCTAGTGCCGTGGAGAAAAATGCTGCCACATCAGCATATTTTTTCATAACACCAGAATTTACAACAACACCAAAAACCCTCTCCCTCATATAACACCAGTTTCTGGTGCCGTCGTGCACCCTTTAGCACCACATATATTTTTTGTTTTTCTTTTTTCATTTGTTTAAACATATTTACATAAATCAACACATTTAACTAAAATTAAAATTTTTCATTAACAAAAAAAGAAAAAAAATACATTAAAGAAAAAAATACATTAAAATTTTCATTAGCACACACTTATTAATCATTACCGACTCCGCTTTACACTTAATTACTCGTTACCAATTCCATATTTCCATTTCATGAGAACCATTTAAAATTTTAAACAACGCATAACCATTTAACATTAGAACCATCATAAGGAAAATAATAGTAGATGTTAAATAAACAACATAACCCATTAGGCCCATGTGCTCAAGCAAGTCCAACAAACAAAATACATTAATTTTTATTGCCACTTACAACCCTAACATATTATTTTAAACCCACACAGTCATCTTCCTCATCCCATTCTCAAATACATGCACTTCTCAGATTACTACACTCTCAAAAAAACACGAACAACACAACAAATACAAAAGATCACAGCCTTTTAATTTAATTGAAAAAGGATAACAAAACTAGAAAATGCGAAAAAAAGGGGAAAACGCGAGGGACGGTACCCGACTCGCGCTGTCAGGTGGCGTTTTTCGGGACCATCTCGGCTGGTGACGACGGCTTAGGACTCGAAAACGTGAGGGCCGGTACCCATCTCGTGCCGTCGGGTGGCGTTTTGGGGGAAAACGTTAGGGAAAACGCAGGGTACCTTAGGCTCTTAGGGATTCACCACAAAATATATATGTTCTCATAAGTTTTGTAAATTAAGAAAATGATTTTATTTTTATCTAACTTAAGCTGCAAAGTTTCACGTTTCTTAGATATGTAAGGTAAAATGCAATTAAAGCATAGTCGAGAAAAAATGGAATTTTCCAACAAAACCAAATAAGTTTAAGGGTACACTCCAAAATACATCATATGATTTACCCCATTTCGCACCATACATTCTTCTCGAAAAAGTTGCAACATATACATCACTCCGTTATTAAAAGTTAACCTATATGTATCCCTCGATTAAAACAAGTACAAACAGCGAAAATTATTCCTCCGTTATCTCCTAACGAGATAGAAAATATTTAAACAGTTAGTCCTTTAGGTTAACTGTAGTTGCACCACCGTTAGTTATTTTTTTACATTTTCGTCCGTTTTGTACGTTTTCATCTACTTTTTTTTTACGTTTTAGTCATTTTTTTTAAATGTTTTGTATTTTTTTTACGTTTTCGTCCGCTTTTTAACGTTTTCGTCTATTTTCTCATGTTTTATCTGTTTTTTTACGTTTTCGTCCGCTTTTTTACGTTTTTGTCTGTTTGTTTACGTTCCACTCTTTACGTTTTGTCCATTTTTTTACGCTTTCATCTACTTTTTTAAGTTTTAGTCCTTTTTTTTTCTTTTTTTTAAACGTTTTTGTCCTTTTTTTTTACGTTTTTTACGTCTGTTTTTTTATGTTTTTATCCGATTTTACGTTTTCGTCCACTTTTTTTTTACGTTTTAGTCCATTTTTTTTACGCTTTCATCTACTTTTTTAAGTTTTAGTCCTTTTTTTCCTTCTTTTTTTTTTTTTCTTTTTTTAAACGTTTTTGTCCTTTCTTTTACGTTTTTACGTCTGTTTTCTTATGTTTTTATCCGATTTTACGTTTTCATCCGTTTTGTTGGGATCATACTTTAGTATTTAGTCAAGTCTCGGTCATTACATTTTGTAATAGGTTGCTTTAGTATTATTTATGATTATTGTTTAGTTAATGGGCAACATGTAAAAGCCCATGAGGCCTTGAAAGCCCACGTATGAAATGATAAGGGAGGAAGGGAGTGTTGCCCTAGCTCCTCCCTTATAAATAGAAACCTTATGTTACATTTTATGTTGTTGGTTATTTGATTATCTTAGTGAAACTCTTGCACTCTCACCTTTCATATTGTCTTATAATCAACCACCTCTCATTCTCATCTTATTTCTTCATCAATCATACTTGTGTTTACATAAATGGTGACCTAACAAGTGGTATCATTCGCCTACTAGAAGTTTGAAGTGAGTTTCTTTGGCTAACGTGGGGATTGGTGCTTATTTCTTCATCTTTTTGCATTTTTCTTTGTTTCTTTCACTCAAATCTTGAAGCTTGGATAAGTTTCAAGGTTGATATAGTGATTTGAAGCTTAGTTGTTGCATAAAGTTGTGATTTTTTAAAGTTTTTTTAAGGTTTTATAGCTTCTTTGATATTGGAAAACTAGTTTTTGGTAGCTACATCTTCTAAAGTTAAGGTTTTCTTAGTATTGGTGAAGTTATTTGATCAAAAGTACCTTATTTCTAAGCATTTTTTCATCAAAAAGTCATTATTTTGGATGAACAGTACGGTTTACGCGTAAAGTGGTCGGAAAAAGTACTATTTCCAGCTGTCTACAGTGTTTTTTGGTCGGTTTACGCATAAGTCTAGGCCAAAACCCTTTTCTTACGCGTAAAATTAGTCTAAACCCTTTTCTTACGCGTTAAATAGGCCAAAACCCTTTTCTTACGCGTTAAATTGGTTAAAACCCTGATCCTACGCGTTAAGTGCTCTTTTACGCCTTAAACCTACGCTTAAGTTTGATTCTACGCGTAAGTCAGAGTTACGCGTAACTTGCCAGAGTTTACGCGTAAGCTTCATCAACGATCTTCTCCTCGTGTAACGGTGACTCAGTACTTCCCTAGCTTGGATAAGTTAGTGGAATACTTCGACTACGGTTATCTTTCACGCTTGGATAAGTTTGAAAGATTTGTTTGGTTGTTTAAACCTTACGCATAAGTCTAAACTTACGCATAAGCCTAAACTTACGCGTAAAGAGAAAACTTACGCCTAAACTATTAGTTTACGCATAATCTACTCTTTACGCATAACTTAAAGTTTACGCGTAAGATTAAGTTACGCGTAAGAATTGAACTTACCCCAAGGATTTTGCAACTTACTCAAAGGAACGTGCATTTCATTCTTCTACAAAGATCCATTTCTACACAAGTGTTCTAAGATGTCTCAACCACCTAATCACTACTTCCCTCACTCTTATCCTCAGCAACAACAACCTCAGCAGTATCAGCAACAACAACCTCAGCAGTATCAGCAACAACAATACCTTCCGCACATAATGAATCAACAACCTCCTAAATACAATCCACAACAACATTACCTAATGATGCAACAACAGCTCATTCCTCAACAACAACCTTATCAAGTGCCACTACAAAACACTCAGTTTTCCTCCAAACAACCTCACTGGTTTGACAGAATGTGTGAAGTTATTACAACTCAACAATCCCGACATGAGGCAGGATCACTTGAAACACCTCCAATGCTTACACCTGGAAATTATGTGCAATGGTCAAGTCGATTCTTACGATTTCTTGAACTAAAGAAACCTCATGGGAAGTTCTTGAAGCAAGTGATACTTGAAGGACCATTTGAGTGGCCAACAAGATTTGAAGCTGGTGATCCACATGCTGATCCTCCACGTCCTCCTGGTGATAGACCCCTTGCAGAATCTGCACTCACTGAAGAACAGAAACTACATCGTGAAGCTGATCAGTATGCAATGGCTTATATACTTCAAGGTATACCTAATCCGATCTATCGAAGTGTCGATGCTCAGAAAACAGCCAAAGCAATGTGGGAACACGTTCATCTCCTAATGGAAGGAACTCAATTAAACAAAGATGACATGGAATCCAAGCTTTACATGGAATACACTGACATCACAATTGAACCTGGAGAGTCACTTGAATCCTACTATCATCGT
Organism: Artemisia argyi; assembly: GCA_030686995.1. Lineage (NCBI taxonomy): Eukaryota > Viridiplantae > Streptophyta > Magnoliopsida > Asterales > Asteraceae > Artemisia > Artemisia argyi. The sequence goes on from CM060698.1 coordinate 40,533,747, forward strand.
TTCATAAATGTGGTCAATGATCTAGAACGTCACAAAATCACAGTACCAAGGATCGCTGTGAACTCCAAATTTGTTGGTAGTCTTGGCCCTGATTGGCATAAATATGTGACATTTGTTCGTCAAACGAAGAATCTTCATGATGCTCCATATGGTTTGTTGTATGACTTTCTGAAACACCATGAACCTGAAGTGGAAAAAGATCGAGCTCTACGAGGAGGTTACACACCCACAACAACACCAAATTCTTTGGCTCTCGTAGCTCAATCTCCCTATGCTCCACCACCACTGTCAAATCATGCATATGTTCAAGAGCAGAACTACTTCAGTTATCCACAATCTTCCACCTTGAACCAAATGGTCCCTTATGATTCATCTCCACAAGATACTTCTACTCAACTTGTTCCGTCAAACAACAATGATGCTGTGTACTACTCCAACTGCAATGATGATGACGATGATGACTTTAATACGTTGAATCAGGGACTTGCTCTTATTGCTCGTGCTTTCAGCAAATTCTCCAACAAAACGAACAACTGTCAACGTTCATCTTCTAATACCAGGAATCAAGCTGTTGTAAATGATGGAAGAGTGGAAATTCAGAATCGTAACTATGGTAGATCTGGTTCAGGAAGTTCTTCAGGAAGTTATGGGAATGGTCAGAGGTTTGGTAACAATGCAGGGTTCAGGAACAACTCAGGATCTTCTCAACAAAGGTCTGACTCAGTTGCTACAAGGAACTCCACCTCAGGGAATGCAGTTTGGTGCTACAATTGTAATGAACAAGGTCATATTGCTACAGCATGTCCCAAACCGAGAACTCGGGGTAGTAAGTTTCACAAGCAGGCATTACTCATGGCTCTTCAGGATGAAAAAGATGGACATTTCCCTGAACAGGACAACAACTTCATGGCAAATGTGAACAACGATGATGACATGGAAGATCTGGAAGCCAATGCTGCTGTGATGCTTATGGCCAACATGCAGGAACTTAAGCTCAATGATTCAGGTCCAGTGTATGACACTGACGGCTTGTCTCAGGTACATGACCTCAATGAATGTTTTATTAATGAAATAGTCTCACCTTCTGCTTATGAATCAGATATGGCACAAGTTGTTCCATCTAAATCATCTTCATCATCTCATACAGATGAACAAATAAACACAGTTGTCATATTCGATGATGACACAGTTGTTTCATTTGATGATCCTATTGAGAATGATAAACATGATCATTTCGAACAACATGAACCATCATTTGATCCAGACCCTGATCTCATATTGTTATCAAAACAACTGGATGCTCAACAATCGCAAATAATAAAGTGCAACGAGAAAAACAAAGTTTTGAAAGAACAAAATGCGTCACTTGCAAGAGATATTGAATGTTATAAAATTCAACTTTCTAATCAGGAAAACAAGATTAAACATGCAAAAAGTTTTGAAAAAGCTTTTCACGATTCCTACAACAAAGAACAAGATCTTCAACGCAAAATGCAAGATTTAATCGAGTCAAACGGAAAGTTGATTTCAAAACTCGAAAGTGAAAAGAGTGAATTGAAAATGCAAGTCGAACGTCTTCAAACAGAACTTTCAAAAACAGAAACAGAATTGTCAAGTTGTCAAAAAGATTTTTGTGAACATAAAATACGAAAAAGGAAGTATATAGATAACTTACTCGGTGATATTGTTGATCTTGAAAAACAATTGAAAGAATTTCGTAACATTGTTTACAAACACGGGAACTCTGTCACAACAATTCAGAAATTTACTTTAAAACCGAGACCCGGTACTGGATTTGCACTTGGCGATTACAATTCAATGTTTCTTCACAATGCATTCAAAGATGTTCCAAAAATTTACAGTATGGACTATTTGCTTGATAATACGATTGTGCGTGCTGTTGTTTTTGATACTGAGGAAGAAGAAGAACTTGAAGACGAGAGTCGGTCAAAAATGAGTAATGTTCAATATTGCACATCATATGACTATTCAAAAAATCCAGTCAAGTTCGTTACTCAAAAGGATTTACCTGAGAAATCATGGTTTATCGAAGAGTCGTATGTTTCATCTCACAATGAGGCCCCTGTCCAAACTGTAGCACAAGTAAATGGTCCTTTACCATCATCCGGTGAACTTTCACCCTTACCAAATAGTGTTGGTGTCTTAAATTATTTTAAAACTTTTATGGAAGACATCGAAATTTTGGAGGAGACAATTGAACGTAATTCTAAAATAAAAATTGAAACGTTTCAATCTGCTTACGAGCGCGAAAAGAGAGATATTTTTCAAAAGCAATTGTTGCCTATTGTCAAACACCTCCGTCTCTGTGCTACACGTTGGGATCAGGAACTTCAAAAGGAGGTCAAACATATGATAAACGTTTTCAATGATAATCAAAATGAAATTTTGGTTCAAAAGCAAAGAACTAGAGTTTTCAAAAATGATGCTGATCGACTCTTAGAACAAGTTCTCAATGCTGATATTTTGTCTGTTATCATGAATGATCTCTATAATTCTGGTACTTCTATGCTTAAGCATGATCATTGTGTTGATAATAACTTGTTGAATGTGGAAATTGAGACACTGAAACATGAGAATGATAATCTGAGGAAAAAGAATGATGATGTGACAAAACAGTTTTCAAAACAAATCAGTCTACTTAATCAAAGGCTTGAATGGTGTCAAGCTAAAAGTCTTGAAAGGGAATTGAAGTTTCAAAGTCACAATGTTTCAAACTCTTGTCAACTTTGCAAAAACAATGAGTCTTTAAAAGGTTTGTGTCTCAAATACGAGAAAGAAATTGCGAAGTTAAAAATTGAAAATGACGAGTTTCTACTAAACCACATAGACATCAAATATTGCAATGGTATACTTGAGTCTAATATTCAGGATAAGAATCACATCATCATCGAGTTGAAAGAGAAAATCAAAATACTTGAAAAAGGAAAGATGGTTGACACCACGGTGATAGCACCAGGAATGTATAAATTAGACATAACTGATAAAGGAAAGGTTGTTCAAAATACTAATGTTGCAAACTCCACTTCTACAGGACTAGTCTCCCCTACTAGCGTTAGCAGACCCAAGCGAAACAGTAAAAAGAAGAATAGGCTCTAGCAACGTAAGAGAGGACAACTAGAAGCTCAAGAAGTAGAAGACCAACTTAGGAATTTGAATAAAACTCATGTTGCATCAGATTTAGATTCTAATCTGGCAAATTGTAATCAAAATCTAAATGTAACGAATGATGAACCTTTGAATGTTTTGAATATTAATGCATCTTGTGTGTTTTGTCGTAAAAGCGTTTCATCTGGTGATCATACTAAATGTATTGCTAATTCTCTACTTCATCGTCATAAGAAATGTAGGACACGCATTCCTTCTAGGCCCACTACTGCCTCTAAGTCTATCTTAGGAAAGCCGCCTTCTACGGTTTCTAGTGAAGTTGATGTTACCCCCATAGGTGCAGAGAACAAGTCTAGGAATCAGCCAAACACTAGTGAATACACCATTAAGAAAGCTCGAACTAGTTGGAATTGGCAACGTTGGTTACAACACAAACCTGATTTTAAATGGATTCCTAAATTATTGAATACTTGTGCTTCTAACCAACTGGAACCCGCAGTTTCTTTGGGTTCCACCCTTACTTCTGTTCCATCCGTGTCCTCTTCTTGTGATGCAGGTGGTGCAGATTGTTCTCTGGATTGTTGATAGCGGATGCACCCGACATATGACAGGCAATCTCAAACTGTTACACAACTTTGTCTCAAAGTTCATTGGTACTGTCAGATTCGGGAATGATCATTACGCTTTAATCATGGGGTATGGTGACTTTATCAGTGGGAACATCGAAATAAGCCGTGTTTATTATGTGGAAGGCCTTGGACACAACCTTTTCTCTGTTGGTCAATTCTGTGATGGGGATCTAGAAGTTGTATTTCGTGAGAAAACTTGCTTTGTTCGTGACTTACAAGGAAACGATCTTATGTCTGGCTCCCGTGGCTCCAATCTTTATACAATTTCAATGTCAGATATGATTGCAACATCTCCGATATGTCTTCTCTCCAAAGCAGAATCAACTAAATCTTGGTTATGGCACAAACGTCTTTCACACTTGAATTTCAAAACTATGACTGACCTTGCTCGTTATAAACTTGTTGAGGGATTTCCAAGATTCCGTTTCACCAAAGATCACTTATGTCCTGCCTGTGAACAAGGAAAAAGTACTCGGGCTCATTTTCCTTCAAAACCTGAGCACAGTACGAATCATGTTCTACAACTGCTTCATATGGATTTGTGTGGACCGATGCGTGTTCAAAGTATCAACGGTAAACGCTACATACTAGTAATCGTCGATGATTTTTCCAGATGGACTTGGGTTTATTTTCTACGAAGTAAAGATCAGGCTCCTTCTATGATCATCACCTTTCTCACTAAAATTCAAGTTCAGTTACGCAACACGGTCCGAATAGTCAGAACTGACAATGGAACTGAATTAAAAAATCAGACACTTAGGTCTTATTATGAGAAAGTGGGAATTGAACATCAAACATCTATTCCTAGAAGCCCAGAACAGAATGGTGTTGTTGAAAGACGCAACAGGACGTTAGTGGAAGCTGCTAGAACTATGTTGATTAATGCTCAATTACCTGATTACTTGTGGGCAGAAGCTGTTTCAACCGCATGCTATACTCAAAACCGTTGTATGATCACAAAACGTCATCGCAAAACACCATATCAAATTGTTCACAAAAGGAAACCGAACATCGATTACTTTCATGTTTTTGGAGCACTCTGCTATCCGAAAAATGATCGTGATGATTTAGGTAAACTTAAAGCAAAGGCTGACATCGGAGTGTTCATTGGATATTGTGAAAATTCTAAAGGTTTTCGGATTTGGAATCGTCATACTCGTGAAATTCAAGAAACCATTCACGCTAATTTTGATGAGCTCACACAGATGGCTTCTGAGCAACACAGCTTAGGACCCGAATTTAACCGTCTTAACTCTCCGGCATCTTCGGCTGAACCATTGCCACTCAATCGCAAAGAATTGGAAACCTTGTTTGCTCCACTGTTTGATGACACAATTGAATACCGTCCTACTGAGGTCTCACCAAATTCCGCTGCTCAACCTGACAATATTCATGTACCAGACTCACCTCAACAAACTTCAACAACTGTTGAGAGAGACGGTCCTCCAATTGCTTCACCATCTACAGTAGTACAAACTGTTTCTAACTCCCGCCACTCAGCTGAAGATCCAACACCACTATCAGTTCCACAATCCGCAGAGCATGATCCTGATGCGTTCTTCAATCCGTTTGCACCAGCTACTACAGTTCCTGATATAGCTGAGTCGTCAACACGCAACTTGGATCCTGCCAACATGCGAGATACATATCAACTACACCCTTCAACACACAAATGGACAAGAGACCATCCTCTAGTTCATATTATTGGCCATCCAGATGCACCAGTTATGACAAGACAACGACTTCACACAGATGGAGAAACTTGCATCTACGCACTCACAGTTTGTCATGAAGAACCCAAGAACATTAAAGATGCAATGACTTATGACAACTGGATTGAATCTATGCAAGAGGAATTTCAGCAATTCATAAGATTAGAAGTCTGGGAATTAGTTGAAAGACCTGACGGAGTCTTTGTCATTGGGTTAAAATGGATATGGAAGAATAAGCTTGATGCTGAAGGCACTGTCATACGAAACAAATCACGTCTGGTAGCGAAAGGATACTCTCAACTGGAAGGTCTAGATTTTGCTGAATCCTTTGCTCCAGTGGCTCGACATGAAGCTGTTCGGATCTTTTTGGCCTATGCCGCACACAGGAATATGGTAGTCTTCCAAATGGATGTCAAAACAGCATTTCTTAATGGAGATCTCCGTGAAGAAGTTTATGTTAGCCAACCTGAAGGCTTCGTTGATCCTGAGCGTCCTAATCACGTTTACCGACTCAAAAAGGCACTCTACGGACTCAAGCAAGCCCCACGGGCGTGGTATGACAAACTGTCTACTTTCTTATTGGCCAATAAATTTTCTAAAGGATCGGTGGATCCCACACTATTTACAAAAACCTACGGGGAGGACTTACTTGTTGTTCAAATATATGTCGATGACATCATTTTTGCCTCAACAAAAAGAAGTTACTCTAATGATTTTGCAAAATTAATGAAAGATAATTTTGAAATGTCCATGATGGGTGAACTTTCGTTCTTTCTAGGACTTCAAGTTCATCAATCACCCCGTGGAATTTTTATAAATCAGTCTAAATATGCTCTTGAAATTTTGAAGAAACATGGAATGATGTCTTGTGATACTTATAATACACCAATGGGCTATACCACAAAACTAGATGCTGATTTACATGGGACTCCAGTTGACCCTACCAAATACCGAAGTATGATTGGGTCCCTCATGTATCTCACAGCTAGCAGACCTGATATAGTATTTGCTGTCTACATGTGCTCCCGCTATCAGTCCAGACCAACTGAAAAACACCTCAGTGAGGTCAAGAGAATCCTTCGATACATAAAGGGAACCATTAACTTGGGGATCTGGTATCCGAAGGATTCTGGCTTTGAACTAATTGCTTTTTCAGATGCTGACCATGCAGGATGTTTAGACACACGCAAAAGTACATCTGGTGGATTACAATTTCTCGGAGACAAACTTGTGTCATGGCAATCTAAGAAGCAGGACTGCACTTCACTGTCGTCTACAGAATCTGAATACGTAGCCATGTCTGCTTGTTGTGCTCAAGTCATTTGGATGAGATCACAACTTAAGGATTATGGCTACCTATTCAACAGGATTCCTATCTACTGTGATTCAAAGAGTGCAATTGCTATCTCCTGCAACACTGTGCATCATTGCAAATCCAAACACATCGATCTCCGATATCATTTCATCAAAGAGCATGTGGAAAGGGGTACAGTTGAACTTTATTTTGTTGGAACTGAATACCAATTGGCGGACTTACTTACCAAATCCTTGGCACCATCCAGGTTTGCTAGTTTAGTTCACCAAATTGGTATGCGATGTTTGACTCCAGAGGATCTGGAAAAGTTTTTAAAACACAACTGATCGTCAAACATCAACACTATCTTTGTAAATATTTTTCTCAAAAACAAAATACAAAAATATAAAACCTTTCAAAAAAAAAAAAAAAAAAAATGCAAGTATAAAACTCTTTCAACACTATATTTTTTCTAAAATGTCTTCAATCATTTAAAATTAGTGTTGAGGGGGAGGAAAAGTATGTTTTTTTAATTACCAAAAATTATTTTTACCTTTTATACTTGCATTTTACCAAAAACATTTACGTTTTATCTACTAAGTTGATTCAAAAGGTTTTCGGGTTACTCTCCTTGATCAATACCAATTTAATTTTACCATGATCTAAGGTCGAGGGGGAGTACGACAAGTTGTTCTTATCATTTCTTGGAGTTAATATACAAATACTACAATGTGTTAAAATGGTTAGGCATTAGGTATAAATGTTTTGTTAGGTTAAGGGACTAAAATTGTCACTTTGAGTAACTTGATTTAACCGCAGTCATTACTAGGTCTGACCACTCACATTTACTTTTCTGCAAAAACACATTTAATTTTCACCAACTCTATCCTACGATCCACAATCAATCTCTTGATCTAATCAACTATCCTTGAATCTGTAAGTGTGATTATGTTTTGATCATGATTTTGAACTAAGGTTTTTAATTTTATAACAATCCAACGGCTCAATCTATCACAATCGATTAATTTGTTTTTGAGTTATGCGTAGAATTCATACCCAGAATTAAGTGATGTTTTTGATTGAATTTGTTGGTGGGTTTTGTTCATATTATGCTACTAATCATGTTTGTGAACTCCAATCTCACCCAGAATCATCAATTGGGTGATTTGAGTGATTTGGATATTAGGGTTCATACATATGATTTAGGGGTTCCTGAGGTTGATCATTAGGATTGTAATTTGTGATGGGGATAGTGTTTGTGTATGCCTAGGATCACTTGAATATGGATTAATTGGATTTTAAACATGTTTTGTTCTTGAATCTAAGGTTTAGGGTTCGTAGGTCACTAGCAGATCCTATCTTGTGATTTTGTGGATAATTTGTGTTTATATTTGAACCATATGATCCTTATGTTGATTGAATCACTTGCCCCATGTTAATTCCTACCCAGATTCACGTTTGATTAAGGTTGTGATTAGGTGTTCATACGAGTTTACGCGTTAAGTTGTATTAGGCATGTTTACGCATTAAAATGTATGAATTAAGTGTATTGGATTAGTTATTGATCAGTGGTAATGTTTGTGCACTTTCAGGAAACATACAACTCAAATTTCTAAGGTGAATTTCTGGAAAATGGTGTCTTTACGCGTTAAATGTTCATCCTACGCGTAAGATTGAATCTTACGCGTAAGATTCGACACGTGGACAAATTGTGTCTTGGATAAGACATAGTTTACGCATAAAATTGTTCTTACGCATAAGTTCTGACCTTACGCATAAGTCTAGAACTTACGCGTAAGTCATTACCTACGCATAAGTTGCAATTTACGCCTAAGGGTAATCCTACGTGTATCTTCAATTTCTACGCTTAAGACTTATCTTACGCGTAAAATTGATCTTACGCGTAAGTTTCACTTTACGCGTAATATTCCATCTTACGCGTAGATTTTGCACTTACGCATTATTTCTATACTTACGCTTAAGTCAGGTTACGCGTAAAAACAACTACTTACGCGTAAACTTGTCAAAATTCCAAAATTTTCTAAGTGTTGGAAATTTTCCAATGTGTAACTTGTTGTAAATGATAAACTTATGTTGTAACTGAATTGTTTTATGTTTCTAACAAGTAATATAACTCAAGTTTGTCACATATCAAAAGTTTTTCACACACACAAACCCCCACTGATCAATGTCAAACATGCAAATGTAAACATGTTCAATGAATGTCTATGCTAACATCATCAACAATTGCCATGTTTGTGTGTTTATGATCTACTCAGATGGCAGAACACAATGACATCCCATACGGACCAGAACCTGAACCCATTCGTGCATGGGAAGATACCTTTCCTGAAAACTACTCCAGAAAGATAGGAAGGAACAACCTGAGAGTCAACTTCAACAAACTTACATGCAATGAGTCTTCTTGCCTTGTTGCAGTTGATGCTCTCATCTATCACCCGTGCAAAGTTCTACTCACCAAATCTGCTGCAGTGGCATGCTTCTACATACATCAGTTTTGGCACACAATCCACCTGGACCTCCTGGAAGAGTCCTTTACTTGTATGCTTCACATGAGACAAGTCACGATCGACAAGGATCTTCTCCGTAGTGCTCTTGGACTTCCCGAACTTGAACCGAATGAAGAGTATGACCAAGTTCCCACTGAAGAAGAATTGATAGAATGGCTGAGAGATATTGGGTATGATGAGTCTGAAGGGGTCATTACTAGTCACTCTAGGGTCAATATCAGATTTCTTCCACAGCCTTGGAGAACTCTCTACATCATAATTGCCAAGTCACTATCTGGCAGAGACACAGGCCATGAACACCCTAAGCTCCAACATCTCAGGCTGTTCTGGGCTATTGCTAATGTCAAGAAGGTTGATTATGCAAGCATTATCTGGGAAGACATTGTGTGGCACATACACCGCAAGACAACCAATATTCCATTCGTCCGTTTCACCAAACTTCTTATTGCAAGCTTCCTCCATGAATATGATGACATTCCTCAAAGATTGAATGATGAGTTTCAGCACACATACAAGAATGAGGACACACTGAAGGTCATCAAGAGAATGGATACAAGTACAAGGAAACAGGGAAAGAAACTTCCAGATAGCCTCTTAACTGACAAAGTCAAGGCTGGCAATAACTACAAGTACTACCTACAAGCCATTGAAGCAGAGAAAGTTGGGTTCTTGGACGAAGCTGCTCTACCTTCATACATGCAGAAGAAAGGTAAGAAAGGTAGCAAATCGGGCAGCTCAGAAAGTTCTACTAAGTCCAAACCTAAGAAAAAGCCATCATCTAAGGTCAGAATTCCTGCAAAGAAACCTACTGCTGAACCTGGCTGGTTTCCCTCACCTCCACCTTCTCCAAAACCTGCTGACTCTGAACAAACCGAATCCGACGAAGGTCCTATTTACAGTGAAGCCTATGCCAATATCACCAAGAAAGTCAATCTTGATGAAATTGACGATAAGGATTTGACGTTCGAAGATTGGGATAAGATTATTGACGAATCTGCTGATCATGCTGAATCCCCCGCACACCTCTATCAACGTCCATTCACCAAAGCTCAGACAATTTTGGAAGAAGAAAGGATTAGAAGAAAAAAGATGAAGGAACCAGTTACAGCTGTACAAGAGCCTGAAGGCCTTTCAGTCGAAGAAGAAAATGAACGGGCTCTCAACCTCGGTCTCCTTCACAGCCGAATTGATACATTCAATGCTGATCAACCTCCACCTCCAGTGTTCTCTCAGACCACCGAAGCTGGCGGGTCTAGCAGCATTCCTGAGCCTACCACAGGAATCTCCTCAGACTTAGTTGTTTATGATAATCCCTCAGTGTCTCCCACCGACATTGAAATGACTATGGAAGAGGAAGAAGAGGAAGATCCTATGGATACCGATGCTCCAAGACTTATGTCTATGGAAGAAATGGAGCGTAGAGAAAGAGCTCAGGAAGAGGAACTGAAAAGAAAACAAGAAGCTGAAGAGGCCAGACTTGAAGAGATTGCTCAAGCTAAACTGGAAGAAACGATCAGAATGGAAGAGAGCAGGAAAGCAGAGGAGGCAGCCAAACTGGCTGAAGAAAAGTCTAAGAAGGAAGAAGAAGCCAGGCTGGCTGAAGAACTAAGGCTTAAAGCCGAAGCTGATAAGCTGGCTGAAGATAAGTCTAAGAAGGAAGAAGAAGCCAGGCTGGCTGAAGAGCTTAAGCTTAAAGCCGAAGCTGATAAACTTGCAGAAGAACAAAGGTTGAAAGAAGAAGCAGCCAGAGTCAAAGAAGTTGTACAACCCGAACCACAGAAAGGAGATGTCAAAGACACAACCACCATTATTGAATCATCACAGTCATCACCTCCTGCATCAGAATCAACACGTGACAAATCAATCAAGAAACCGAGCTCCAAAGCCTCTGCTGCATCTAAGTTACTCAAGTCAGCTTTCAAGAGGGTACATGAGAAGAAGAGAAGCAAACTTGAAGATCAGGTTGCTACACTTGCAACCCAGGTTGCTGAACTATCTAAGCTGAACTCGAACGTCAAAGAGCTACAAGATAAGGTTGACATTTTCTTAGCTAAAGACGTAACAGAGAACTTGGAAGCCGCACTAGCAGCTCAAGCACAGGAATACATGGCACAACACTTAGTGGCTGAGCTGAAAGATCTACTGGCACCAATGAGAGACGAACTCACCAAGTTCGCTGAGCAAGCAGTAAAGAAAGTTATCCGATCAACAACCTTCACTCTTCGTGCCGACAAGTCTACTGCTCCTCTACCAGGACTTTCTCTGGATGACTTGGAAGCTCAACTCCTAGAAAAGCTTGCAAACAAGTTCACCTTGACTCCTGAAGAAGCAAAAGTCCTGGAAGCACTAAAAGACAAAATGAACAAAGAGTCTTGCAGCACAGAGGCCGATAAGCTGAAACGTCAAAGAGATGATGAAGACAGGGATCCTAATTCTCAGGCAAAGAAACAGAAACAAGCCGAAGGACCCTCATCTCAGTACAAATCACCGGTAATCCCTCCTACCACAACAACTTCCTCACAACAACCGAAAGCATCAAGTTCTGCTCCCAAGGCACACGACCATTTCGTATACACCGGTGGTGACGACATACCTCAACCCGATGAAGTTCCAGAACCGTCTCTTAAGAAGAAGAAGAAAGATAAGAAAGGAAAGCATCATCAACCCACACCAGACACCTCATCAAAAGGCACCGAACCAAAGAAACCCAAAACCGTCCTTAACTGGCTAGACCAAGACAATAGTGCCGAATACTCCTGGTTTGAGAAGATGATCAGTTCGCAACCACCACTGGAAGACAATCATGAACCTCAAGATGGTCGAACAGTGGAATATGCTCAAATGATTCAGCAAAAGTTTAAAATGAAAAAGATGAATAAGAAAGAGCTGCGAAGAATCAAAAATGATGCTTTCAATCTTCTAAAAGATCGGTCTGCTAACTCAATCGAGCTCGAATACCATCTGGAAAATATTGCTCGAGCTATGTCAAGCAATATTGACTGGATCAATCCTGAATCATATGTCGATCCGGTCACAAAGAAAACCGCACCCTACATTACTGACTGGTCCAAACCACTACCGATGATTGGGAAACCTAAGGAACCAAAGATCCCGTACAAGTTCTTCTACAACACAGACATGGAATTTCTGAGACTTGGCAGCAAGATCGAAAAGAAATACGTTACCTCACTCGCCTTTCTCCCTGCAGCTCGATATCTCAACAATGCCATCGAAGAAGAAGCTTCAGCACTTTTCGTCGACAAAATTGTTGAATATGACCGGAATGCACTTTATGGTATTCATCATTGGCCAGACAACCGGGCACAATACTATCGAAGCAGCAGACTTAACCAAACGATGGGTGAAGTAGAAAGTGATTTGAAGATCGTCTCGATTCAATTTATTTCGACTGTCACTCACTTTGGGTACCCCTTCCTCAGCAAAATCACACTTAAAAGACTTGTTGAAAAGGAGTACGATATTTCCGAGTCTGACTTTCCACGACTACGTCTCAACGACATTGAAGACATGTACTTGCTCAAAGTTCAAGGAAAACTCTGTGGCTTGCCCAAAAAGATGCAACTTGCCTTTATCCAAGCTCTACTCATCTTCATCAGGCAGATAGTCGTTAGAGAAAGAGTCGAAGATCTTCAGTTAGGAGTGGAAAGTTACCAGAAGAAGCTCAATCTCACCAAACCAAACCTGTTTGACATCCCCGACCTTCAACATCTACCTCAATACTCCTTGATCAGACGACCATTTGGGTTCACCTACCGAAGTGTTAACAGTCGCAACTGCTTTATGGGTTATGAAGAAATTCATAAGTTCTGTGATGAAACTCTTAAGTTCGTCAGAGATGGGATCAAAGGCAGAGTCAATGACATTGAACTGGGAAAATCCAAAAGGTGGAACACCAATGAAGCCCGGGATGCTCGCAGATTCATCTTAAGGATTGAGAACAAATTGAAGCGCAGGGATCAGTTCCGAAGGTTGGAGAGTTATGTGGGAGGCAGATCCAAATTTCCGGTGCTGACATTTCAGAGGCCTGATTGGTAGATCATTGTAAGATTTTGATTTGATTTGTCAATAATTTACTTCACAATGGTTTGTGCACGCATATCAGTGTACAACCCGATCTTGTAAAGAAAGGACCCTAAGGTACGCATCAGTGCCTCAATCCTGATATAAGGAGCGAAGGCTTCTTACTTTTGAGTAGAATTAATCAAACATTTATGATTTTTCACAATTCTGCTCAAAAGGACAAGTATTTCACCTCAAAAAGACCTAATCACTTGTTGAGGGGGAGCACTTGTCAAAAACAAAATACTTTGCTTAAAATCAAAAGTTCTTGGTGAATCTCCCCGTAAGACTCAAAAGGCATATTTTAAATCTAAAAGATTATCAAAAACATCATTTTATATGCTATTTTTGAGGGGGAGAAAATGAAAAAGTGATTAAAATATACGAAGTCAATGCTTAAAAGTTGTATCATGTGCGAGCTAGACTCAGTTTTAACCCAGGAATTGACGAGGCAATAAATGTTAGTAATATCGAAAAGACTTATCCTCGACGGGTAATAACATCAAGTTAGATATTAGAGCTAGTTGTCACCTAAAAGCTGACAATGTATCTCTTTATCTAACCACGTAAGCGTGTCTCGAAAAGGATTAGTCTTAGTAGAAATGTACCGTCTCGAGAAACTTTCTGTGGACTTGACCAGGCCGGGTAATAACTTCAAGCTAGTTTAACTAGTGATGTAAGCGTGTCTCGAATCGGTCCTGTTCACAGAAAGTGGATCAATTCAAAAGTGATTGCTCCTCCCGCATGTGCAAATTTATTAAATACTTATGAGCACATGTGCAGGGGGAGCCCTTCAAAAGTGTACGCAAAACTCTCAAAGTGTTAACCAAAATATTTGATTATCACCAACACTTTGAGAGATTTTTCAATCAAAGGTTTCTTGGCTACTGTCGGAGTTATAAGGTGATTAAGATAGGAATATCCGTCCTATGATCCGCCAGAGCCGGAGGGATCTACCCAAGGACATCTCCCATAGTTAGAATTAGAAGTCCTTAGGTATGATACGAAAAAGGAGAAATGAATGAAAGGGAAAGAAGGAGTTGAAGAATTAAAAAGAAAAGTAAAGTAAAGGGTGAAAAGAAATAGCCCTCCATATGTTCAACCTTAGGGCAGACACCGGGTTCAATACGTATGCTACTGGCTGTTGCAAAAGACAACACCGGTATTGAAGATTAAGTCGTCATGGACCCAGTGACGCAATGCACTAAACCTTCTTAACCACTCAAGTTCTCTTAAAAGGACTTATTTCATTCTCACGGGGATCCCGCGTAATCTATCGACCTATCTCTTAGAGACGGTTGATATTGAAGCAGGAGACACCTCCCCAGTCTCCGCATAGGAAACCTAGGTGTGCACTTATAGAGTCTAGAGCCTTGAGATACATCAAAGATCTCTTAGGAACACTTAGTATTTCTACAACTGGTGTTCTACATCAATGGACACCAGCTGTAAATTATCGAGTCCTTCGCAGATCTTAGCAATCTGCCGAGAACGTTTATGAGAGGATTACTTAAGTATTTCTCAATGATTGAACGGAAATCCTGCCAGGGTCAACATCAAACAGCCCTGACAGCAGGTCACTTCGGTAACCCCACAAGGGTTACGCTTAGTGTTTGCGGTGGTTCCATTACGGTCTACAGTCGTGGAGTGATCCCCAGCGACTCACCCAGTCATTGAGCTACTTAGTAGGTCTCGTAAGCTCTTTCGGGAGTATCTGATATGGGAACGGCCTGGATAAGGATTAGAAGGAGTCTTCACAATATGCTGTTGATGAGCTCTAATTCCTTATCCGTAAGTACCGGTTATTTTATTGCTAACTGTTTACTCGCAGGTACCTCACTTCCATGATGGTAGATTCCAACATGCTCATACATACATCTTGAAGTCAAAGAAAACTCCTCCAAAGATCTTAAGCAACACAAAGTTCAAAGAAAGATTCTACACCAATAAGAAGAATCTACAAAGTATAAAGACAAAGATCTCGAAGCATGAAAAGGAACTTCTTGTACGTGAAAGTCTTAAGTCTAAAGGTGTATGAGTATGTTGGAATGGCGGACAACCACCACAGACGCAGGAGTGTCGAACGGCAGACAACTTCATAACCGAATCACTACATCATCACCAAAGAACAAAGACAAAGAGCAAAGTATATTCATTATCATTCAACCAATTTTGAAGACGTCTAGAGTTTTACATGTCACAAGTGAACGACAAAGATGAAGACGTCGAGCAACCGTGATGACCGACCCTTAGGGGGAGATTGTTGGGATCATACTTTAGTATTTAGTCAAGTCTCGGTCATTACATTTTGTAATAGGTTGCTTTAGTATTATTTATGATTATTGTTTAGTTAATGGGCAACATGTAAAAGCCCATGAGGCCTTGAAAGCCCACGTATGAAATGATAAGGGAGGAAGGGAGTGTTGCCCTAGCTCCTCCCTTATAAATAGAAACCTTATGTTACATTTTATGTTGTTGGTTATTTGATTATCTTAGTGAAACTCTTGCACTCTCACCTTTCATATTGTCTTATAATCAACCACCTCTCATTCTCATCTTATTTCTTCATCAATCATACTTGTGTTTACATAAATGGTGACCTAACACGTTTTTTTTTACGTTTTTGTCCATTTGTTTACGTTTCGTACTTTTTTTTACGTTTTCATTCAATTTTTACGTTTTCGTATGTTTTCTTATGTTTTTATCCGTTTTTCCCTTTTTTTTACGTTTTTATCAAAAGTGTAAAACACATCTGTTTTCTTATGTTCTTATGTTTTTATCAAGACAAGCAATATTTTAATTAGACAATGCAAAACAATGGCAGTTTACTACCAAACTTAAGCCCTTTTTTTTTTTTTTACCAAATTCATAACTTATAAACTTATAAACTCTTGTAAATTTTGTACTTGTGTAAATCATCAAACTTATTTGAAAAAACAGACGAAACGGATAAAAATGGATTAGAGTGTATGAAAACGTGAAAAAACTGACGAAACATGTAAAAAAAAGAAGAAAACAGATAAAAACGTGAGAAAAACATACGAAAATATAAAGATGTTCATATAGTTTTCTCCTCTAAAGCATGTACACCGGCCGGTGAGCCCGATATGATATATAACGAACGAATGATAACAAATGAAAACGGCTTAAGTTTTGATAGTAAATAGCCCTTGTTTTGCATTTTCAGGTTAAAATATCATGATGTAAAACATCATTTCGGACAACTTTCGTAATTTACACTTTTGATGATTCAGACCAGGAAGGGGTCAAAATTGTGATTTAAAATCGACACAGAAACATTTTTATCAAATGTCAAGTTTTCTTTTAGTATACTTACCCAATCACAAAAAAACGGGCGAAAATGGATAAAAACATAAGAAAACAGATGAAAACGTAAAAAAACAGACGAAACGTAAACAAATAGACAAAAACATAAAAAAGCGGACGAAAACGTAAAAAACTGATAAAAACATAAGAAAACAGACGAAAACTTAAAAAAACGGATGAAAACGTAAAAAACGGACAAAAACGTAAAAAGACTAAAACGTAAAAGAGTAGATGAAAAAGTAAAAAAGTAGATGAAAACGTAAAAAAACGGACGAAAACGTAAAAAATGGACGAAACGTAAAAAAAGGACTAACGGTGCAAATAGAGTTAGCCTAGAGGACTAACGATGTCAATATTTTCTATCTCTTTAGGAGATGACGGAGAAATGATTTGTGCTGTTTGTCCTTATTTTAACGCAGGGATGTATATAGGTTAACTTTTACTAACGGAGTGATGTATATGTTGCAACTTTTTCGAGAGGGATGTATGGTGAGAAATAGGGTAAACCACAGGGATATATTTTGGAGTTTACTCTAAGTTTAAAGTTATATAAGACGTATTGAATTCCTTTTTACAATCTTTATTAAGAATTTAAACCAAACCTTGTTAGATTCATAAAATGGCAAAGTATATTGTACTGTTAGGCAAAATATTTGTAGAGTACATATGATATAATGAAACTATAATGGATTCAAACTCAAAATCGAGTTTTGGCCACATCTATTTACTAATACTCTCTCGTAATCCGAGCTGCGAAATTGTGAATGATCGGATTAAATGAGAAGGCTAAATAAACATTAAAGCAATAAAAGTTGTTTATGAAGACGTTCGACAACAAGCGAAGACAAATCTACTCAGCAAGCTTCAAAAGTCCTTTCTCCTTTCTTTTCCGAAACTTCAAATAGAAAACTCTCCCCATGGGACCGGGGTTTGTGATTGTCATACAACTTTCATCCGATATCTAGTTTGAATTCTAAGACCCTCTTTATGAATTATAAGGCCCTCTTTATACTCTCAAAGCCTGACTTTTACAGAACTGAGATCATCTACAACCGCAAAAGCAAAATAAACAGGTAGCAAAGGAAAACCAGTAAAGCAAATAATTAATTTTGGTGACGACATCCGACAGCAAGCGGAGACTAATCTTCTTCATACAACAACAACAAAACCAAAACCAAAGAAACAAAAATAAAAGCAAAGCATAAACTTTTTTTGGCAGTCAACTTCCGGCGGTACATGGCGGTGCATCCGATGGCCGACGGAGGTGATTCAAGTTGGGTTTTGTGCAGAATTGAAAATCAAAGAGAATGACGCTGACCACGTCAGTTAACACTAAGCGGTTAAAAATTATGGCCAAAACAGTAAATAGCTAGAATTTTAGCCTAAAATTAAAATATGTATGTGATGCAGGTTTTACTAACCAGGTCTTAAATTTATAATGTCTCGATTACCCTAGGTCTACCTAAATACGGACAGTGTATCCGGTCGTGTGTAGATTAGTAAATGGTAAAACCTAGGTCGTCCCAAGAGCTATGTGTTGTGGATCCTATTTAAGTCTATGTCATGTTTTAAGCTGGTTTTGAGTTGAAATAATTTAATTAAACTAAATAAAAATAGAAATGAAATTAAACAGAAAATAAATTAAAGCAGAAAATAACTTGAGTTATGAGCAGTGGGAGAAAAGTGTACTAGCCTAGTTGGTCATCCTATATCGTTATGGGAATGTTATCTATTAAACTAATCCAATGCTTCAAGTGGGGCGGACATATATCGCTAGGTTCCTTTGGTCGATTTCCCTAGCCTATCTCCATAGAATCCTGCCGGGAACCAAAGGCACTACCCTCTATAAGTAAGCCGACGTACGGTAGACTAGTTTGAGTCACTAAGTACCACTACATGCTATATTTATCTTGGTGTGGCCCGGCCTCTCAGATCTTAGACGACACCTCTAATTACTTAAGTTTATCCAACCCGGAAAGTGGTCATTTGGTCGATTTGCACATAAGGCAAATGGCTAGTTGTCATCCCAACCATTTCCCTCACAACCTATCTACGTTAGGGTCCTTTGGTCGATTCATCTAGCATACCAGGTATAACCGGTTCTTTAAAACTACCACAGAAAGTGTGAAGGATCTAAACACACACCTTGTGTTAGATTGATACTTTGAGTATATGCTAACTAGCAAGCGGAATTTACTAGTTAACACTTAGAAGACATTGTATATGGAATGTAGAAGAAACAATGAGACAGAAACACTGTACATTCACACCAAAACAATCTGTAATCGTATATTTCTGTGCATATTCTCTTAACCTAGAGGCTCCTTTTATAACACACAAGGAGTCTTGTACAAGATAACTATATTAGAACTATATATGTATCGTTCTAAACATATAAAATATTCATGCAATCAATTCTATAATTATCTTGAACGCGTCTTCTTATTTGATCACAATCTCATAATCAGTACTAACTTTCTGTAATGAGTAGTACAAACTAAGTTTGTACTGTCAGTGTAAACTTCCAACATTTTTTCTCTTCTTGCTTTGATTTTCACTGTCGAATTCATCAAAAATCTTAGTTAGCACTTATACTTAGAATGAGATTTTTAACATCTTCAGTTTCTTCTTCATATTGAAGCTTTTTAAACATCATTCTAATAAGCACTTCTTTACACAATGGATACTGCAACTCTGCAAACATAAATAAATCAACTCCTCCTTTAGTTGATAAATTGTGAACATTGCATGAGTTATAGAATTTCCATGAGATAGTTTGATCTTGACTTGGAAAGTTCCAATATACATTTGTAGGATCTGGATCATATAACCTTTTAAGCTCCACCCAAAGTTCTTGTTCTTTAACATCAGCTTTCTTGACTTCTTTAAGTTTCAATTGAACCAACTTCCATAATGTATCTAAATCTTCTCTATCACAAGACTTCACTAATGTTTCAATGTTCTTGTAATATTCAGACTTTCCATAAGCTCTAATGATCTTCCAAGCTTTACCAAACTCATCTCTGCTAATTTTCCAATCCACACTTCTTGCTGGAAACAAATTAATGTACATAGCTTCTTCTTGTGGTTCAACATTCTTATTAACTTCATTCTCCATCTTGATTCTTTTCTTTCCATCAACCTTTTCTTTGTAAAATCCAGCAGTGCTTTCTTGATCATCAGAGAAACATGCTTCATCTTCTTCAAAATTTTTAATAATACATTGCATTTTCCTCCCCTGAATCTTTGACTTCATATTCCTCTGTGACTCTATTTTCCTCCCCTGTTTGGAAGAATTTCTCACAGGCACATAAAAATCATCTGAATCTGAGGAAGAAGAATCATTTTGATCTTCCTTCTAAACTTGAAACTTCTTAACTTGATCTTGCAACTCTGTATAAAGCAGCTTTGTTTTCTTGAGGTCAACTTCCAAATCTGAAACCTTGGAAGCTAAAGTCACACAAAGATCCATCAATTCAGAAAGTTGCATACTGTCCTTAACACATCCAGCTGTGTAACCTGCTGTGAGAGGTGCATCATTGGACATTAGCTGAGTTTCATCCCTAGAGTTACTAGGTTTTACTCCTGAGCCTTCAGAAACCAAGTTAACCATGATTATGGAGAATAATTTGGTTGTGAAGAGAAGAGAGATCGAATATGAGTAAAAAGATAATTGGGATGATATATTTATACTGTTAGGGTTTAAGAATTGTTGCTCAAAAAATAATTATCTCTAAGAATATAAATTTAGAAACAATATATTCTTTCACGAAAAAACTCTAGAAGTATAGAAACCATGAACGGATTTGAGTAGTCTTTACCAGGAGCCGTTTGCTCTGGACTAGTCAATTCTTGTGTGGATTAGACATGGTGAACTGATTACCATTTGTTATGCATGAAAAATCACACATTGCAAATTTGTAGCAAACTCCAACTCAATGCCATTCATAATGCTTATATTCCATGTGAAAGTTAGTCCAAAACCAAGAAAATACAAAGCAAAGTATGTTTTCTTTAACAGTTATGAGCAATGACTAACATCTCAATATAAGCAGTACCAAAAATACTTTCATCAGTACAAACTTGAAAAAGCATGTTCTTGATAACACAACCAGTACAAATCCACATTCTTTTGAAAATAACACTTAGACATCAGAAGTTTATGGATTAAGCATTCCAATACCTGCAACCAAGTATTGAAACCTCCCCACATCAAAACCTTCTGTTAATAAGTCAGCATAGTTGTCATCAGTATGAATTTTGACAACCTGAACTAACTTTTTCTCATTACAATCCCTGATAAAATGATGTCTAATTTCAATATGTTTTGTTTTAGAATGTTGAACTGGATTTTTAATTATGCACATTGTACTGTTATTATCAATATAAATAATGGTGTTCATAAAATTGTACCCATAATCAAGCAATTGGTTTTGAAGCCACAATACTTGAGCACAACAACTAGCAACAGCCACATACTCTGCTTCACTTGTTGAAGTAGCCACCATTGTTTGCTTTTTGCACTGCCATGAGATCAACCCGCATCCAAGAAACTGACATCCACCAGTTGTTGATTTTCTATCCAGACTTGCTCAAGCATAATCACTGTCTGAATATGAGTCTAATTCCATAGGGGATTCTCTTGGATACCATAATCCTAACTTAGGATGACCCTTAAGATATCTAAAAATTCTTTTCACAGCAATCAAGTGAGATATCTTAGGAGTAACTTGAAACCTTGCACAAGCACACACTGCAAACATGATGTCTGGTCTTGATGAAGTAAGATACATCAAAGACCCTGTCATATATCTATAAGTGTGAACATCAACAACTTCACCACTATGATCCTTCAACATCAATGTTGTATCTTTATCTGCAGGAGTGCTAGCTGTCTTTGCATCAGCAAATTAAAACTTCCTCAATATGTTAGCTACATATTTGTCTTGACTAATAAAGATTCCATCTGGTCTTTGCTGTACTTGAAGTCCCAAAAAGAAAGTAAGTTCTCCCATAGAACTCATCTGAAACTCTTCTTTCATCAGTTTCTCAAATTTTTTGCACATCTCTTGCTTTGTAGAGCCAAAGATGATATCATCAACATATACTTGAACCAACAAGATATCATCTTTGTCTTTCTTAATGAACAAAGTTTGATCAATGTTACCTCTATTGAACCCATTATTCAAAAGATAAGCAGCTAGAGTTTCATACTACTTCCTTGGAGCCTTATGCAAACCAAGAGCTTTGACAACCTTGTACACCTTGTTTGGATGGTTTGGATCTTCAAAACCTAGAGGTTGTGCAACATATACATCTTCTTCAATTTGACCATAAAGAAATGCACTTTTCACATCCATTTGGTATACAGTAAAACCCATATAAGAAGCATAAGCTAGAAATAGTCTTATTGCCTCTATTCTTGCTACTGGAGCAAAAACTTCTTTATAGTCTATACCTGTAGCTGCTTTCTTATTCTCACAGGTGTATTTATATTACCAATGACATTATGAAGAGGATGATCTTTGTTAATTCTTCCATAAGGATTGAGAGGAACCTCATATGTGACATGCATATTGTGAAGTCCTCCTCCAAACCCATCAAATGGATCTTGTAGAGTTGTAGGAGTAGCTGTTAGATCTTGAGAATTCAAATTTGATCCACCAGTACTATCTCCATTTGTACTGCTTTCAGGAACATCCTTATTCTAAGCATCATGAGCATCTGAATTCTTTTCAGCAGCATCTCCTTTTGTTCTTCCTTTAGTTGTGAGTCATTATTATTTGAAGAATGTTCAGAAACCCAAATAGGCATCAAAACATGTTCTTGATTAGCTTCATTTTCTATGTTTGACTCATCATTATCAACATATTCTTCTGACCCTTCAATATCATTAGTGTTTGTATCTATAGAAACTGGCACATAGTTCATAGATTGGGTCAAAGAATCCATATCAAACATCCAACTTAGACATGTACCTGCAGTATTAGCTTTATTCTCCAAAAGTTTACATGCAAGTTTTCCTTAATATGTCTGATCCTTAAATTGTAAACTCTAAATGCTTTACTAACCATATAGTATCCAACAAAATAACCTTCATATGCTTTTCCATCAAACATTCCTAAATGGTCTACGGCATTTAAAATGGTAACATGACACCCAAATGGTCTCATAAACTCTAAGGTAGGAGTTCTACCCCTAAAAAGCTCATAAGGTGTCTTGTTCTTTGATTGTACCACTAAAACTCTATTCTGTACATAACAAGCAATGCTAACTGCTTCAGCCCAAAAATTCATAGGAAGTTTTGAGTCAGCTAACATGGTTCTAGCAACTTCTATCAAAGTCCTATTTCTCCTTTCAACAACCCCATTTTGCCGAGGAGTTCTAGGAACACTATACTCCCTTTTAATACCTTTCACTTTGCAGAAATCATCCATCACTCTATTCTTGAACTCTGTCCCATTATCACAAATGATAATTTTAACCTTCTTATCAACAAGGTTTTCTACCTCAGTAATGAAAGTCTTAAGGATGCCTGCTGTCTCATCCTTAGTGGTCAAGAAGACAACCTAAGTAAATCTGCCGTAATAATCAGTTATAACAAGACAGTACCTTTTGAAGTTTATACTACTCACAGAAGTTGGACCAAACAAGTCCATATGCAACATGTAAAGTGGGTGAGCAATAGAATTTAGAGCTTTGGGCTTGCAAGAAGCTCTATGTTGTTTACTTTTGAGACATGCAACACAGGTTTGGTCATTCTCAAATCTTTTCTTGGGTAAACCTCTTACTAAGCCATCTTTCACAATCTTGTTGATGGTCTTGAAGTTAACATGACCAAGCCTTCCTATGCCATAACATGGATTCATCCAAAGTAGCCTTTGCAATCAAGCAAGTAAGGTTCTCTTGGGGAATAATGTTCTTCATATCCATGCTGTATAAGTTGCCTTTTCTTGGAATTTTAAGCAATATCTGACTTTCATCAGGCAACTTATAGTCCTTAGAAAGGACAAATCATTCTTTTTCAGTAAAAAGAACTTTGTTCTTCTTGTCACACATCTGTGAGACACTGAAGATATTATACTTAAACTCTTTCACATAATACACATCTTCAAAATCCAAACTTCTAGTTTTGATGGTTCCTTTGCTAGTAATTTTACCACCAATACCTCCTCCAAAGCTCACATATTGTCCTTCATATGGTTTGAAATTAGAAAGATAGGACTTATTGCCAGTCATATGCCTTGAACATCCACTGTCAGAGTATCCTTGATCAGGCTTTATAGAATTTGGATGTCTCTGCACATAAGACAAGAGAAAAAGTTTACTTTCTCTTGGAGACCCAAGCCATGTTTAACTTGGACCTGCCCTGTGTATTAATATAGTTAAATCTAATAAAGGTCATTGATACACCATTGGGATTGTTAGAGGTATTAGTTCCTTTTGGTCTCCATTCCCAACGTGCTGAGGCCTTCACAACATTTCTCATTTTTACCCTATTGTTATTCACAACACTACCTGTATTAACTTTTGGCCTAACAGTACAAACTGCTTGCTCATTTGTTTTAGCTTTGGGAACCCATTTCATGTTGTGAACAACCTTTTTCTCATAAAATGACCTTTTTACTATTTGTGCTAATTTAACAAAAGTTGTAATTGGTTTTGCACTTGTAACAGGTTGTCTTGGGTAAAAGATCTTGGTTGGTCTATTAGTACAAGTTGATTGTGTTTGTACTGTCCTGGGAAACAAATTAGTTTTGGCATTAGGGTGAACTTTTCTTTGAAACATATTTTCATTCCCCTTTTGATATGTATTCCCTAAGACTCTGGTTTTCCCAAATACCACTCTTCTTTCCTGGTGGTAAC
Source organism: Artemisia argyi (assembly GCA_030686995.1). Classification (NCBI taxonomy): domain Eukaryota; kingdom Viridiplantae; phylum Streptophyta; class Magnoliopsida; order Asterales; family Asteraceae; genus Artemisia; species Artemisia argyi. The sequence continues at coordinate 40,558,312 of CM060698.1, forward strand.
CACAGTAAGCATGCAAATGATCAAAGCTACCACAAATATAACATGCTTTCTTATTCATAACAAAATTACTACCAAGTTGATGAGACTTAAGGTTATTCCAGTTCCTATAGTTTCCCTTAGGACTTCTTGATCTAGATTTGGACCTATACATCTCAGCATACCTGATTGGTGACCTAGGTTTCTTAACTTGTTGTTCAGGTGACTTTATTTCATTCCTAACAACCTTAGGTTCAAAAATTTCCTCTTAACTTTAAAATTCAACACAACTTCATCTTTTAAGGATGAATCACTAGCACTTTCAAAAACATCATTTTTTATCTCAACCTTTTCTACACTACCACTTTTAACAAATTTAGGGCCATAGTCAAAGGTTGGTTCTTGAAACTCTTCTAATCCTGTATGAGCCAATTCTATACCTAGAGGTGCTGGGACACCTCTTAGTGGTGGAGGAACTGACTTGTATGCTACACCTGACTTTGCTTTATTAACAACCTGTGCTTCCCAAATTTTATCTATACTTTGAGACTGATAAGCAAGTGTATCACAAGTTAATTTAACATTTTCATTACACTTCTTAAGTTTTTCAATCTCTTCTCTCAGGGCTTCATTAACAACTATCTTATAGTCTAAATCTCTCATTAAAAAAGCTATGTCATCATTATATTTAGACTCATTAGCCCTGTAATGTTCTAACTGTGTTTCTAAAACAGACAAACCTCTTTTATGATTTGACAAATTATAGTTAGAATCCATTAACTCTGTTGCTTGTTTCTCTAATAGTTGCCTAAGTCTTTCACACTCTTTTAAAGTTTTACAAGATTTAGAACAACTATCATTAGAAAGTACCTCAGAGTCAGAGAAGGCCATAAGAGCAAATTCTGTTGCTACCAATCCTGCTTCAGAAGATGCTTCTTCTTCATCCGCCATAAAACTCCAATCATAGCTAACACTATCAATAGCTAGCATGGCTTTTGGTTCTTCCACAGTTGGCTCCGTTTTCTTCTCTTGCTTATACCGAGTAGATCTGTTATCTTGCTTCTTTGGTTTTCTGCATTCTCAAGCAAAGTGTCCCATCTTATGACAGTTGAAACACTCTACCTTCTTCTTATCAAAGCATGCAGTTTCATTACCATTGATAGTAATTTTCCTACCTGTTCTTTGCCAAAACTTCTTAGTTTTCAAGCTTAGAAGTGCAACCTGCCACTTGATATCCATCTCTTCCAAATCATCATTGATGCGATTTGGATTGTCACACAAAAGTTTTAATTCTCAAGGGATCTTGAGAAGCTTACAATCCCCGCCAGGCAAGTGTACCTGACCGATGTAGTATAGTGTAGTGGTAAGAACCAAGGAATTGATCGTTCTCCATAAGGAATAGTGTTCGTTAGGATTGAAAATAATCTAAACTAGGTCTAGAGGTGAGGGATGATTCTTTTTGTATTTTTATATTTTTTAAAAAGCAAGTAAAAATCTCGGGTTTTGAAGGAGTGGACGGAATTAGTTGCTAGTCAACTAACCCAATTAACTACAAATGCAATAAAAATAAAATGACAAGAAAATAAATGTATGAAAAACTAATATGGAGAAAAACGTGTTTACTTAGGTTTCATTACTCGCTAGCTATCTTTCATTGATTGATAGATTTGTTACAATTGCGTGGATGACATGTTGTATTCCTTAATACCATTCGTGGGGGCGTGTACGTCCTTCCCCAACTCTATAAGATCCTATCTCTTCCTATCATGACACGTTTAGTATCCTATCATGGCCTCATTAATAGTCACTTATGCATTAAACACAAGCAATTAATCGTAGAACACATCTGATTCATGTTTCTTAAGACATCAAGCATGTTACCAATAGGAGATTAGCCAGTTTTCTTAAGCCTAACATTGATATTATTCATCCAACAACAATTAATAACAAATCATCAATCAATAATCAATAGCTAGATTTCATTACATCTAAGCAAACACAAACAAACCTATCCTTGCATGTTAATGTAAAGACAGGCGTAAGATAGAATCAAACAACACATAGACATATTGAATGATTGATAGAATACTTATCTTTAATTAAACATGGAAGAAAAAAGGTTTAGAAACCTCAAAATAGCTACAAAAGTCGACTAGGGTTCGTACGCTATGTTCTCCCTAAAGTTCCACCCACTAATGAATGAAAATTAGATGAGTATTTATAGATTTTACAACCTTGATGGCGTCACCTTATGGTTCATGACGCCGTCACCTCGCCGTACTTAGAGTTCCTTGATGGCCTAGATCCACTCCTAACGCCGTCACCTTGTAATGTTCTATGGGCCGTCTCCTTTTATGATAACACGTGACGTCCTTGATGCTTTATAACATGACGCCGTCACTCTTTAATTCCAAAATTCCTTTCTGGCGCGTATAGTGTAAAATAATTATTCACCTCTTTGTCAACACATGACGCCAGAGTGTAATGCCGTCAAGTACTGTTTCCAGCATAATTTGAGACTTTGTCGTTTTCTTCACTTTTATGCTCCAAAAATGTCCAAAATGCTTCCTTTTTCATATTTCCTCTCAAAAGTACCTAAAATGACAAAATGAACGATTTAAGGCAATATTTGATCATATAATCGTGATTTAAGGCTTAAATGATCCCTTAAAAGCGTAACACTTTTCGTCTTATCAAATACCCTTACACTTGGGATTTGCTTGTCCTCAAGCAAATGAGCTTTTATTATAATCAAAATATAAGTTAGGGGTCATTTAACATTAATATAAAAGTAATTACAACAAATAATCGTTCCACCTTAATCAAAATAAGCACGAAAATCATACACTAGCACCTCTCAAATAGTGTTTGGATACTCTCATCTCTCAGGTGTTATCAACCTATATAACTAATGGAAATGGAAAAATATCACTCACTACCTGTCATAGCAAATAGGTTACCATAGGCTTGGGAAAGGATAAAAAACCTCCTCCACTAAGCGTAAGCACCTAAGATAAACTATCAAAGAGGGCTTTTCAAGGGTTATAATGTTGGGTGTAGGTATATGGAAAACACGGTTTGTTGGATAAAGGATATTTTACTTGTGGCAAGTCAATTATCTTGGTCAATTATATGTATAATGCGGCGTTGCTAAGCTAAGACTCGACTCAACTTAAGCTAATCATAAACATAAAAATAAACATAAATGAAAGAAACGGGATGGTAGTCCGTATGTTTTTCTCTTTTCTTTTTCTATTTTTTTCTTTTTCTTGCTTTTTCCGATTATTTATTTATTTATTTTGCATACACTCTTGGCCTACCATCCAAAATAATACATCATAGGGGCCTTGGTTCTCCTCTTACACTTGAACTTTTACATACTTTACGTGTAACGAATCTAATGACTCGAATTAAGATAATTAAAACACTTGAAGTACTTTAAAATATTTTGCACATATGGGGTAATAATTGATGTTCTTCCCCATTACTCCATAACAATAGTACTTTACTCATGAGTCCCAATCGTCCCAAAACAATATGTACACGATATGACTCGACTTAGCAACCATGTAATCAATTAGACAACTAACAAAGGGTTTAAACAAATAACAATAATGCACTAAATATGAGTGCATACAAGGAATGCTAAGGCGATTTGGGTGTACATTTGGGGTGGATTGTAAACAAATTCTTCCTTTAAGTAAGATGCTTAAAGTTAGAAACGAAAAGGATAGGCTCTGAGGGGTGTACTAGGGGTATCGTGTACTAAAAATGAGTACATCGCAAAAGTATGGGAGAATTACTTGATTTTATTAGTCAAATAGCTTGGCTTCATTGGTCAAGTAATTTTTAAAACAGGTATAAAACAAGGGTTATCCTAATGCTTCTTATCATATAGTAAATCTAACTACACGAATGTAGTCTCACTTGTGGCCTCGGAATGAATCACTAATGCAAGTTCTAGAATCTAACTGCTATCGATACACTCATAAACACTAAGGCTTTTCCTAACAAGTCTAGGGGCGAACCTCACCTGTATGAACTTAGTAGATCGCTGGCACGAGTCTTTGATGCTTCAACTAATGGATGGTCACTAGTGCACTTCTTGGATCGCTGGCGCGTTATTTGCATAACGGATGGTCACCAAGTCATACACTAGATCATTGGCATGTTAGTCAATTAATCTAATACCCGGATGGTCACTACCTTATTCATAATTTTTTTTGAGTGGTACGGTTTTTGTGCTAGTCATATAACTCCTATCCATGAGACGCTTATTAAATTTGGTGCTAAAATTACCCTAACAAATATTTCTCTCAGTTTTATTACACATTCACTATTAAACAAACAAAAATCAAGTGTCATGGTATTCTCTAGGGTATCTTCATTTACCCCCCCCCCCCCCCTTACACTTAAGCTGAACATTGTCTCAATGTTCAATTAAAAGATGTAAAAGTAAAGAAAATGAAAGAATGAAACAAATACTCCCCTGATTCGTTCGGTGTGGATCATGCGGTAACATAGTTAAATCCTCCTTCAAGAGAATGTAACTTCAAGATTAAAGCAGCGCCAAAAACTTGAAACTTGGTGCTCAAAGACTTGACCATCCATGCACATTTTCTTGTCCAATATAACCTGTTAAACCTGAGAAGACAAACAAGAAAACCTAGCGTAAAATCGGTGGTAAAATCTATATAAAGTAAAATCCTAAAAAGAAAATAAAGATATAATGCTTGTGGAATGAATGTTTGCAGATTCCTGGAGTTTATAAGTTAAAGATTTAACAAAACTTTACAGTTCCGGCAGAAAAACAAAACTTGCAAAATTTTTCAGAAAATTTGTACCTGACGTCGTCAGGCTTTAATTGCTGACGCCGTCAGAATTGATCTGACATAAATTTTATGTTGAGTTTTCAGAAATTTTCTAGAAAAACCTATACCTTAATTCCTGGAATTCCTGCAAAATATCATTATGACTCGATACAAGCATTTGACTCAAACAATTACTAATATGTATATCTATATCTCACTGTTATCGTCATGTTCAATTCGTTCTTTGAAAACAAATTTTGGATTTCCCTTACACTTATCTTTTACCTTTATATGTAATTAAGACGAAGTTAAAAACAAAATAAAGCATTTTCACAATTTCATTTGAAACATGAATTATAAATAATGGAAATAAGAACACACATACGGAAGCAAATAAAATCAAATAAACAAATAAAGCTTGGGTTGCCTCCCAAGAAGCGCTTGTTTTTGTTCGAGTCACGAGCCTGACTCTACCCTTATTTAACGGATAAAGGGGAGGTTTTCCCTACACTTAGGATTAAGTGTGGGTGATAGTAGCGATACACACCAACTTGGTAGGAGTATGCCTCGTGAGGAAAGAGTGGTGGATGAATTATATGCTCAAAGGGGGGTGCTCCTTTCATCACAACCTTACCTAGTCCACTTTGGTCAATGCGTGAGTTAAAGTTTTCTCCTAAAAAGGGATCATCTTCTATCAACTTTTAGAGACTCCTAGTTGGGAATCCATCTTGACCTAATAAACCCGGTTTAAACCCATAATGTTTCTTGTGATCAATCATGAATGGGTGATGTAAGTATATAAGGTCATGGTTCACTCCTATGTCAGCTTCCTCTCTACAAGGCTTAGAGTCTACTACCTTTAACGTAAAACAACCCACACTATATGGTTTGATTGGTGGATCGAGACCTTTTTCAATTCCTAAATTTTCATCGCAAGGATGGAAGATTAGGTAACGGATTTGGTTGAGGCTCCGGTTCATCAAAACTAGGAACTTCCTTAGAGCTAAGAGAAAGGTTGTGACTACAAGTATCCAAACATATTTCATCTAATTGTGTTTGGTCCAAGGGCTCTACCTCTATTGGGGTTCCTATAGTCTCTTCTGCTTCTTCCGGGTAAGTCACGGGCGGTGTGTGTGCCTCAAATGATGGTAGGACTTGTGTAGTACGTAGTGGATTTGGATTTTTCGCCTTATCCTCCATCACATCTAGTTCACCTATGTGCTTATTAAGTATTTTGCTGAAGTCAATGCCCAACATGCACCTAGGTATCTCAAATCCTTTTCTATTCATCTCAAATTCTTGGTCCGATTCATAAGAATCATTCTCAATAACTTGATGACTATGTTCTTTTTGCATAAAGGATTCCTCATGTTCATCATATGTCTTAGTGAAATCTAATCCAAGCATGCACCTAGGTGGTTTGACATCTATCCTAGGTAAAGGCTTATATGGTGCGTAGGTTTCACTAAATGAGGTATTTTGAGGGTTTGATGGAGCTCCTAAGTTGATTTTTTGAAAAGTTTTATGCGCTTGGTCTCTTTTCTCAAGGTACTCACTAAAATTAATTCGAGATCCTGTCCTCCTTATTTCAATCCATCTTGATATATCCAAATTAGTATAATTATATTTCTTCATGTAAAACTCTAGTATCGGGTTTGGTGGATTCACGTTTTCCATAATGGCAAACGGAACAGTCAATGAACTTAATTTACTAACAAAGGCACAAAGAAAAAGATAGACTACAAGAAAACCAATAAAAATAAAATAAAAATCTCACCAGATTGGAATCTAATGAGTAGACCTTATAAAAATAAAATTCAACCTAAACAATAACTATTCCCCGGCAGCGGCGCAAAAACTTTGATGCAATTTGGATTGTCACACAAAAGTTTTACTTCTCAAGGGATCTTGAGAAGCTTACAATCCCCACCAAGCAAGTGTACCTGACCGATGTAGTATAGTGTAGTGGTAAGAACCAGGGAATTGTCGTTCTCCACAGGGAATAGTGTTCGTTAGGATTGGAAATAATCTAAACTAGGTCTAGAGGTGAGGGATGATTCTTTTTTTATTTTTATATTTTTTAGAAAGCAAGTAAATATCTCGGGTTTTGAAGGAGTGGGCGGAATTAGTTGCTAGTCGACTAACCCAATTAACTACAAATGCAATAAAAATAAAATGACAAGAAAATAAATGTATGAAAAACTAATATGGAGAAAAACGTGTTTACTTAGGTTTCACTACTCCCTAGCTATCTTTCATTGATTGATAGATTTGTTAAAATTGCGTGGATGACGGGTTGTATTCCATAATATAATTCGTGGGGGCGTGTACGTCCTTCCCCAACTCTATAATATAAATATCTCTTCCTATGACGACACATTTAGTATCCTATCATGGCCTCATTTAATAGTCACTCATGCATTAAACACAACCAATTAATCATAGTACACATCCGATTCAGGTTTCTTAAGACATCAAGTATGTTACCAATAGGAGATTAGCCAGTTTTCTTAAGCCTAACATTGATATCATTCATCCAACAACAATTAATAACAAATCATCAATCAATAATCAATAGCTAGGTTTCATTACATCTAAGCAAACACAAACAAACCTAGCCTAGCATGTTAATGTAAAGACAAGCGTAAGATAGAATTAAACAACACATAGACATATTGAATGATTGATAGAATACTTATCTTTAATTAAACATGGAAGAAAAAAGGTTTAGAAACCTCAAAATAGCTGCAAAAGTTGACTAGGGTTCGTACCCTATGTTCTCCCTAAAGTTTCACCCACTAATGAATGAAAATTAGATTATTATTTATAGATTTTACAACCTTGATGGCGTCACCTTATGGGTTGTGACGCCGTCACCTCACCGTACTTAGGGTTCCTCGATGGCCTAGATCCACTCCTGACGCCGTCACTGGTGTATGCTTATTCACACACCTTTTTCTGGCCATATTAAGACCAAAACAGACACAAACTAACCATAATTGCCAAAATATTGTGTTTTTGTGTTTGTGATTGTGCAGGAACGGATATTTCAGAAATTGGCAAAAATCAGGCCAAAAAGGACAAAAACGAGCACGAGTTTAGAAATCGTGCCAAATGCCAGAGCCGGGGAAACAAATTACCATTTTTGAGCTCAGATTGTCAAAACACACCTTGGAGAATCACAAAATGCCAAAAATAGTCCTTGGAGCAAAAGTTTGGAAAAATGGTAGAAATGGTCCCTCAAGTTTGAAATTTGACAGAAATGGCCCTTGAGCATTGGATTTTGGAAGAAAAAGTCGACAATGGTCCTTGGGAATTCACAAGTGTCAAGTTTGGCCCCTGGTTGAAAAGTTTAAAGAAATTACAAGTTTAGTCCTTGAACTTTCAGTTTTGGCAAAAATGGTCCCTGGGAAATTTATTTGTGGAAAACTCAAAAGTGGTCCTTGGATAAATGAAGTATGGCAATTGAAGTCCCTTGGATAATTTTGGAAGAGTTGCAATTCAGGTCCTTCAATTTTCAGTAATTACAAATTGGTCCTTGTATTAACACTACACCAAACAGACCCTTTTACTAAACCAAAAAATTACCCAAGTCCAAATCCAACACAACAACCTGATCCACACCCTCACCCCTGATCCATCACCTAAGCCCAACACAAGCCCACCCAACTCACCCAGTTTTATTTATAATAAAACCACCCAGGTCAAACCAGTCAAACACCTTCACCTCTTCGCTCATTCCTCTCCACTTGCACTGCTCCCCATCACATCCACCACCCCTACCATCTCCATCACATCCCACCGCCCAATCCACCATACTCCTAACAAGACAAGCAGCATTTAATGCCACACCTCTTGCAATAAAAACAGGCAAATTGCCCTTGTCCTGTTTTCCCGCCAAATCAAAAAGGATGGCTAGGATGAGTTTGAATGATCCAAGGGTCAAGATTTATGATGGGATTTACTCAGGCCTCCACTTGGAACCCTAATTTTTCTTATAAAAGGAAGATGGAGAAGAAGAGAGAAGCAAGTAGTGTAATTTAGTTCAATGTATGTCGTTATAGTATAAACTAAGTTTTTAGCTATTAAAATTACTTTCAAAAGCTTGTAATCAGGTTCTATATTGTAATTACACCTTTGTGTAATCCTAATTCCAAGTTTTATTAATCCAAATTAAGTATTGCAGTTTTCATTGAAATTTCTCTTTTTTAATTTAAACCTGTTACAACATGTGTCTTACTGTTTCATAAGCTCATACAAGCTCACTTAAGCTCTCTAATATAAAAGGAAATAATAAAAACCAGAAAAAATCAAGATAAAAAAGATTGCAGGGTACCTTTGCATTATGGACAGGAAGCTTGGGAAGTGGTCTAAAGGAATTGGCCAAATGGACTTTACTAGCTTGTTTATACCAAGCTAGAGCTTGTAGCTGCCCATTTGGGTGCCCTTGTTTAGCTAGGGTCTCAAGTAAGTCTAATTTTTCTATTTTCCTTAATTTATAGCATTTACTGTAGCAGTGCTTATCTCTATGTTTTGTGTGCTTATTAGGTTTAGTTAAGTCTAATTGTAGGTTAAAATCAATTGTTTGTTCTTTAAATCTCATTGTGCTTTAAAACTCAAGTTAACTGCATTTTTAAGCATTTTATAAGATCCTAAGTGTTTGTGGTCAAAACCTGTGTTTTTGTGCTTATTTAAGCTTATTAGATCCTCATAAATCACTAAAAAGCATTTTAAAAGTCATAGGCTTCCATTTGCTTAATAAACCTCAAAAACATTTTCTTATCATGTTGTTTGGATTAGCTGAACATCCTGTGTCCCAGGGTGTTTGAATGGTTGTTTGCAGTTGCCTCATGCTTCATTAGTGTCAAATTGGATTTACAAGTCATAAAATACACCACTCTTTTCATAAAAGGTCAAAATCACTTGTAATCTCACCTAGTTAGTTAACTGTTAGGATTTCAACTTAACACACCCTTTAAATCACCTCATAACTTGTTAAAGTAGCTTAAATTAGTCTCAATCTAGCTTAATACACCTTAATTAATCAGTAGGAAGCCATCAAATCTCAGATAAGTCAACCTAGGTGTTCATTATAAAAAGTCAAATTGCATAGTTTTGTCAGAAATCCAATTTTTCCAAGATTTTTCCTGATTTTAGATTTCAAAATTAATCCCTGAGCTTTTTGGAGGTTAAAATTTACCAGCTTAACTTGTGGGATCTTCATTTGGATTATTTTTAAGATTCTATTTAAGTGCTTATTTAGGCACTTATTTAGGCCAGCAGGGATAAGACCTCTCCTGCACCAGGTTTTGTCCTCATTTTCCTAAGCTCACCCTGAGCTCACATGTGGACCCCAGCCCCCAACCCTTAGCTTTTTGGAAAGCTTATTGGTCCATCTTATTAGACCAATGCTTATTTTGGTCTTAAGATCCCTTGCCCCTAGCTTATTTCACCCCTCTACTCACCCTGACCATTCCTGCTGATTCATCAGCAGGAACACAGACCCAACTTCTCAAGCTCTCCCAGAGCTTATTAGTGGGACCCAGGCTTCAAACCTTGGTTTATTGGAAAGCTCACCAGGCCATCTTTTTAGATCATCCTTGAGTTTGGACTTCCAATCACCCCTGTGGACCCCACAGAGGGCTGCAAGTAGACCTTTTTGGCCCTTTTGGCCTGTGTAATTGTGGATTGCTTATTTTTGTTCTCTGCTTATTTCCTAGTGCTTATTCAGTTTTTCTAGCTTTTTTTACATGAAACTCAGTTGGTTGTAGCTTATTTTATCTGTGGTAGCTTATTAGTAGCTTGTTTCACCAAAATTCAGATTTCAAAGCTTATTAGACCTTCTGTTTGGCTTTTTAGTTTGTACACTGCTTATTTTTAAGCTTCAATAAATTTGTTTTTGTAAAAGTTGCTTATTTTCAGTTCTAAAATAGACTTGTAAATGAAAAAGAAAATCGTGAAGTTAAATTACTTCGTATTCTTTAAGATTACAACCTTTACAGGTGGTAAAGGTAAGTTCTGAAATTAAATTGCGAACTGAAAAGAGATCCATTCTTCTCTTCCGCCACCCTGCGAGTAATCTTAAAGGAAACGATTTTGGTTAACGAATCGATACCAAAAATAATTTCCAAAAGTTTTTTCACACACAAAAAGCCAAAAACATTTTGTTTTTCTGTTAATAAATACATAAAATACATTGTCGAGAACCAAGACAGAATACCTACCAACTGGGGGTGTGAACATTAATAAGTTCCCAAACCAAAGATAAAAACTTGCCTTTGTATCCTTGTGAATTGGTGTACCTTTTTCAAAAAAGCCATTCATATTGTGATTATTGGTTTAAGTTCTCTGTTGTTTTGCCTCGGTCTTGTTTTACTTGATTTTATTTTAAGTGCATGCCTACTCGTTCACATACAAAGCGTAATCGTCAAAGAAACGTACCCGTGTTACATACAATTATTCAAGAACCAAAAATAAAAATGGACGACGGGCCCCCACCACCACCTGACCCTCCCAAAGATGAAACAGCTCCTGATCTCTGAACGATGGAGGAGTTGTGTCAGCCAACCATGCACGGGAGAGGTGGACCTATTGCACCACTCACTATTGGAGCCACGGACTTTGGATTTAAGCACCACATGATCCAGCAAGTCTAGAATTCGTGCCAGTTTCATGAATTTCCGGGTGACGATGCTATCAAGCATCTCGAAAAAATTTTAACCGTCACCCAGAGCATGAAACAAAATGGCGTCACCGAAGATGGCCTTCGTTTGTATCTCTTCCCCTACTCTCTCACTCATCATGCGACTGCCTAGTTCGATCGTCTTCGAATGAATTCGATCCACACTTTTGATGAAATGGTCACCAAATTCTTGGCAAAATATTTTCCACCATCCATGGTAACTAAGCTGAGAAATGATATCAGCAACTTCAGACAGCTTCTCGACGAGTCCTTATTTGAGGCATGGAAATGCTATAAGCTTGCTATTGATCGATGTCCCAATCACAATATGCTTCTTGTCACCATTATAGATACCTTCTACAATGGTCTGACACTTCGTCACCGTGACACCATCAATGTTGTTGCTGCGGGCACCTTTATGAAAAGGACCCCGGAAGAGTGCTATGATTTAATCAAAAACATGACTGCCCATCATAATTTTTTGGATTCCTCAGCCAAGAGGAATGACTCATGTAAATCAGTCACTCCAGCAAACAATGATATAGCTGTAATTGCTAAAAAGCTTGATGATTTGTCTACTGCAGTTTTACGTATCCATCAGTCAAATCAAAATCATCATGTCAAAGTTGTCAACCCAAGTTGTGAAACTTGTGGTGGTCCACACCCGCACACTGAGTACCCATCCTTCGATGGCTTTGCTCATGAGAACGTGTGCGCAGCTCAAGGTTCCTACAACGCGGGGGGTAATTCTTACCAACTGATGAGACGAAAAGTGTACCGCTTTTGGGGGGTCATTTAAGCCCAAGGTCGAGATTATTTGATCAAATATTGCCCTAAATCGTTCATTTTGTCATTTTAGGTACTTTTGAGAAGAAATTTAGAAAAGAAAGCATTTTGGACGTTTTTGGAGCGAAAAAGTGAAGAAAACGACAAAGTCTCCAAAATCATGCTGAAGATTGTACTTGACGGCATCAAGGATTGTTAGTGATGACGTCAAGACTTGGCAAAAGAAGTGGATATGAAAAATACACGTGACGCGCTAGAGAGGTTTCCAAAGGGGTCGTGACGGCATCACCCTTTAGGGTCGCTAAGGCCGTCACATATTATCATAAAGAGAGACGGCCCAGAGAATTCAAAGAGTGACGACGTCAGATCTGGATCTAGGCAATACGTGTGTTATTTTGGCGGCGAGTTGACGGCGTCACAAGCATAACGTGACGCCGTCAGAGTGTAAAATCTATAAATACATTTCTAATTTTCATTCATTGTGTGCAACTTTGAGAGGAGAAAACCCTAGATGAATTTTACTGTATTTTTGAGGGTTCCAAACCCTTGTTTCATCCATGCTTAATTGAAGATAAGTTTTCCAACAATCATTCAATATGTCTATGTGTTGTTTGATTATATCTTATGCTTGTCTTCTCTTTAACATGCTAGGCTAGGTTTTCTTTGTGTTTGCTTAGATGTAATGAAACTTAGATATTGATTATTGGTTGGTTGTTTGTTTATAATTGTTGTGGATGAATGATTTTGATGTTAGGCTTAAGAAAACTGGCAGACTTCCAATTGGTAACTTGCTTGAACGTCTTAAGAAACATGAACGGAGGTGTACTATGATAAATTGGTTATATTTAATGCATAGGTAACTATTAATGAGACCATGTTAGGAGCTAGTAGTCGGCTCGACATAGGAAGAGGTAGAATCTTATAGAGTTAGGGAAGATCGTACACGTCCATACGAATGGTATTAAGGAATATAACCCGTCATCCATGCAATTGTAACAAACTAATCAACCGGTAAAAGATAGCTAGGGAGTAGTGAAATCTAAGTAAACACATTTTCTCTTATTATTGTTTTCGCCACATTTACTTTAAGTTCATTTTATTTTATTTTGTTTGCATTTGTAGTTATTTGGGTTAGTTGATTAGCAACTAATTCCGCCCACTCCTTCAAAATCCGAGATTTTTACTTGCTTTCCATAAAATATAAAAATACAAAAAGAATCATCCCTCACCTCTAGACCTAGTTTAATTGAGTTTTAACCCTAGCGAACAATATTCTTTGAGTTGAACGATCAATCTCCCGGTACTTGTCACTATACTATACTACAATGGTCAGGTACACTACCCGGGGAATAGTTATTGTCTAGGTTGAAATTTTATTTTTATTAGGTCTAGTTGCTAGATTCCTTTCTAGTAAGATTTTTATTTTTATTTTTATAGGTTTTCTTTAGTCTATCTTTTTCTTTGTTGCTTTTGTTCGTAACCATTGCCATCCGCCATCATGGAAGGTGGTAATCTCTTTGATCCCATCAACCCACTACAACAAAACCATCCACAAAACCCACCACAACCAAACCAACATCCTAGACCCCGAACTTTAGGAGAGTACTCCCGTCCTAGCCACCAAGGCTATCGAAACACCATTGAGCTCACTCAAGGAGCCAATGTGTCTCCCTTGTGATCCGACACCATCCGGTTGGTGCAAAGCGGATGTGCATTCCATGGACTTCGTTCCGAATATCCTAATCAACATCTCAAGGATTTCCTCAAAATCGTTGATTCCATAGACCTTGATGTAGAAACTCGAGAGACGACCGATTGCGTCTCTTCCAATTATATCTATGTGACCAAGCTAGTTGATTGTACAATATTTCGCACTACCAGGCCTTCGATGGTGATCAAAGGAAATGAGGGGTGTTATGATTACACCAAGCTTGGATATAACCTGAAATAAGAAATACTAAAACACTACGTTAAGTGATTGCGCAGGGGGTGAGCCATGTGAACCACCTCCGGCGTGTGAATAAGTGATCGGTATGAGAGTTTTAAGTGTAAGCGTAGTAAATTAAGGTAAGAGAGATTGCATACCAGATTTGTCATCGTCCAGGACTATTTATAGGTGAAGAAAATGGTCCTGGAGAGTGGTCACACGTTTGAGAGAGATCATGGGGGCGTCCCATGATTTATGGTAACCGCTAGGGTTTAGTGTCCCACTCCTCCGGGTTTAGCGGGGGTGCTAAAGAGGAAGAGGCGACGTGGGTAAGACTTGGTCTCCCCAGTATTGAACTTGGCATTGTTCCGTCCATAAAACTTATCGAGAGATACCCCGAAGGGCTTAATCCTTCGATTGGCGAATTCCCACTTGGTAACTAGATCATTGATGATTAGTTTTACGCCAAAGAAAGTTCTAGGAGGCTAGCCAGAGCCTTCGATTATGTAGGTTACGATCAGACTCGAAGGGATGCCCTTCGAGCTAATCGGAGGGTACATCATCAAGCCCCCCCCAGTTGAAAGTTATATATACGCACAAGAATATGTGGCTTTCAACTCTATCGTCAAGTGAACTAACCGTGTTAGCTCATAGGACCCTGCAAAAGAAATTAACGTCGCAAAAAACGCATTAAAAGCGCTTAAATACCCTCTAACTAACTTGCATTATATCCCCACTTGCCAAGGCATCGGTAATCCCATACGTCCTGTCAATTTTTAAACTCAATTTGAAATCCGAATAGATTAAAACATGAGGGACACGTGTACGGTGAGTAACAAAAAAAAAAGCGATATAAATTTGTTTCATCCAAACCCTAATTTACTTTTCACTACGCCCAAAATTCATCTTCCTCACTACGTGCAATCAAAACACACATAGTATCACCTGTCATTATCCTTTGCAAGAAAAAAAGGTAAATTTCTTCCTCGTTAAACTATATTGCATCGTAGAAGTATCATTCTTCGTTAAACAATATGGCAAAAAATAACAAATCTGTGATTAAGGAACAAAATTGTACTTTATCAAAAGATGAATTACGTGCTTTTCTTGAGGATTATCCTATTCCAAAAGATTTTAAGATTATGCTCCCTAGTAAAAATCAAACTATATTTGATGCTCCTGAGGGATATGTAGGTCTGTATATCCACGCCTTTAAGTTGTCAAACTTTAGGATACCGATCCACCCTTTAATTTTAGAGTTTATGCAATACTATCAAGTACACATCTCTAGGTTCAACCCTTTTAGCCTCGCTAAGCTGTCAACATTCATTGTGATGTGTAAAGCTTATGGATATGAGCCTACACTGACAGTAGTTAGGGGTTTTACGAACATGTATCCGGGTGGGGATTGGTTGACGTTGGCAAAGAGAGGGGACCCTGATGTCCCAACCATATTGTGAAAGCCTTTTACAAACATCACAGACTGGAAAGGGAGTTTCTTTTACATTCAGTATACAATAATACCTCCAGAGTATCCTGCTTTAGTGAACGAAGCATACAGGTTTGATAAAAAACTTTTCAACGATGAGTTACCTTATACTGTTCAAAGGAATCCATTGTATCAGCGTCTTGCTCGTCATCCAGTGAATGTTCAGTCTTTCCCCGAGCCCATTCTTTACATGGCTGGTATTGTTGTCTATTGGGAGGGTTCCCCCATGAAGCCTGGAATTGTTTGTGATGGAAAAAGTATGTATACTCTTATTTAAATAAATTTAAACAACTTATCTGATGATATTTATCTTTTTTCTTTCATTTTGCAGGAATGTCTTTCCGAAACTTTGTTGTTGCCGATGGTGCCAGGGAAACGAGTTTCCTTCCGAGGAATCCTAAGGAAGTCAGCTATGGGGTTGGCTCACCCTCCGTGTCGGTTAATAATCAGGAGGACGATCCCCAAATGGTGGAGCCCATAGCTTCCCTGCAGCCTTCCAAACCAGAGAAAAAATCAAAGCCAATGATTGCAGAGGAGACTTTTCAGTTGGTGGAGAATGTTGCTGAGTCTGATGACCCTCTCTCCGAGGATGATCAGGTGACCATTATTGGCTCTTCTTCTGGCATAGCTGACAGGGTTCGAAACAGGAAGTGTACGAGTGCCAAGCCAGTAAAGCCCACTCCCAAAAGGAAATTGATTCTGCCAACACCTCCTTCCAGGAACACTAGGAAGAAAGGTCAGATCATTACCAAGAAAGCAGCTGAAGTGTTGGATGAAGACATCCATGGTAAGTATATGTGCTATTGACTGGACCAGAATATTTGTATATGTCTTCTAATTGATTGTATATTCCTCAGGTCTTCCGAATACGAAAGAGCTTCCTGATGCCTCGGCTTGACATCGCCTTGCCTTGCACATTACCCCTCCGAGCTGGAAGTCTGTGCTAACCAACATGCCCATTGAGGAGTTGTGCGATCTACATGACAAAAGCTATACAAGGCAAGCTGTGTTGGACAATCATCTCAATTCTCGAACTAGGGAGGTGGTACGAATCCTTGCTTCTGCTAGGGAGAAGATGGATGAGATTTTGGCAAGAGAGAAGAAGAATGACCAAGAGTTTGCAGAGGTTCAAGCTAAGTGTGAAGAAGCTTTGAGGGATATTGAGCAGAATCCCCTTGTACAAGACCTTCGTTCTGACATTGCAGGGTTGGAATAGGAACTGAGCAAAGTGAAGACAGAATGTAAAAGGCTTCGAAAGGAGGAGGCGAAGGTCGTGGGTTACAAGGAGGAGATTGCTGAGCTGGAGATCAAGTGTGGGAACCATGAAGAAGAGAGGACAAAGCTGGGTGATCTGGAGATCAAGCTTCGCGAAGATCTCGATGGACTCAGGCGCAAATATAATGTGCTGAAAAGAGATAGGGATGCTGTTGTCTCGAAGGTCATCCCATACATAGCCATGGAGTTATATCACAGCGATGAGGTAGGGAAAATGATAGGTGATGTTGTCAATGCTGCCATCTATCATGGGAAATGCACCACTTTGGAGGAAATTGTTGCTACTAGAAAGCCTGTGGACTTATCTGAGGTAACCTATTACCGTGCCACTCATAAAGCAGAGTATGATAATGCAAGCAACCTCCTCATAACTACAGAGTACCCTTTCCTTGTTGATGCTACCAAGAATCCCATGGCTTCAGTTGAGACGCTTCTTTCGAAGAAGCCGCGTAGGGTGAAGCCTTTGGCTGTGAGCAAAAAGAATACTCTTGTGAAGCCTGCCTCTATGAAAGCAACTCCTGAGGAGCCCTCATCTCCAAAGTTGGCCATTGAGAAGCCTCAGTCTCCCGGTAAAAGTTCTGCTGTGCAGCCGTCCTCTCCGAAGGCTGATTTGACAAAAGAAACTTCCCCTAGCAAGGCCAGTCCTGAAGCATCTCAACATGAAAAACCCAAGTCTCCTGGTAAGTGAAGGCTGCAGTGTTTGCAGTAATTTGGCTCCAAGGGTGGTATGTACCCTTTAAGACAATGTTTGTTTATGTCATATGGTTGACGGTATTATGATTTGAACAATTTGCACTTAGACAATGTGGATCATCTTTTGGGCAGTAGAAAGTATATGCTGCGATAATGGTTAAATATAATGGGTGTGTTTCCCATATTTGCTTATATGCTTTCTCTTCATCGTTTATTAATTAAACGTAAATATACATCCTAAGGCTTAGAACAGGGAGCCTTATTGCGTGTATTTTGAACCAAGATTTTATAGCAATCGTATAATTTAATTGCTGACAGAGGGTTGCGACCCGCTCTGTCTTCATCCTTTAAGTGCGAAGGGCTTCGCATACCCCGAGACCATTTAGGAAAGTAAATGTGAATTATGTTGGATGTTTAATAGCCTACAAGATATAAGTATCTTGTATCATCCTTTGAACATTGAACTTGTAATTACTTGGCTGAGAAAATCTTTCTAGTTATATGTGACAAAAGATTCGAGGGAAATATGTGATATCATTAAGTGGGTAAGGGAGGATTACATCATTTGTACAAATGAATACTAAGACGCCTACCATTAATGCTTTTTTCCCAAAAGAGAAGAGTGTAATACATAATAAGGAAAAAAACTGTAAGTCTTGTACGTAGGACTTACGAAGGATATGGCAAGTCGTTCATACACCGTAGGAGGGTAGTTACTTTTGACTCAATCCATATATTCTTCCTCGGAGTATGTTCCAGGAAGCTTCCTTTGTTATTATAAACGGCCGGCATATTGCTATGGAGCCTGCGATTCGTAGTGGGAAAGGTTTGTTACATTGTCGAAGCCTATTGCTCCGTTCCGAGTTCGAGACGTTCTTGGTTGTGTGGGACCGAACGTGTCTCTGAATCATATATGTGGTGTTTTTCCTTTTGTTTGGCTCGGAGGACTTTCTTGTTGGAGGACATACTTGATTCACATGTTTCAGCTGGTTCATTACTTTGTCCTTCGAACGGATCATTTTCTCCCTATTCTATGTCATATTCCTCCAATTCTTTAGCCCATTTGACCATCCTCCGCGTTCCCTCAGGGTTCAGGATTATCCTTTCGAATGGTTTATCTGTGATTACTCTGATACGGTGATCTTTGAAATACCTTCGGAGACGTCTTGCGGCATGGATTAAGGCTAGGATTAGCTTTTCTGCTGTCGGGTAGCTTTGTTCCACGTACGGCAGAGCTCTGCTTACAAAATATATTGGTATCAGTAGCTGTCTTCTTTCTGCGAAGAGCATGGCACCGATCTCATCAGGGGACATTACTATGTGTAGGAACAACACCTCTCCTCTGGTTGGGGGTGTAACTGTTGGTAGTATTTCCATGCAATTCTTCCATCTTAGGAAGGATGTTTCAGCTTCCTTGTTCCAAGGATATGATAAGTCGCTAATGACTTCATTGCAGACCTTGTAGAGAGATGAAGATCTGTTAACACCTTTCGACAGGAATGCTTTTAGTGTTTCTAAGTCATTTTGTAGGTTTTGAGTCTTCACGTGTGTTCTCCACGTTTGCATTTTTGAGGAGGTTTCCTCATTGAATGGATTGGTTCTAATCATTTGCCTTGCGAACGGGCATTCGTTTGACCCTTCCTTTTCAATGCCGAAAGAACACATCATTGGGTTTAACTTTAGGTTTATTTTTCTCAGTTGTATGAGGGTTTCTTCTACATCATGAAGGAGGTCTTCTTTTGTTTTGCTCTGGGTGACTAAGTATTCGCCGTGAATTTTTAGGTTCCTCCCTATCTGTTTATCGAAGACCCTTTGGATCAGCCTATTGTAGGTGGCTTCGATGTTCCGTAAGCCAGAAGGCATGCGTTTGAAGCAGTAGGAGTTACCGTCTACATGAAAGGATGTTTTTTCTTCATCTTTCTGTGCCATCTGTATCTGTTGGCATCCCACATGTTTGTATTAAGGAAACATTCCCAACGAACTCCACGTGGCGGTAGCTGTTCTCCTTCCGACGAATAGCTTCCTTTTTGGCAAACTTTGTTGATATCTTTGAAGTCAACCTTTAGTACCCATTCTCCATTTTTCCGTTGGGCTACGATTGGGTTTGTAACCCATCGTGGATTTAATACCCTTCGAAGTATTCCTGCGGCTGTGAGTTTGTCTACTTCTTTCTTGATTGCTGCACTTTGTTCAGGTGTCACTTGAAGGGGTTTCTGCCTGACCGGTTTGATGTATTTGGATTCACTTAGCTTATGTTCTGTGTTAAAAGGTCTGCCGTTGATTGTGAGAAACCTTGGAACTCCTGTTATATCTGAACATTTTCCTACAAACACATCTTCATAGGCTTCGAGTAATTTTTTCAATCTTTTTCTGAAAGTGGTAGGGAGTTGCTTTCCCATTTCCACCTTCCGTACTAGATGGGAGTTATTTAGTGCCACGTATCCCTTGGGGTCGGAGCCTCCTCTGACGTTCATTGCGCACCGCTGATTACCATTTCCCTTATCCTTTTGGGTTTCCTGGCGCTTCCTTTCACGATAGCTAGAGAATATGGTTCCGACACCATTGGCTGTTTGGAACTTCACCGTTGCATGAACTGTAGAGACCACAATGCCCATCTTTTGCATAGCAGTTCATCCGATTATCATGTTGTAGGGTGACTTTGATTTTACGATGACAAAATTGAGGATTTCCGTTCTTGCAAGCTTTCCACTTCCGAGCGTTACCTCTAGAGGTATTTCACCTAAAGGCCACGATCGTTCCCCCGAGAAACCTACCAGGGGCATTTTTGACTCGACTCTCTTGGATTGGATTGTAGGGCTGAGTTTCCTAAAGCAATGTTCGTAGATTACCTCGCAAGAACTCCCGCAGTCCATATAAACTTTGTTGACCTCCGTATCGGAGACTACGACCTTAATGATCACTGGATTCTTTGAAGGGGACTCTCCCGTTCTGGACGGGAACGTTATTTCCTTTGCAGCGTGAGTTTCCCTTTCGGAGGCCTTTCTTTTCAATCGGGAGGTATCCCACCGAACCATTAGGATAGGGGCTTCTTGGGGGTTATTATCCTTTCCCGGTTGCGCGTCAGTGGCTTTCTCTTTTCCCTTACTTATCCCTTTTACGAGATGTGTTAATTGCCCGGATTTTACTGCCTCTTCTATCTGCTTTTTCAGCTCTCGACAGCTATTTGTTTCATGGCCAAAGTCTTCGTGGAAGTGGCAATATTTAGTAGTGTATCTGTTCTTGCTTTTTCCTATCATGCGAGGAGGTAGCTCGAAGGCTTTTGCAGTCTTCTCTTTCGCTAAAATCTCCCTTGGAGACTTTGTGAGATTTCCTAATAAACCATGGTTTGGACCCTTATTGTAAGGGTTAAACCTATTATGGCTTTTGTGTTTGTTCTTCGATCCTTCCCATGAAGACGGTTTTGTTCCTTTGTTGTTTTCCATCTGAGCCCCATTGGTGGATACTTCTTTAGCCTCTATCCACGTGTATGTTTTTTCCATTAGGCCTTTGTATGTTGCCGGAAGATCTGTAGATAAAAATTCGACAAGAGTCCGGTTGCGTAGGCCATGGACGAAGCCGGAAATGCGTTGTTCTTCGTGTAAGCTTAGAATTTGCAGAGTTTGTCAGTGTACCTAGTAACGAAGTTCCTCCTGCTTTTGTTCTCCTTCTGCTTAATGTTGTGCACTGTGAGATGTGTCCTTGTGAACTTCTTTTGCTGGCTGAAGTGAGATCGAAACTTAGCCTTCAAATCATTGAAGTTGATGATGCTTTCTGGTTTCTGTCCATTCCACCAAATACGTGCGGAATCCCGAAAGGTATATGTAAACATGTGACAGGCTACGGGGTGATTGTAAGGCTGATGAGGAGTACTTGTATTTGGAGGGTAACCATCATACATGGTGTACGGAGGGTATATCATGGGGTGATTGTAAGGTACAACCATTTGTGAGGGGTACTGATTTCCAGGTTGCCCATTAATGGAGGGATAAATATTTCAGGGGTAACTTTGAACCGGGAACTAAGGATACAGGTTGACGGTGGGGGGGGGGGGGGGGAACTTCCTCCTGTTTTGACCGATCCCAGGTTACCTTCCACACCAGATGTGTGGGAGGGTTGCAGTGGAACTCCTCCTTCGGCCCTCCCTGAATGTGCTGCTAATAGGGGAGGTAAGTTCACCCCCGCGTTCTCCCTCTGTTGGCTCCTTCCCTGAGAGCCTTCAGTAATAGTCCCTTCTCTCCTCGTGGGAGTTCTTTCAAGAATTCCCTCAAAGCCTAAATTCCTTCCTCCAGCCCTTCTACCCGTAGGAGACACAATCAGCAGGATGGGGTGTTGAGCCCTAGTTATCGAAGGTCTTGGCTCCATCTCAATTTCTTAATCATATTCATCACTGGAATATTCTAACTCCTTTCGCATCTCCGTGTTTCTGATTTGTCTCCTTCGAGCTCTTAATAAGGACTCCAACTCTTCGCAATTAGCATCGACAAAGGCGGGGCTAGTGATGAGCTCTGGATTAGCTGGCATGGATGCGTGATGGTTGGGCGTTATTTCATGGTAAGATCGTGTGGTGAAGGTGGAGGCCATGATTGGCGGAAGGTCGTTGGTGTCAGTTGCGGGTAAAGGGTTTAAAGACAAAAAACCCGGTGGGGTGTAATTTCTCTTTCTGGATTCATGCCGGAATAATAGTGGGTGTATTTGACTTGGAAATAATGGGACTAATTGTAGCGGATCACACGGATGGCGCCACTGATTGTACAATATTTCGCACTACCAGGCCTTCGATGGTGATCAAAGGAAATAAGGGGTGTTATGATTACGTCAAGCTTGGTTATAATCTGAAATAAGAAATACTAAAACACTACGTTAAGTGATTGCGCAGGGGGTGAGCCCTGCGAACCACCTCCGGCGTGTGATCGGTATGAGAGTTTTAAGTGTAAGTGTAGTAAAGTAAGGTGAGAGAGATTGCATACCAGATTTGTGATCGTCTAGGACTATTTATAGGTGAAGAAAACGGTCCTGGAGAGTGGTCACACGTTTGAGAGAGATCATGGGGGCGTCCCATGATTTGTGGTAACCGCTAGGGTTTAGTGTCCCACTCCTCCGGGTTTAGCGGGGGTGCTAAAGAGGAAGAGGCGACGTGGGTAAGACTTGGTCTCCCCAGTATTGGACTTGGCATTGTTCCGCCCATAAAACTTATCGAGAGATACCCCGAAGGGTTTAATCCTTCGATTGGCGAATTCCCACTTGGTAACTAGATCATTGATGATTAGTTTTACGCCAAAGAAAGTTCTGGGAGGCTAGCCAGAGCCTTCGATTATGTAGGTTATAATCAGACTCGAAGGGATGTCCTTCAAGCTAATCGGAGGGTACATCATCACTAGTCAATGGCTTGAGCGTTTTCTCGCAGGATCCATTACCTCTTGGGATGATCTTACCACTCATTTCCTTGCTCAATTCTTTCCACCGGGAAGGACTACTAAGCTTAGAAATGACATCTTGATATTCCAACAACATTATGGTAAAACTCTTTATGAAGCATGGACTCGTTTCAAGGACTTACTCCGAAAATTCCCTCATCATGGCATAGATCTTTGGCTCCAAGTCCAAATTTTCTATGACCATATCGATCTCTCCACAAGGCGAACCATTGACCAATCGGCTGGTGGCAAGCTTAGTGATCTAAGTGCGGAAGAATCATGGGAAATCATAGAAGATCTTGCTCTCTATGACAACGAAAGTTGGAATGATCCCCATGATTTAAACAAAACGGTCAAGGCAATATCTTTGCTTTAGAATCATGGGAAATCATAGAAGATCTTGCTCTCTATGACAACGAAAGTTGGAATGATCCCCATGATTTGAACAAAACGGTCAAGGCAATATCTTTGCTTTCGAACAATTCAAGCACTCCCGACCGTAGGATCATGGAACTTGAAGACCAAGTCAAGTTTCTCATGAAATCCTACGAAGCTCCTAAACCTTCAAGCCAAGTGAACAAGATCACTTCTTCATGTGAATTATGTAGTGGTCTCCACGACACTCGTGATTGCATGGAACTCCCCGAACAAGCTTTTCCGGATTACGTATCCTCGCGTACCGACGGAGTGGGAGACTAGTGGTACACTTTCAAACCCGAGCAAAACCCTTACGGTAATTCATACAACCCCTCTTGGAAAAATCACCCGAACCTTAGGTGGAAACAAAGCCAAAACATGCCCCAAAACAATTCTTGCACTCCACCTAATCGTTATCAACCAAACGGTCCACCTCCTAACCGTAATTTCAACAACAATCCTTTAAATAACTATGGTAGTACCAATAATCTTGAAGGATTGATGTCTAAATTTGTGGCATCTCAAGAAGCCCGCATAGCTAAGTTTGAATCCGAATTCTATCAACAACAAGCGGAGATGACCAATAAAATCGACAACTTGTTGAAAGCCCTCGACAACCAAGTGCTAACTACACCAACGAAGGACACTAGGGACACTAGTAGCGGAACCCAAATTAAGGACCCCTCATCATCTAAACACGTCCACTTTGTCAACGTAGTCACTATCAGACCAGTCAATAATAATAGGGAAGAAAGTGATATGGATGAGATTAAGGAAGTTGAGGATGAAAAGGAAGAGAAAGTTGAGGAAGTAGGAAATGTAGAGGAATACTTTGATAGGTTACCTACCAAGGAAGAACGGGAATACCATAGGGATTTATTCGATGACTTCGAAACACCATACGTCCTTGGTTCACCAATCATCAAAGTGGGTAATCCCTCTAACATCAACATACCCTGCAATATTGGGCATGTGCATGTGCGGAAAGCCTACGTCAATCTTAGATCTCCCATAAACATTATGACTAGGACCCATTACAATTGGGTAATGAAGAAGCAACTTGGACATAGGATGATTTCCAACACGAGTTGGCTAAGTAACTTTGTGGGAAGAGTGAAAGGATTGCACGTCTTTGTAGGTGATGTGTGCTTATTCACACATCCTTTTTAGGCCTTAAATCAGACCAAATATACCAAATACTAACCAAATATGCCAAGAAAATGTGTGTTTTTGTATTTGTGTATGTGCAGGAATGGATATGTGAAAAATGGACAAAAACAAAGCCAAAATCGACAAAAAGGAGCACGAGAATGGAAAAAGGTCAAAAGCCGGAGCCGGGGAAGCATAATGATCAAAGAAAGCTCAAAATGTCAAGAAAAGTCCTCATAGATTCATAAAGTTGCAAGTGAATTTGCTTATTTGTGTTAATTATAGCTCAGTAGGGCCTTAGTTGTCAGTTTCATGGATTAGTTTGATCAATTGCTTTGTAAATCTCCAAAACAGTCACATTTAGGGGTGTTTGGTTCAAGCAATTTTGCTGTGTTCTTGTTATTATTGGTGGTAGTAATTGGTTCAAGTATTTCACCGAGGTCCTAATACACTTACTTATAAAGTCATTTTGGTAGATTCAAAAGCAAAAGTCAATTTCCCATTCAATTTTTTATAACAGTTTCACTGTTGAAGTTTTAGGGAATCAAAAGTCTTCATTAGGCTCAATATTAGTTAGGGTTGCTTAATTTAGCTTCATTTAGGTTTATTTTAGCTTACTTAATAAATTAGGATCAGTGGAAACTCACCAAAGTCAACTTATCTCAAAATCTCAAAAAGTCAAAATGCATAGTCTTAACAGAAATCCAAAATTTGCATGATTTTTCATGAATTTAGTGTTTAGAATTAGGACTTGAAATTTCTTGTGGTTGATATATACCAGCTTAGCTACAGGAATTTATGATTAGCTTAATTTTTAGATTTTTATTTGAGCTTATGCAAGTGACCAAAGTGACCCCATTGACCCTGAATCTACCCTGCACCCAGGTCCTTTGGTTTTGACCCATTTTTCTCAACCTCACAACTTGCTCATTTCTTGAGCTTGGGACCTGATTTTTAGTTCTTTGTAGAGCCTGCTAGGTTGACTTGTTAGGTGCACAAAGTGCTTG
Organism: Artemisia argyi; assembly: GCA_030686995.1. Classification (NCBI taxonomy): domain Eukaryota; kingdom Viridiplantae; phylum Streptophyta; class Magnoliopsida; order Asterales; family Asteraceae; genus Artemisia; species Artemisia argyi. The sequence goes on from CM060698.1 coordinate 40,583,938, forward strand.
GCCTGAATTGCTTGCTAGGCCGTTTATTTTTTCCTCTAAAGTCACCCCATTGCCACTGTTGCTGTTGATGCAACAGTGGGTGCCTAAACTTGTTGATTTCCTTGTTGTTGTTCTTGTTTGATTTCTGTTGCTGTTTTTAGTTGTTGTAATTGTTATGTTTTTGTTTGTGTTTGCTTAATGTGCTTATTTGCTTATTTAGTTTAGTTTACTTTGGTATTTGTTGGCTTCCAATTCACAAAAACTCACTTGAATTCAAAAACAAACAAACTGTTGCTATTTGATCTTGGCACAAGCTTGTTTTTAGCTTATCAGTTAAATGCTTTTTACAAAATTTGCTGGTGTTTGTTGTTTTAATAGATTGCAAAAAGAAAAAGTGAAAAATTAAATATTTGGCAAAAAAATGGGTTATGTGGGATTCGAACCTGGACCTTGAGGCACAACAGACACAACACCACACGCCATAACCATCAGTGCCCTAGGGACTTTTCTCATTTGTTTTGCTTCTTTAATTGTTTTGTAGTAGTTGTTGTCTTTATGCCTTATTTAGCTTATTCAACTGTTTGAGCTTATTACAGCTTATCTGTGATAGCTTTTTCTGATCTAGTAATTTTCTTAAGTTAGTATTAATATAATTTAATTTCCAAAAAAGTTTCGGATTTTTCAAGTTTGTTTTAGTATTTATTTCAATTTAATTTAGGTAAAATAGTAATTAATTCATAATAAATAGAATTTTTGTTAAAAAATTAATTTTCTTTTTTTCTAAAATTTTCTTTTGTCATTTAGTGCGCTAGAAAATTGTTCGTGAACCCACAGGACTTCCGTAGCTTAAAATTCACGTTTTATTTTGCTTGTTGACGTTTATTTTAATAAACGTCTCGTATTTAACTTAGATTGCGTTTTATGGTTTCACGTTTTCCCTATCATGCTTCCCGTAGTTTTTTAGGTAGTTTTAAGATTTCCTTAGCATTCCCTTATTTATTTTCCCTTTTAGGTTGGGTATTTCAATTTTCGTTCATTAATTCTTAATCATCGTTAATTTAACGTACCACAAAACCAAACAATCTTTCACAACCAAACATACAAGGTTTTAATATCGATCTTTTCACGAAACTTTCCATTCACACCTCGTTGGGACACGACCCGGGAAATCACCTTCCCGGTCTCACAAATAAATATCACTAGCACGAGTTTACTAGGTAATCTTTTTCCTAAAAGGTTTACTCGTAATTCTCCACGTCTTTTTGTCCCGCGATAACATTGACATCACGTTTGTTGATATTTTGATAAATTGTTTTGCACAAAAACACAACGAATCAGTAAACCCATTGGCGTCGTGCTTAAATGGGTTCCCGAGGTTGTTGTCTAATATGATATTCAAGCATTCTTTGTTGTATAGTTACTTGCTTGTGTTTTCTAAAAACCTTGAGCAGAATCATCTCACGAATTTTCAAAAAGTATTTCTTAAATACAATTCAAAATTCTGCTTAAGAAGACTATCTCTCGAATAAACTTCATTATTTGAGGGGGAGTATTTTGTTAAAAGAAAACAGATTTTGTATTAAAACAATGGCTTGTGCACGCATATCAGTGTACAACCCGTTCTTGAAATTAAAGGACCCTGAGGTACGCTTCAGTGCCTTAATCCTCATATAAGGAGCGAAAGCTTCTTACTTTTGAGTAGAATTAATCAAAATTTTCAAAGTTTTTCATAATTTTGCTCAAAAGGACAAGTATTCTCTCTCGTAATCAAAACCTCAAAAAGTTATTTCACTTATTGAGGGGGAGTATTTGAAATGATCTTTGTTCAAAATCTATAAGTTCTTGATATACTCTTCCCACAAACCTCAAAAAGCATATTTTAATCAAAAAGTTTATCAAAAACAACATCAATATGCTATTTTTGAGGGGGAGAAAAACAAAAGTGATTAAAATATGGTTGAAAAGAATGGAATCTCGCATGAGCTCGACTAAGTAATTACTAACGAATTGACGAAACATGAAAATGTCAATAATCTAAAGGACTTGCTCCGGGACGGGTAATAACTTCAAGTTGGCCTAGCCAGTGATGTAAGCGTGTCTCGCAAAGGACAAGTCTGAGTAGAGTGTACCATTTTGAGAGATTCTCTTTGAATGTGAGCAGGACGGGTAATAACTTCAAGCTAGCCCAACTAGTGATGTAAGCGTGTCTCGAATCGGTCATGTTCACTGAGATTCAGTTAATTCAAAAGTGCAAACTCCTCCCAACATGTGTAAATTTCTATTTATAACTTATAAGCACATGTGAAGGGGGAGTATTTCTAAAAAATGTAAAGCTCTCAAAGTGTTAAACAAATATGTTTTAATAATCATAAAACACTTTGAGAGATTTTCAAATGATGTTTATGGCAACATAGGATAGTCATGGAGTTATAAGGTGACTAAGGTTAGGAAAAACCGTCCTATGATCCGCCAGAGCCGGAGGGATCTACCCAAGGACAATTCCAATAGTCTAGAATTAGAAAGTCCTTAGGTATGATATGAAAAAAGAGTAAAGAATGAAAGGAGAAAGAAGGGGTTGAAGAATTAAAAAGAAAAGTTATGAAAAGGGTGAAAAGAAACAGCCCTCCATATGTTCAACCTTAGGGCAGAAACCGGGTTCAATTCATATGCTACTGGTTGTTGCTAAGGCGACACTGGTATTGAAGACAAATATGTCATGGGCCTAGTGACTCACTGCACTAAAACTTCTGAACCACTCAAGTTCTCTTAAAAGAGCTTGTTTCATTCTCACGGGGAACCCTGCATAATCTATCGACCGCTCATTACGAGCCATGTTGATATTGAAATAGGAGACTCTGCCCCAGTCTCCGACGACTAAAAGAAGCACTTATCGAGTCTAGAGCCACTAGATTACATCAAAAGATCTCTTATGAACACGTGATACTTCTACACTGGTGGTCAAACATCAAGGACACCAGATGTAAACTTAAGAGTCCTTCGCAGATCTTAGCAATCTGCCAGAACGCTTATGAGAGAATTTACACAAGTGTTTCTCAATGATTGAATGGAAACTCCTGCCAGGGTCAACATCAAGCAGCCCTGATAGCAAGTCACTTCGGTAACTCCTTGTGGGTTACGCTTAGTGTTACGATGGTCCCAAACGGTCTACAGTCGTGGGGTGATCTCCAACGACTCACCTGAACCATTGATGTACTTCGGTGGATCTTGTAAGCCCTTTCGGGGGTACATGATTCAGGAACGGCCTTGGTAAGGTTTAGAGAGAGTTTTCACACTTTGTTGTTAACGATCTCTAATTCCGAATTTGTAAGTACTAGATGTATTATTGCTAACTGTTTTCATGCAGGTACTAATGGAGACCAGGAGACCAAACCACCACCTCTATTATCAACGACATTTCGTTTCCACATGCTCATACTTACATCATAAGAAAGATAAAGTCTAAGAAAGTTCTCACCAAAGATCAAAGCAAAGTAAAAGTCTAAGAAATATTCTACGTCATGTTGAAGAATCTACCAAGTTGAAAGACGAAGTTCAAAACAAAGTAAAGTTCAAAGAAAGATTCTACGTCATGCTAAAGAATCTACAAAGTTCAAAGACAATGATCAAAGCTGCAAAATGAGAGCTATGGAAGTATGATATGTCAAAGTCAAAAGACGTATGAGCATGTTGGAAAGGAGTAAAGATACCAGAGACAAACACGTTGATGAAAGGCATATAACACCATCACCTAATCACTACAAGAACAAAGATTCATGACTTAAAGATATTTTTGAAGACATCTAAATCCGTAAAAGTCAAAAGTTAAAGACAAAGATGAAGACTTCGAGCAACCTTGATGACCAACCCTTAGGGGGGATTGTTGGGAACACGTCTAAAGTGTTGGTCATAGCTTATGTAAAACGTTGCTATATTAAGGCTTATATGTTAGTTATTATGTATAGGCTTATGAAGTAAGCCCATGGGCCTAGGTTTTTTAGTCAAAAATAAGAAAGGAAGGAAGCCCTAGCTTCCTCTCCTATATAAACAATGTAAACCCTCCTTGGAGGGTGTTGTTTCATGTGTTATGCTTATTACTCTTTCTCTCTCTATAGTAACATGTTCCTCCCATCTCTCTCTCTCTCTCTCTCTCTCTCTCTCTCTCTCTCTCTCTCTCTGTGTGTGTGTGTGTCTCTCTCTATAACTCTCTAACTTTCTCCCTCTAAAAGAAAGTAGCACTCCAGGGAATGATTCGGATGCTGATGAGGAAACTCAAATGTAAGGATGGTTTAAAGACTGCAGCTGCTGATGTCGGACCTTCACATTGTTCATGCACATTGGTTAAGGTACATCAATCAACTGATGATATCAATATATTTGATAATGTGTTTGCTCATGAGAAACAAAGTCATGAAAAACCTGAGTACATTAACAACGCATATGTGGTGAATCAGGATGATAGTAATATTACTCCTGAGACTACACATATGGATCCTAATGGAGGTACGGTTGAACATGACAATGTGAATCATGATCAAGAATGTGCTTCAATGACTTTATTAATCAAGAATATGTGAGCCGAAGTTGCTCAATATAACGAGATTAATTGTGAACTAAAAGCACAAAATGCGTTGTTAACTGAAAAGCTCGATAATTATTGAAAATGTTTAAATGATTTTGATACAAAAACTAATCGTGAATACAGTTTAGAAGTTGCATTTCAAAAATCATATGTGAAAGAACAAGACTTGCAACATCAAATGCGAGAATTAGTTGTTTCCAACAACAAAAAGGTTTCAAAATTGGAAAAAGAAAAGCTTGACCTTTAAAACCAAATTGCAAAATTAACAATAGAGGTTTCAACATTAACAAAAATAGGTCTAAGCATGTCAAATAGATTACAAAACATTAAGAATAGTATAGAAAAACAGGGAAGACTCGTATCTTAACGACATTGTTGATTTGGAAGCAAAATTGAAAGATTTTGGAAAAACTGGTTGTGATAATGATACGTGGGAATTGCGCCCTCGCAACAGGTTTTACCTCTCAAGGGATCTCGAGAAGCTTACAACCCCCACCAGGCACTATACCTGATCGTTGTAGTATAGTATAGTGACAAGTACTGGGGGATTGATCGTTCAACTCAGGAATAGTGTCGCATGGATGATGGGTTAAATTCCTTAATACCAGTCGTAGGGCCGTGTACAATATTCCCTAACTCTATAAGATCTTACTTCCTATGTCGAGCCGTTAGAAGCTCCTAACATGGGATCATTAGAATTCTCTTACGCATTAAATATAACCAAAAATCGTAGTACAGCTCCGATCATGTTTCTTAAGACGTTCAAGCAAGTTACGAATGGAAGTCTGCCAGTTTTCTTAAGCCTAACATCGAATAAAATCTTCTGTAACAATTATAAACAAACAATCAACCAATAATCAACTTCTAGGTTTCACTACATCTAAGCAAACACAATAAAAACCTAGCCTAGCATGTTAAAGAGAAGACAAGCGTAAGATATAATCACACAACACATAGACATATTGAATGATTTGAATAAGTACTTATCTTCAATTGAACATGGAAGAATCAAGGGGTTGAAACCCTTGAAAAAGTTGTAAATTCATCTAGGGTTTATGCCCTAATATCCCACACAAAGTTCCACACTTTACAATGAAAAATTGGAAAAATATATATAGACTATGCATCCTGACGGCGTCATGTATTAACCTCTAACGCCGTCAACTCGCCGCCATGATAAAATTCGTATTGCCTAGATCTACTTCTGACGCCATCATGTATGAATGAGCTCTGGGCCGTCACGTGTATTTGGACCCTGATGGCCTTGGTGACGCCGTCAGGCCAATAAGCCTAAAAACTTTCTGGATCGTCATGTGTATTTTCCACTTCCACCTCTTTTGCCACTCTTGACGCTGTCACTAATCCATTGACGTCGTTAGGTACTGAGCAAGGAAATTTGTGACTTTGCCGTTTTCTTCACTTTTATGCTCCAAAAAAGTCCAAAATGCTTCATTTTCCAGATTTCACTCCAAAAGTACCTAAAATGACAAAAGGAACGATTTAGGGCAATAATTGATCAAATAATCACGAATTTGGGCTTAAATTACCCCTTAAAAGCGGTACACTTTTCGCCTCATCAAATACCCTTACACTTGAGATTTGCTTGTCCTCAAGCAAATGCGCTTTTATTCTAATCAAAATACAAGTTAGGGGTCATTTAACACTAATATAAAAGTAATTACAACAAATAATCATTCCACTAAAAACCAAAAACAAGCACGGAAGTCATACACTAGCACCTCACAAATGGTGTTTAGATACTCACATTTCTCGGGTGTAATAAAGTATATATCACAATATGGAAATGGAAAACATCTCTCACTACCTATCATAGCAAATAGATTAGCATAGGCTTGGGAAAGGATCAAACCTCCACCACTTGGCGTAAGCACCTAGGATAAACTATCAAAGTGGTCTTTTTAAAGGGTTATAACGTTAGGTGTAGGGATATGGAAAACACGGTTTTGTTGGATAAAGGCAATATTTACTGGTGGCGAGTTAATCATCTTGGTTAATTACATGTACAATATGGCGTTGCTAAGCCAAGACTCGACTAGACTTAAGCTAATAAATCAAAAATGACAAAAACATAAAACCAACATAGAATGAAACGGGATGGTAGTCGAATCAAGATAATCATCCAAAATAATACATCATAGGGAATGTACATTCCCCTTACACTTGAATTTTTACATACTTTACAATAAACTAATCTAGTTACTCGAATCAAGATAATCAAAACACTTGGAGTACTTTTTAAGATTAACGCACATATGGGGGTAATAATTTGATGTTCTTCTCCATTACTCCATAACATAAGTACTTTACCCATGAGTCCCAATCGTCCCAAAACAATATGTACAAGATATGACTCGACTTGGCAACCATGAAATCAATTAGATAATTAACTAAGGGTTTAAACAAAAGGGTGATATGACTTAGTTGACTTTACTAGTCAAGTGATATGACTTAAATGGTCAAGTAATTATGATACGGGTTTAAACAAAAGGGTGATCCTAATGTCTCTTATCATGTAGTAAATCCTACTACACGAATGTAGTCTCACTAGCGGTCTTGGGATGCATCACTAACACAAGTTCTAGAATCTAAATGCTACCGGTACACTCATAAGCACTAATAATGAATGCTTTTCCTATCAAATCTAAAGGCGAACCTCACATATTTGGGTGGAAAATTTTTCTGAATGGTATGGTTTTGTGCTAGTCATACAACTCCTATCCATGAGACGCTTGTTAGGCTAAAGTTTCACTCCTAAATGTTGTAAAAAAATTTAAATTTGGCGCTAAAATTACACTAACAAGTATTTCTCTTAGTTTTATTACACACCTACCATCAAACAAACAAACTCAAGTGCAATTGTATCCTATAAGGTATCATCATTTACCCTTCTCTTACACTTAGGATAAACATTGTCCCCAATGTTCAATTAAAGGATGTAAAAGTAAAATAGGTAAAAGAATGAAAACAAATACTCCCCTGATTCGTTCGATGTGGATAGTGTGTCAACAAGGTTAGATCTTCCTCCAAGAAAATGAACGTTCAAAGCTTCCCTTCCAAAAATATAAATCATCCTCTTGTCATACATATCCTGTTAAACCTGAGAAAACAAACAAGGCAACCTCGCGTAAAATCGGCGGCAGTCTATATATACTAACAAATCCTAGAAAGAAATTTAAGATATAATGCTTAAATTTTTAACAAATCCTAGAAAGAAATCGGCGGTAGTCTATATTGGTGACGCTGTCAGGCCAATAAGCCTAAAAACGTTCTGGATCATCATGTGTATTTTCCACTTCCACCTCTTTTGCCACTCTTGACGCAGTCACTAGTAATCCCTTGACGTCGTCAGGTACTGTTCCAGCAAGGAAATTTGAGACTTTGCCGTTTAATTCACTTTTATGCTCCAAAAACGTCCAAAATGCTTCCTTTTACAGATTTTACTCCAAAAGTACCTAAAATGACAAAAGGAATGATTTAGGGCAATAATTCATCAAATAATCATGAATTCGGGCTTAAATGACCCCTTAAAACGGTACACTTTTTGCCTCATCAGATAAATCGTTAAATGTTGAGACTGAAAGCTTAAAGTGGAAAATGTGATGCTGAGACATGAAAATGAGAGAATCTTAAAAGAGTCAAGCGACATCCAAGAGAAACTTAAACGTCAAATATTCTCTCTTGAACAAAATTTTCAAAGATGTCAAGCACAAAGCATTAACTTTAAGTTAGCTTTACAACACAATTTGGAAAAGCATTCTTTTGAAAACGCTTGGATGACAAAGCTTGAAAAACTTGATGATAAAAATGTGTCAATGAAGTGTCAAATTTCTAAATACGAATAAGAGATTGAGCATTTGAAACAGATTTAAAAATACCTGTTTGATTCAATCAAACGTTCACGAGTTCAGACACAAACCTCAAACATGAAACAAAAAGAGACTAAAGATTTGAAGTCTTAATTGTCTGAATTTGCTGATAAAAAGTTTGAAAATGTTTTGCTAAAGATTGAATCAATGAAAAAGAAAAAGGTTGATTCTCAAATAACAAAAGTTTCCTTTCCAAATCCCCTGTTCGATTCTAATACTCCAAATTTTGAAAAGGAAACGGGGGAGAAAATGTATCTTTTGAAAATGAAGATCGTGTACTTCATGAAAAGTTGTTGTACTTGAACAGACTTTAGCTCAACAAACAAATGATTTTGAGGGTGCCAAAAACCGATTTTTTAAACAAAACAACCAAGTTTGAAAGCTATTTTGAAAGACTTGAAAAAGAAAATATTGAGTTCGAATGAAAATTGGCTCGCAAGATTGATGATTCTAAAGCCGAAAAAGATCAATTTTTTTGAAACAAATTACCTTTTTAGAATCAAAATTGGCATCACAAGATCATCTTTCTCTTCAAAAAGAATGCAGTGATTTGAGAACTTCGTGTAATGCTTTAAAAGTGAAGTTTGATTCTCTTAACCGATCGAAGGGAAAAGCTCAAGTTTCAAATGGTTCAACTCCTAAAGTGAGTGTTTCGGAGAAGGTTTACACTGGTGAATCTTCAAAATTATTTTTGAAAAAAATTTCTCAATTTACTGCCTATTCTTTGCAAAAAGGAAGGAAGCTTTCAAAGAAATCAAGTTTTTCCAAAATATTTACTTCTAAAAGGTTTTTAAATCCAAATGCTTCAAGTGAAATGAAACAAGTTTTCCAAACTTCAGACTCTCATTTTACACCAGTAAAGCAAGCGTGGAGACCAAAGCAAAGTTGTTTAAGACCCCAAATGCTTCAAATGGAAAGAATCAAAATTTTCAAACTCCACACTCTCGTTTTACACCGGTAAAACAAGTGTGGACACCAAAGCAAAGTCGTTCAAAATCTTTCAAATACTCAATATCATAATTGCTTTCGCTGCAACATAAGAATGACTCTGCATTGAACATTCCTAATACTGGAAGGTTTCAATTTATCACTAAAACAAATCCTCAAAGAGAACCCATGAGGTTCAACTCTAGATGAAAATCTTCTTCTTCAGATTTTAAAACTCCAAGAGAAACACCGGGTTTCTCAAACAATTTTTAACGGAAAAAGAGTTCTAAATCTCCATTGATTCCACGAGTGTTATTTCAAAATGAAACACCGGTTTTCAGTCCTCGTTAGAATTCAACATCTTTAAATCAGATTGACACAACTTACAAATGGATTTCAAAATATGGTAAACCTGTTAGCGTCGTGCTTAAATGGGTTCTCAAGGTTGTTGTCTAATCTAAGCTTTATGACTTCTTAGTACTTCAGCTAAGGACTCGGACTTAAACATTACGACTCGTGCTCACATTACAGGGTACAACTCGGGTTTCAAAGAAAGGAAAGTGCCTTGCTAAACCATCCTTTAAAACCAAACATGCACTTATCCTAAAAACAAGAAGCAAATTTTTCTCTGGCTTGAGCTATTTTAGAAAAACTTTCAAAATCTTTAAGCTCAAGTCAACGGTTGATGATCAAATGTTCGATAACACCGTGATTTTTCAAAGAAATGACCCTCTTGTACATTTTGGTGCGACAATCCTAACAGAAAAGAAGTTCTCATGCAAAGTTTATCGAAAACTTCTTAATCTTGAGCAAAATTTATTCAAAATTTTTCAAAAGGTTTTTCAAAACTCTTCAGAATTTTTCTCAAGATTTTCAAATCTTCACTCCCCAATTCGCTCCAAAGTTTAAAAAATCTCAAAACATATGCTAATTTTGAGGGGGAGTATTTTAGAGTATAACGTTTTAGTTAGCTTGAAGCAAAATTTATTAAAGAATTTTTCAAACTGAAATTTCTAAATCTTTCAGAATTTTGCTTCAAGAAGACCCCTTCCCTCAAACTTTAAAAAGTTTAAAATTCTCAAAACAAATGTGAGTTTTGAGGGGTAGTATTTCCAAACAAAAATGTTCCGTCAAAATTATGCTGAATGGCTTATGCACACATATGTAACACCCCTTGTTGATACAAAATTTGGGCGTTCCTTGTTTGGACTCCTGTTCTCATACCAATTGGATCTTAATGCTTGAGACCTACGCACTAAGAAAGCAAACAACACCGTTAGGGTTATTGTGGGATTGTCTCCCACGATTATCCTCCGGTGTGAGAGTAAGTAATCGGTTTTATGGTTATAGTGAAGAGTTAGGGTTTTTAGATGATAACTCAATAAGGGCCGAGATGCCCTTTATATACACACGGAATCCATATTGGTTTCGCGTTCCATACTCTTTGGTGTATCCCTATTAATGCGGTCTCGTGATCTTTATCCCATAAATAAGAGATCACATATCAAGACCATAAATAATAATTAAGAATTTGGGCCTTTGTAAGCCCAAATCTTGATCATGATAGCCCACGCGTGATGGGCTTAGATATTAGTAGAGTCCATTGGTTGGGTTCGTGATCCGAGTGCGGACTATACGTCATCATGTCCCCCAGTCTAGTATGCGCAAGGTGCAACCGCGTATGCTAGACTAACAACTGCAGTAGAAAATTATCCAGAATGTGTGGCGGGGAAGCTTCAAGTGTTTCCCATCAAAAAGAAATATACGGTGTATCTAGTCCAAATTAGTCCCAAATATTCCTCGGAAATCGTGAGGAGGTGGGTGAAAAAGTGTTGTACCTGTTGATCTCCCAGCCACACGATTAGAATTAGTGGGATCCACATGTCAAGCATCCAAGACTATGGGTAACCTTATATAAAGGGTATCTCCCTTTTCACTGTGATTATCACAGTAAAAACTCCATTTTCACCATTGTTAAATTCTTCAAACACTAATCAAGAAATCAACTTTATACTAAGGTAATAGCGCGTGTGCATCTCAAACCATCAAATTTTGAGAATGGTTCTCAAATTGTCCAATTTTACCTCCGATATAACTGAGGATGAACTTTGTGAGTTCACCTCTGATTACTATATCCCCCTCGCGTTGCACCCGGTAGTACCGGTGGCGACTGCATCTATGGCTGATTTCCCTGAGGGAAAAATAGGGGTATACACGCGCTTTTTCGAATTTGCGAATCAGCGCGTGGCAATTTCACTATTCTTGTGCGATGTACTCAATTATTATCGCCTTCATATATCCCAGCTGCATTGTATAGGCGCAGCTAAAATAACTAATTTTGAAGTAAATTGTCGTTTGCTAGCAATTAACCTGACCATCAATCTCTTCTGCGCGTTTTATCACACAACGTGGTCAAACGGGTGGGTATCCTTTTCCAAGCGCGCAGGGCGCCTTCAATGTTACACGGAAAAGCTAGACACACTTAGGAATTGGAGGGAGAGGTTTTTCTGGGTTGATAATATAGTGTTCCCTTGGACCTTTGAGTTCTATAACCAGGGGACGTTACCAAAGGACGAGCGCCCAAACCCCAGAACGTATAGCGCAGATGACACGGAGACAATAAATGCCAACCGCATCCCCATCAACTCTTACCCAGAAGAGTTTTTGGTGCATATGGGGATCAGCTGCAACTACTTCCAAGGCGCTGACGAGGTGCCAAATTTTCTGGATGAGGATAACCGGGGTGGGTGCTTGTCCTTCCTTTCCTTCGCATCTGTAGTGTAAGCGCTCTCTTGTATTATAACTTTATGTAACCCCGTTTTTTTGTTGTTTGTTGTTTGTTGTGCAGAGATGGATCTGTTCAGCGTGGTGAAGCTAGCGAAGCCCACACAGGTAACCGTGGGGGTGCGCCCTTTGAGAGATGGTGAGACACCAATTTTGGAGGCCACAGCAGGGCGCACCATGGAGTATGCATAGGAGGAACCGGAAAACGTCTCCCCACCACTATTGGAGTCGACCCCAGTGCGCAGTGTTCCATCTCAGAGGGTGTCAACCCCAGAGCTCTCGCGCATAGATTCTTCAGAGGGTATGGGGATCCTGAAGGCTGATAGTGAGCAGGAGGAGGCGAGCCAGGAGGTGAAGCGCAAGAAGGCTTCTGGTGATGATGGCGCGGGCACATCTAAGAGAAGACGCCATATTATTACTGTGGATGTGTCGTCAGAGGAGGATGCGTCGCCATCCATCAATGCGCAGGAGACAGCTGAAACTCCTTCCCCCAAGTAAGTAATGAAACCTATGCCTCATTTTTTTTCGTATCCTCGATATAATAACCTTGAATCCTTGTCCTTTGCCTGCAGTGATGAAGCTGCAGGGGGTGATGCTGCGCATACTGGGAAATCGCCATCTAAGGCGAATGTCCCTCAAATGGATGAGCCTTCGAAGGCATGTGTGAATGTGCCTACAGAGCAGCTGATAGAGGAGCTTAGATTGGCTGTTGCGCACCAGGCCACATTGGTTGCTTAGCTCAAGGCTAAGTATGCTGGTGAAAGGGAGTAGCAGTGCGCAGAAAGATGAAGAAATTGCGCTATTGAAGGTGCAGTTGGCTAGTGCTCATGCTACAGTAGAGTCAACAAATGCATATGCTGAGAAGCTTGCTGATGAGAAGATGTCGCTATGCGCCCAAGTTAGCCAAGAACGTTCTACTTTTGATCAGTATAAGTCCACTTGCCTATGGGGGTTGAAGTACATGGAACAGAACAAGAGCAAACACTTCTCTCAGTTGGATGAGTTTCGCAAGACTGTGGAGGATGCGCTGGAGAAGCAGGAGGGTAAGCTGCGCAAGCTGAGTATAGAGTATGATGAAGAGCTCTACCCACACTTGGTATCCTCCATTGTTGAGCGCAGGTAACATTTGATTCCTTTGAATCCCATCGTATTTTTCAAACTTGCAGCATTTGATTCCTTTGAAATTATTGTCTATAATACAATGGGAATGGTGTTTTATTCGCAGGTAGCTAATCAGCCATGGTCTTCGTCTGGCTGCTATGAGCACTTTAGAGTCCCAAGAAGTTATAGAAGCATTTGGGTATGTTTTTCAATGCGCCTTGGCACGTGGCAAGGCGGAAGCTGTAGAGGAGCTGCACGAGAGCCAAATGTTGACGGTGCCCATCGCGGAAGTGCCAGGTTACAATGGTGATGCCTACACTGAGCTTGTTGCTGCTATGGAGAAAATGAAGCTATTAGAGCTTCCTCATATTGCTCAACTGGAGCATGACCAAGACTACCCAAATCAACTTTAATTTTATTATAAACTACGAGTTTATACAAAACATAGATTTAACATGCACATGTGCAACAAAAATGTTGTCTATCTGTTTGTTTATTTTATTTTTACACCAACTATTTCCCAAATGTTGTCCTTACCCTTACTAAGTTACTTTATTCGTTGTTAGCTTTCAAGCATCTGGATATCGTAATGGCTTTGTAAGAATATCAAGTGCATGAATATGGTAGTGACCATCCGAGTTTTTGACTAATTGAATGATGCGCCAGCTATCTGAGGTTCCACCTTAATGACTATCCATTGTTTGAAGAAATCAGGGATTCGCACCAGCGATCTATTGTGTTTGTGTAGGAAATGTATGAACAAAGCTAGGTTTAACCCTTAAGCCTTATCATGTTTAACCCAATTTACCGCTTTAGACTTGTTACTCCTTAGCTTTAGTGGTGGAGACGTGTTTCCTTGTAAAGCTTATGATAGAATACTCATCATGACCAGGCAATTGAGCGAATTACTTAAATGTTACAACATAGATTAGCTGAGTGATTTCATTTTCCTATTTCGTGAGGGGTTTGGTTGTGCAAGTGAGATCAAATGAATGAATGCTTAACTATAAAAATCCTAGATGATGTTTAGGATGCATTTTCATAAGTTTAATCTAAGGTTCATTTGAGGACAAGTAAAGTTCAAGCGGGGAGATATTTGATGACATCAAGTAACAACATATTATTAGCATCATGTATCCTATGTATGATGCTTGTTTTGTATTATTTTATATGATAATTGATACTTAATCGCTTACTTTTGTAAATCTCAGTTATGAACAAGCAATTTATGAAACTTAGCTATTTTGGACGTAAATTGGAGCAAAATGGATCAAGTTGGAAAAGTTTACTAAACTAAAAACAAATACGTCGATCATTCTAGACAGATACGCCGTATACCAAGACTTGGACGAATATGTAGACCATTGCCTGACTTTAAGGAATATGTCGTATGGATTTCTTTCATATGCAGTATATGAAACTTTGGTCAATGAGAAGATCTGTTAGGAATAGACTTTATTATTTCAAGTGTCGGTCATTGAGTTTTGGTATAGGTTGCATTACTAGTTATAACATTAGTTATTTTATGTATTTTGTAAGTTTTATGCTTGGTTTATAGGTTTGGATAAAGTCTAAGGGCTAAGTATGTCATATTGTCTAAGTTTAGAGAAGCCCTAATCCTTACCTATAAATATCTATGTATAACCTCATTTTGAGGTTGGTTGGTTCACTAGTAAGGTTATTTGTCTCATATTGTCATTAGGTGTTCCTTTCACTCTCTCTCTAAACTCTCTTTCCCTCTCTTGAATTATTAAGTGATTATGTTGTAGAAATGGTGACCTAACAAGTGGTATCATTCGCCAAGGGATAATATAGGTTGATTTAGGTTTGATTTGGTAGTAAAAACTTGGTTCTTGTTGCGTATCTTAGAAATAATGGTACTGTTCATCGCATAATTATCGAGTTAGGTGTTTTTTATTGACTTATCGAGTTAGGTGCTCTCTTGAATTATCGAGTTAGGTGTTTTTTATTGACTTATCGAGTTAGGTGCTCTCTTGAATTATCGAGTTAGGTGTTTTTTATTGACTTATCGAGTTAGGTGCTCTCTTGAATTATCGAGTTAGGTGTTTTTTATTGACTTATCGAGTTAGGTGCTCTCTTGACTTATCGAGTTAGGTGCTCTCTTGAATTATCGAGTTTGGTTTTTCGAGTTTGAGATCATCTTGGCGAGTTAGCCTTCATTCCCTAATCGTTTATCGAGTTAGGTGTATTGTGACTTTAACTAAGGGGAAACGCTGCCCAACTCAAGTCCCTCTACCGAGTTAGGATACTTATCGAGTTAGAAACCTAAGTGAACCTATCGAGTTAGAAACCTAAGTGAACATATCGAGTTAGAAACCTAAGTGAACATACCGAGTTAGAAACCTAAGTGAACATACCGAGTTTGAAACCTAAGTGACTATACCGAGTTTGAAACAACATCTTTACATACCGAGTTTGATATCAAAATTTTCAAATCTAATTACAACCTTTATTTATCTTTAACGATCAAAAGTTTAACATAATCACTAATCTTTTCAAAGTTTCTCCTTCCTATCTTTTGGCGGGAAATTTTGAGTAAAATTTATTTTCTACAGTAGACTAAACGTTCAATTTTTACGCGAAATTTAAATTTTGGTATAACGTTGAAAATTTTGGCCCAAAATTCAAATTTTTAGGCCAAAATTCAAATTTTTTCGGTGAAATTTGGCGGCAAATTTTTTGAAACTCAAATTTTTCTTGCAACCTTGTAATTGCATTTCATAGTGATTTTCAAATTTTGGGAAAGATAATTTTTTTTTCAAATAATTTTTGGAGGGAAAACCAGAAATCACTATTTCGACCTTGCGTGTGACATTTTGCTTGATTTTTTTCGATTACATTTCAACAATCAAGGGGGAGAGCAATGTCATCTACAACGTCTCAATCACCTTCTTCCAACTACCTTCCTCACCAATATTCTCATCAGCAACAATCATCAACAACAGGACCTTCTTCCAACTACCTTCCTCACCAATATTCTCATCAGCAACAATATCATCAACAACAAAGTCACAGCTCCCTCATTCGCCATGTTCTGCTCTTTGGCAATGAATCAAGGCCTCCAATGTTGCTACCAGGAACGTATACTGCTTGGAAATGGAGATTTTTACAATGGCTCACAGATCGTCCTGCTGCAGATCTCATGCTTAAATCCATTCAAGATGGTCCATACATAATGATATTTCTTGCTGACTCAATAGGGATAATCTGAATACAAACTGATGAAGATTTGAATGCAACTGAACTTGCTCAGTACGATGCTGACCAACAGGCTGTATGGTTCATGACATTAGCCCTTCCCAATTCAATTTACATGAATATGGACTTTCAAGCCAGTGCTTATGAAATGTGGAAATATCTTGAAGCTATGCATCGTACAGAAGAACTTCATCACATCAGAATGATGCAAATTCTTGAATCCTGTTTAAGCATGAATCCTCTGAAGACCATTCTCCCTGCTCCAGCTGTTGACCATGGATCCTTAATTTACACTCCAAATGGTCTCTTCTTCAATCCTCCGAATACACCTGAGCCTTTCTTCATTCCACAGTACCATCCTGCAACACTACATAATAATGTGCAATCTCTTCTGCAAAATCTAGTGAAGATTAGTCAAGTATCTTCCAAGAAAGGCAATGGCGATATAACTTCAACTTCTGAATGCTTAAACACAATGAAAGATACTGATGATGAAGAAGATCTTATCGAACCAAGCATGGCATTCTTGGCATATACAGAAAATATTGCAGATGAGGAAGCTCAGGATTATGATTCAACTCCAGTCTTTGACGATAATGTTGAATACAATGCCACACTTAGTCAAATGGAAGTTGAAAGGGGTAATCTCAATACAGTTTTGCAAAGTATCATGGGAGATATTCCATCTGATGATGAATATGCAGATTTGGAATCCAATACAGCAGATTTGGAAGCCGATACAGCAGATGTGATGTTAATGGCAAACATGCAGGAATTTCACATGGATAATACTGGCTCAGAGTATGAGCCTGATAATTCTGTAGATCCAGTTGTGAGATTAAACAGAGAGAAAATGTATCAATCAAGGTCTCAAATGCATGAACTAAGTCACAGCAGAATCATCTCAGACTTCATACAATTTACGAGTCAGGCTTTATCAAATTCCCGAAATTCCCGAAATCGAGCTATCAAGCAAGGTGAAAGAGTTGTGATACAAGGAAGTATTACTCAAAGGCTGGTTGGGAATGGTGAGAATACTGTAGATGTAGTTAATGTAGGCAATGAGGTTAAAATATTGGAAGATAATTCGGGTGTCATGGATGATACTGAACCAGTATACGACACAAATGCTTCTGATGACTCTAAAGACCCATTTGAGAGAAAGATGACTGAAGCTGAGATAAGAGCCATCAATTCTACAGAAAATTGCTTAGCTCATTTTGAATCAGTTAAGACTCAATGCAAGATTCTCTCAGATGCATGGTTTCCTACAGGGGGTACCTTTAATGCATTCTTCGGAACTGGAATGGATCGTCTAACCTTCCAAAGGAAACTCCGAGAAAACATTGTTCAAATTGAAAAGCAAATTGAACAGGGAAGCGATTGCATGGCAGGATTTAGAGCGCTCAAGGCTCAGTTCAATGTGTTCATGGCATTGCATTTTAAATCTCTCATACACTATAAATATGAAAGCAATGTATGGAGAGAGAACATCACAAGTATGGAGGTTGAAGATTTTAGAGATCAACTTGTTTCACGCCTAAACCGCTTAGAATTTATGCTTAATGAAAGATCACTTCATCTGAGTGCTATCAAAGAACAGAAGTTGCAGATTCAAGAAGAGCAAGTTCATAAAGATGATTCATTGAAAGCTAATGTGGTTGTCATGGAAAGCAAAGGGACAGAATCAGAAGTGCAGGATGACAATAGCAGAGTGGGGAATGATAAAGATGCAGATTGTGCAGAGATCATACCCTTCTATGACTTAGAGCCCAACCTTGACAAAGGACAGATGGATGAGGAAGATTTCATACCCATCTATGACAAAGAACCGAACTTTGATAAAGAGCAAATGGTTGAGGTACAATCTACTGTTGATCATATTATGCCTGCATATGAGAAACAACAATCTGAGCAACCTAACTTCAGTAATGAAGGAGAGGTTGACCAGGATGTTGTTCAATGTCTAGTAATACATTCTGAGTCTGAATCCTTACCTGATAATCCAATTGCTGAAACATCATACCAAACTCTTGAGTCTGAAAACCTTCTTCTCAAAAAGACCATTGCCCAGTGTCATCAAGATTTTTCAAAACTAGAGGCACATTGCATCTCACTTGAACTTCAAATGCAAAACGAATCTATAAATTCGGGCAACAATGGTCAATTTTTGAATGAACAAAGAAAACGTGTGGACACATTAGTTAAAGAAAATGAGCTTTTAAAAGGTCAAATTCAAGAAAAGGTGTTTGCACATGCTGCATTACAAAACAAATTAAGAAGACTGACTGGCCAGAGTGTGGATACTAAGTTTGCAAAACCATCAAACTTGGGGAAACTGCCTTCTCAAACAAACAAAAAACAATCAGTGGTTAGACAACCAACTGCATTTAAATCTGAATGACCTAAATTTTCAAAACCTCGGTTTGCCTCCCAAGTTGTTGAGAAAAACATTTTGACAAAACCAGTCACTCCACATTCTTGGCCTAAGGAAAATGCATCTGTGTCTGCTAAATCTCAACACGTGATTATACCTGGCTCATCTAGGATCAGTTCGAAAACAGTGTCTAAAAC
Source organism: Artemisia argyi (assembly GCA_030686995.1). NCBI lineage: Eukaryota > Viridiplantae > Streptophyta > Magnoliopsida > Asterales > Asteraceae > Artemisia > Artemisia argyi. The sequence goes on from CM060698.1 coordinate 40,602,988, forward strand.
GAGCATTAAAAGTAAAGAATTTCATGGCAAATATAACATGTACAAGAACTATGATCTAGAAAAGGCTAGAAAAAAGGCGCTACTTCAAAAGGATGGAATTCTAGGTTCAAAACCTCATGTGATGCCTTCCACTGTAGTACAAAACACTGCTTGTAGTAGCACTCCAAAACCTAAGAGTAAACAACAAACTAATAGGAATTGGCTAGCTTCTAAGAGTAGTTGCGTAACTAATCATGTTGTTGGTGCTTTTAAATATCTTAAAAAGGGAAATTCACTTGAAAAGGCTCAATCGACTAAGACAAACAAACCTGTTGAACCAAAAGTCATAAGTCAAAAACCTCAGAAGTGGATCAATATAGGACGTAGGTTTTCTCAACGAAGTGATGCTCCCACATTTCATTCAACTGCATCTAAAAGGAAAACTTCTCCTAGATCTAACACTAGGTGGGTACCCACGGGTAGAATTTTCAAATCAATTGGTCTTAGGTGGATTCCTACAGGAAAGATTTTAGACATTTGCACCAAAACTAATGTGATCTCCACAACTTCTACCTCTGAGACTAGAATGAAAACCATCGGTATTGTGTGTTCGAGTGTCAAGAAGATAGTTGACACTACATCTTTATGCTTCTAACACCTGGAACCCAGTTTCACTTGGGGCTCCATGTTCTCTGTTTTGTCTCTTCTTTCTTTCTTTACAGATTCAACAGCAATGGCTTCGGAACAAATCAGTTTCGGACCCGAGCTTAATGTTATGGTTTCTGAGCACAACAGCTTAGGACCCGCATCCAACCGTTTAAAAGCACATCAACAATGGCTTCTCAGCAAAACAGCTTAGGACCCGCATTCAACCGTCTGAACTTTCCGGATTCTTCGGCTGAACCATTGTCTCTCACCCGTAAAGAAGTGGAAACCTTGTTTGCTCCATTGTTTGAGGATACGATTGAAAACCGTCTTTCTGAGGTCTCACCAATTTCCGCTGCACATCTTGATCACCATCAAGTACCTGATTCACCTCAACAAACAACAACAATTGTTGAGAGAGACGGTCCTCCAATTGCATCTCTAACAACGGCAAAACAAACCGTTTCCAACTCACGACAATCAGCTGAAGACTCCATACCTAAATCAGTTCCACAAACCGCAGAGCATGACCCTGAGGTGTTCTTCAATCCGTTTGTACTGGCTCAAGTCATTCCTGACATTACTGAGTCGTCTACACGCAATTTGGATCCTGCTCACATGCGAGATAATTACCTCCATCAAGGTTTGTTGATTTAGTTCACCATATTGGTATGCGGTGTTTGACTCCAGATGATTTGCAAAATTTTCTTTAAAACTAAGTGAGTCAAACATCTAACTTTTTTCTTTAAATATTTAAAAAAAAAAAAAAAAAAAAATCTTCTTTCTCTGTGTACAAACTTCGTAACTTCAAAACTATGTTCCTTCATTAAAACAAATTTTGCTTTACTCTGTCAAAATGAAACATGTTTTGAGGGGGAGAAAACTTTTCACAATATCATGAAGTTTGGACACCTCATTTTTATTCATCAAGGATAAAATGTTTCTTCATCATTCGTATTAAAATCTCATTTTCAAAAACTTCTATGATCTCTCGAATTAAAATGTACAAAAAGGTTTCACAAAATATATGCTAATTCGAGGGGGAGAAAGGAAATTCTTTCTGCAATGATTCCAAGTTAACCTTGTTTGGTCTTCAAATGGAAAAGTAATTAACCTTTAATGAGTAAAGATTCACAAAAAAGGATCTTGCATGGAAAATAAAACGGGCTCTAATAAATGTTTCTTTAAATATTCTCAAAAGTATCACACATAATCGATAAACCTCATCGATTCAGACTAACGATTTTTTATCCTCGAATATTCCCGATTGTGAGTTTCTAATTTCTTCATGGTTGTTGTCTAATCGTTCCCTAAATGTTTCAAGTGTTTTCAACGGTCAAAAGGGCATAATCAGAAACTAGGGTTATCAATCAGGGCTTTCATTTTTTATGTGTTTAGTCTAATTTATTATTTCATATAGCTTTAGAGAACACTAAAGTATGCTCGATTGGTGTGTTTGCACGATTAGAAACTACATAGGTTTAGAATCATGTGATTTAGGGTCTTAGATGTCGATGTCTTTGCTGCTACCAGCGCATTTGTTTGTTCAATATTCCTTCATTTTGATGCTAACATGTGCGCATAGACTCAAATCATAACCCCAAACCATAATCATAATTGGAAAATCTCGAGTGATAGGATGAGTTAATCTGTGATCTTGTGTGTTAATAAGAGAATTCTGAGCATTTTGGTAGATTTAGAATGAGATTTTTGATTCATCTTATACTTGTTTGTGCCTGATGCATTTTCTCTGTGTGCAACTACATGTCATCCCATTGAAAGTCAAAATTTCAACATTCGACAAAATGTTTCTTATGGAACATATTTTGAGGTCAAAGGAAAAAATGTGTTTAAAGGCTAAACTGGTAAATGGATCCAAAATGGCGAGAAACAAATTTTTACAAACTCTACACTATTGTTTTACACCGGTAAAGCAAGTGTGAAGACCAAAGCAAAGTTGTCCTAAATTTTTCAAATTTTCATAATCTGGAATGCTTTGGCTACGATTAAAGAATGTCTCTGATCTGAACATCCCAAATACCGGATGTTTTCCATGCATCACAAAAAAAAAAAAAAAAAAAAAAAAAAAAAAAAAAAAAAAAAAAACGAATCTTCAAAAAGAACCCATGAGGTTCAACTTTAGATGGAAATCTTTTTCAGATTTTTAAAACTCAAAAGAGAGAGACTCCGGGTCTCAAACAACTTTTCAACAGTAAAAGAGTTTTGAATTTCAAGCATTCTTTGTTGTATAATACTTGATTGTGTTTTCTAAAACCTTGAGCAGAGTCGTCTCACGAATTTTCAAAAAGTATTTTATAATACGATTCAAAATTCTGCTCAAGAAGACTGTCTCTCGAATAATATTCATTATTTGAGGGGGAGTGTTTTGTTTAAAAGAAAACTAATTTTGTATAAAAAAAACAATGACTTGTGCACACATTTCAGTGCACAACTCGAGTTACAAAGAAAGGAAAGTGCCTTGCTAAATCGTTCGTTAAAACCAAACGCGCACTTATCCTTAAAACAAGAAGAAGTTTTTCATGCGAAGCTTATCTAAAACTTCTTAATCTTGAGCAAAATTTATTCAAACTTTTTTCAAAAGGTTTTTCAAAACTTTTCAAAATTTTGCTCAAGATTTTTCAAACCTTTACTCCCCAATTCACTCCAAAGTTTAAAAATGTCAAAACACATGCTCGTTTTGAGGGGGAGTATTCAAAACCAAAATGCTTTGTCAAAATCATGTTTTGATGGTTTGTGCACACATAACAGTGTACAACCCGTGCTTGTATTGAAAGGACCCTGAGGTACGCTTCAGTGCCTCAATCCTTACATAAGGAGCGAAGGCTTCTTACTTTTGAGTAGAATTAATCAAACATTTTCTGATTTTCATAATTCTACTCAAAAGACAAGTATTTCACCTCAATGAGTATTCACTTGTTGAGGGGGAGCACTTGAAAACTCATCGTTCTCAAAATCAAAAGTTCTTGTTGATTTCTCCCCATAAGACTCAAAAGGCATATTTTAATCAAATGTTTCTCAAAAATAACATCTTATATGCTATTTTTGAGGGGGAGAAAAGCGAAAGTGATTAAAATATGAAAGTTAAATGTTGCTTAAATGTCAAACCTCATGCGAGCTAGACTCAGATTCACCCAGGAATTGACGGAACATAAAGTTAGTAAATTCGAAAAGACTTTTCCTCGACGGGTAATAACATCAAGTTAGTTACTAGAGCTAGTTGTCACCTAAAAGCTGACAATAGAACTCTTTAACTAGCCACGTAAGCGTGTCTCGAAAAGGATTTGTCTTAGTAGAAATGTACCGTTTCGAGAAACTTTCTGTGGACTTGACCATGCCGGGTAATAACTTCAAGCTAGTCTAACTAGTGATGTAAGCGTGTCTCGAATCGGTCTTGTTCACTGAAAGTGGATCAATTCAAAGTGCTCGCTCCTCCCGCATGTGAAAATTTATTAAATACATATGAGCACATGTGAGGGGGGAGCCCTTCAGAAGAAAAAAAACATAAAACTCTCAAAGTGTTAAACAAAATGTTTGATAAACACAAACACTTTGAGAGATTTTCAAAGGTTTCAATGGCAATTATAGGATAGTCATGGAGTTATAAGGTGACTAAGGTTAGGAAATAACCGTCCTATGATCCGCCTAAGCCGGAGGGATCTACCCAAGGACATCACCAATAGTTAGAACTAGAAGTCCTTAGGTATGATACGAAAAAAGGAGTAAAGAATGAAAGGAGAAAGAAGGGGTTGAAGAATTAAAAAGAAAAGTAAAGAAAAGGGTGAAAAGAAATAGCCCTCCATATGTTCAACCTTAGGGCAGACACCGGGTTCAATTCATATGCTATTGGCTGTTGCAAAGACAACACCGGTATTGAAGATAAAGCTGTCATGGACCCAGTGACGCAATGCACTAAACCTTCTAGCCACTCAAGTTCTCTTAAAAGAGCTTGTTTCATTCTCACGGGGAACCAGTGTAATCTATCGACTTATCTCTTAGAGATAGTTGATATTGAAGCAGGAGACCCCTCCTTAGTCTCCGTATAGGAAACCTAAGTGAGCACTTATCGAGTCTAGAGCCATGAGATACATCAAAGATCTCTTAGGAACACTTAGTATTTCTACAACTGGTGTTCTACATCAATGGGCACCAGCTGTAAAATTATCGAGTCCTTCGCAAATCATAGCTATCTGCCGAGAACGTTTATGAGAGAATTACATATGTATTTCTCAATGATTGAACGGAAATTCCTGCCAGGGTCAACATCAAACAGCCCTGACAGCAGGTCACTTCGGTAACCCCACAAGGGTTACGCTTAGTGTTCGTGGTGGTTCTTTAGCGATCTACAGTCGTGGAGTGATCCCCAGCGACTCACCCAGTCATTGAGCTACCTAGTAGGTCTCGTAAGCTCCTTCGGGAGTATCTGATATGGGAACGGCCTGGATAAGGATTAGAAGGAGTCTTCACAATATGTTGTTGACAAGCTCTAATTCCTTATCTGTAAGTACCGGTTGATTATTGCTAACTGTTTACTTTCAGGGACATATCATCTCCATGGAGACTGATTCCGCATGCTCATACATACATCTTGAAGTCAACAAAAGCTCCCTCAAAGATCTAAGCAACACAATGTTCAAAATTAGATTCTATGCCAAAAAGAAGAATCTACAAAGTTTAAGGACTAAAAGATCTATGTGAATGAAAGGGAAATACGTGCATGTGAATGTCTAAGTTCAAAGGTGTATGAGCATGTTGGAATGGACAACGACCACCACAGACGCTGAAGTGACGCATGGCAGATAACTTCATAACATGATCACCATCACATCAACAAGGAACGAAGTACAAAGAACGATGAAAGAGTATTCTAACCATTTTTGAGGACGTCGACTACAAAGTCAAAGTATAGAAGATGACGACGTCAAGCAACCTTTGATGACCGACCCTTAGGGGGAGATTGTTGGGAATAGACTTTATTATTTCAAGTGTCGGTCATTGAGTTTTGGTATAGGTTGCATTACTAGTTATAACATTAGTTATTTTATGTATTTTGTAAGTTTTATGCTTGGTTTATAGGTTTGGATAAAGTCTAAGGGCTAAGTATGTCATATTGTCTAAGTTTAGAGAAGCCCTAATCCTTACCTATAAATATCTATGTATAACCTCATTTTGAGGTTGGTTGGTTCACTAGTAAGGTTATTTGTCTCATATTGTCATTAGGTGTTCCTTCCACTCTCTCTCTAAACTCTCTTTCTCTCTCTTGAATTATTAAGTGATTATGTTGTAGAAATGGTGACCTAACAAGATCTGACTTGTTCTACTCCAGATACGCCGTATGACAACAACAACGTACGCCGTATCTATTCTCAAGACTTCACCAGATTTTAAATATAAGAAGACAAGATGCGCCGTATGAAGATTGGTGATGTGCCGTATCACTTAGGCGGTGTATGAATATTACAGAATATAATAATCTTGGACCCTATGCGAAGTTACCTTGATACGGCGTATTAGATAAATTGATACGCCGTATCGACTCTGTTTCCAGAAAAGTATAAATACATAATTTGCTGCCGAATTTTAGAGAAACACAAGAGGCATTAGAGAATCAAACGGATAATAACCACCAAGTACGAGACTAGGAGCAATAAGAAGGTCCTGCTAGTGCATAATTTCATAGGAAGAATCGCTTAATTCGTTTTAGAACTCTTTAATCGTTTGGTTAGCGTATTTTTTTTCTTTTGATTTATACTTGAATATTTCCAAACATGTTATCTTGTGCTATTACAGAGATTATGGCTAATAACCTGTAGGTATTAGCTGTGTTTATTGATTATATGATGTTTTATTGGATGCTCATGCGTGTGTTTTGATTACTTTATTACTTCATTAATATTTGAATGTTAATGTAAGCCTTAAGTGGTTAATTAATAAATTGATAATTATTAAGGCAGACTTTAGGCAGATTTCTGATTAATCATGATAGGATTAGTCGGTTGAGAAAACTTAAAAGCCAAAATTCTAGACGTTTAAGGAGTCTAAACATTGGAACGAGGTACGACACGAAGTGATGCACCATAGAGAGAACAGATTTAGTATTCATCATATATGACCGAACATTAGGCTAATACGTTTTCCTTACTATCAACTTGACCTCTTATTTGTTATATGTGGTTCTGCTTGTGTGTGTTATTTGCTTATCTGCTTATAATTATAGTTTTACTTAATCCAAACATCGTGCCAGTTTCTCAGGCTGGAACCCTCTTCTGCGTTAGATTGGTTTAATTAGACTAACTTATAATTAAAATACTGATAAATATTTAAGTGTTAACGTCCCACTCTAAGTGATCAACACTCTACTTACTAACTAGGCTACATTGATTGGGTACACAACCCGTTAGTGTTTGTTATAGGTTAAGTTAGCTAAATATAAATTTAAAACTTGATAAACATAATCTATACCTACTATGATAGCACATCAGTGTTAAACGACCCAAAATCGGCTCCCACCTCTCTTCTTTAAATATCTAAAGTATCTAACAAACTGTTAAAAAAAAGAAAAAAGAAAAAGAAAAAAAAAAAGTAAGCATCTTTTCCACTAAGGCATAAAAACAAACACTTGTTATGCATAAATACAAAACATCATAATTAACACGTTAATTCATCAAAAAAAAAAAAAAAAAAAAAAAAAAAAAAAAAAAAAAAAAAAGTCACATCATAAATCAAAGTTAAAGAAAAAAACCCTAAATTCTAGTGTAGAAAAATAAAAATCTAGAAATTAAGATTGAAGATTAAAAGTCACTTAAAAATTTTAGAAGTTGGTTATACATGTACAAAAAGACTGTGGAAGCTTTGATGGTGCGCCGTTGTTTGCTATACTTGGATCACGATCAATGTTTGCACCACCATATGGACCCTTTCCTATCTTGAGAATATGTTTCACATCCACCGATTTGCCACTGTCTACGTTAAATAAAAAAAAATAAAAAAAGAAAAAAAGAAAAAATGCACAATCATAATCTTTCATCGACCGGGGAGTTTGTGTGTAGAGTCTTCTTTAGATAAAATTAAAGACGATGATGATGATGATGATTAGATGGAGTATGAGACAGAGAAGATGAATGAGAGGGCTAGAATTTTTCTAGGAGGTGAGGTGAGGAGGCATATGCACAATAAGAGGCGGTGGAAACTTCTAGCGAGAATTGGGAGGAAATAATCCTTCGTATTATGAAAAACGGGAGTATTACAGGACCCGTCATTTGCTAAGTTGGGCCTATATCCAATAAGAAGAAGACCCTTGGGCCACTATCTAAATTAAACCCACCTAATCTATTTTTGGCCAATAGAAAAATCGATTAATGAAAGATAACGGAGGAGAACTGTAGACGTGAAGATTGCATCGTAGAAAGTGCACGTTTGACCGTTGACCATTTTTGGGTTTTTGTATATAGGTATAATTATGCAATTCAAATGATACATTCTTTGTTGCAAATAAATTATGGATTTTTCTAACTTGTGTTCTAGGGGCACAAGTTAAGCATACAAAAAGTCTCAAAAAGTACTCAATGACCCATGCAAAAGTACAGAAAAATATCCTTTTGTATGGATTCCTAAATCCTTTTTCGTGAGTCTCATAATATCTTTGATGTGCTTAAAAAAAAAACCCATAAATTAATTATCACTACATGAAGGATATAAAGTTGAATTTTATTGTAAGAGAATTGTAACAATATAATATCTTTCATTATTGAAGTCATGTTACTTCATATAATACAAGCATTGATAACCCTTTTATTCCTTTAGAATAGAATAGAAAATAATTAAGTGATGAGTGAGCTGGACACATTCAATTGCTAAATTTATTATATAGTTAATGAAAATGAATAATAAGTTACTAGTAGGGTCTTCGCGCGATTTAGCTGCGGGCACCCTGTAATTTAATTTTTTCGGCAAATAATTTATTTTATTTGTACGTTTTTTGGCAATAGTTTTACTGATTAGTTTTTTATGGCAAAAGTTTGATGAAATTTTGCTTAGTTTGTATTATTATTATTATTATTATTATTATTATTATTATTATTATTATTATTATTATTTTAGAAGTTTGCTTGTTTTGTACAATATGTGAACACATCTTAGTTTACTATGTTTTTTTTGACAATAAATTTACGGATATCAAAAATTTCGTTTAGCTCGTGTCTGTTCGGGCTCGAGCCAATTTGACCCGTGCTCGTTTGGGCTTGAATATTTGTATAACATGCTTTATTATTTGTATTAGTGACATTTAATGCAGAAATTGTGTTTAAGTTGGTTGTACAATATGCTTGATAATTTGTATTTCTTATGTAAGGGGTGTTTTATTAAGTGCATTAATTGTATTTATTGATCAGTTAATTAATTTTATTTAATATACATAATGATTTATTTATTGTATTTAATGTTAGTATTAATTGTATGCTGGAATAAATATTAGGGGAATTTCTATAAGTATCATTTGTGTTTGAATCACTTGTACTTTAAGCTTATTAACTTGTAAGGCTTAATTTTAAGTATTCTAATATTAGAAATTCTTTCTCTATTATAATATAATATGATAATTCACCTCTGTTTATTTAAAATGAATATAAAGAAAGTGGCACCGCAAATAGGAGACACGAGAACGAGCAGTGATGTAGTACCTCTTTTATAGGAAAATTTTCGAAAGCATCCAACATTATCAACGTATAACACATTGGACCATGAAAATATGGATATTCAGAAAATAGCTTTATCTTTTAACCAAAACGTCTTTGTACACAACATGCGTTTTGATACAAAAACACATTGTCTACTGTTGAAAGAAAGCTATCTTAATGGCATTTTGACTAAATAGATATAAGGTCCATAGACATTGTAACTAGAGTTGTTAATTGGGTCGAGTTGATCAGATTCATGTCTAATCAAGTTGGGTCTATTTAAGTTGAGATTAAAAAAAAAAACACTTGAATCCGGTTCTACTAAATTTTCGGGTTGGTTGGGCTCGGGTTCAATCTAAAAGATGAGAGCTTTACCTGGTTTGAATCTATGTGACAGTGAGTCTAAAACCTTATAAATTAGTCCGCAAAAAGATCGGAAAATATGTTTACTCATAAGAAAAGAAGATGTTAAAACTTAAAAATATCAAAATATTTGGTGGAGATATAAGGATCATTTTGGTACTAGATCATAATACAAGGGGACAATATGAAATAATACAGGTGCATACACAGAGTTCGGTAATGGGATACGCAGAAACATGTGGATAACGAAAAAGAAAAATTTATCTGACAGTTGTTTTGTCATGACGTACCATGTGGATTTAGTCTTCTTTTTTGTCCAAATATACTGACAGATGAAAATTTGTTTATAAAATATGATTTAAAGTAATCACATTAGTTACTGAAGTATATATGGAAGTAGACTCGGAACACTTGGATTCTAGTTGTATTGGATCTGATGTGATTTCTACATTATTGAAACTAGTTTATGCATTATCAAATTAGTTTCAACTTAGAATCATAACCTATTTCATGTTCCTATTTTAAGAGTCTTGTTAACTTGCGTTTGGAATTTCATTTCTTTAATGTATATGATCAAACGGAATTTGAGTTTAAAATTTAGGGACAAGTTATTAATCTTCTATATAATAAAAAAATTACATTATTTCGGAGTGTTTTTGTAAATATCTTCTCAATGAAAAAAAATTAAGCCAATAGGAGAGCTCAATTTTGTCATGTAAGCGAAATCGAGCGACGTGATTGGTTAATTAAAAGTCAAAATTGAATCCGATTTAGTCAAAGATTACAAATTTTCGTTATATTAAGCTGATTATAAAAAAAAGTAAAAATACACATGGGCTTGAGAGTAATTGTTTAATTCAGAGGGGTACAAGCGTAAATAATTAAAAACAAAAACGGGAGACATGATTTTACATACAAATAACACCTTAACCTTTACACTAACAAATAACATAATTGAACAACCCACATCATTGAGTCATCGTATCTTTGTTAAATCACAAAATCATCAAAAGAAAAAGAATTACTACCGAAATTCCTGAAAACACAAAACCGTAAGTTCTTAAAGCCATGGATCGATAGTATGTTCTTGACTTATTTATTAATTATGATATCCATAATTAATTATCTGTTATATTTAATTGTTGATTTATGTGTAAAGTTTGCAAATATATAATTGCGTTTGGGGTTTTAGATTGATGTTTCTTACAGATGTGTTTGGTTGTGGTTTTGCTAATTGAAGTTGTCATAATCTTATGATTAGTTGTTTTCTAGGTTTTTCTTATTTTAGGATTGACATATAAAACGACTTACAAATATAATCAGATACTTTGATATTGTTGCAACTACTTAATACGAAGTAGATGATTTTTAACGCCTAAATGGATACTCAAATATTTAACCCTTATTTAACCTTTAAATGGATAATCAGATATTTTTCACAATACCTATACACCATATAGTGATTACGTGCGACTTAAAAACACAATCTAAGATTACGATAAATATAAAGTAGACCGATGTTGGTTACTATCTAATGTAGTTGCTTTTCAATTAATAGTTGGTTTCTATCAACTCTTTTTGTAGGAAAAATCAATATTAACACATGTAGAAATGGTTTCGGTTATTGATATTGTGTAGTGAGAAGAAGATGAGCTTGGTTAAGGATGTTGCGGTTTTGCTGATGATGGGTTATGATGAGTTTACGAGCCGGGAAATTTGTTTCCGTTATTTAGTATCGTCGTCAAATGTTGATGATGTGATATAGGTTACAATGGCTATTGCAAGAGATGTTGCTGACGTGACTCGGCTTGGCATTGAGGTAGATTTCCAATCTTTTTGCAATATTTGAGTATCTTTTAAGCATTCATATGTTTGAAAATTTAAGAACCTAATCGAGCACGCTTATTACAAGTTTAGTAGTTATTCTTCTAAAAACGTGTACACTTAATTTTTTTTATGTATGTACATTGTATGGGGAAAAGGCGTCTGACAGTCGCAAACTACGGTCTTAATGTGTATTACTTACACTCTTGGTTTTATGCTGAGATATTTGTAATGTCAATGGTGTTGTGATCTCTGTTTGATTGCTAAATTATAAGACGTTTGATAAGATTGCTTATTTGAACATTAAAAATAAATAAATAAATAAAATATGATAACTAAGAAAATTGTTACATGGTTACTGGATTTAAACCTTAACTGAAGTCAATTTAGTCAACTTGTGTGTCTATATCTTATGTCTCCTTCCTTTTAATAATGTAAACATAAAATTTGAGTTTAATGCTCACAATAACACCAAACCAATGATGCATTGTGTGCTACATAGACTTACATGTATACATGGATACACCATATTCAGTTTATAATGTGTAAATACCCATAATATTTGAAAATAGAGTGTTTACCAAATTGTGGGTTACAAGGGAACATGAAGATTATTTGGGTCCAAAATCTATGTATAACATGCGATTACGGCATCAGCATTTAAGTCATAATTTAAGATTTTATGTGCTATGTTTCAGGTGGCAATAGTTGTGGGTGGTGGGAATATCTTTCGTGGAGCCTCATGGGCGGGAAGTAGTGGCCTTGATCGTTCATCTGCTTATTACATTTGGTACCATTTATTACCCTATACTGTCAATTCAGGTTCCGCGTTTCTTGATAATGTGTAAATCAGTGATGGGAGTTCACACATTATACCCGATTTCTTAATGGAAAATTCATAGTTTAGGAGGTATTTTCATGCGTCGAAGTATCGAACTCTCTACTTCCCATTAAAGCACAAACTTTTTTGTTAGGAATACAAATATTCCTGTAAAAGTCTCGGTCACCTAATCATTGTAATAACATCAAGTTAACTCGTAGTTAGTTTAGTTATTTGTTAGAATTAGATTAAGTAACATCGTGGAAGAAGGACGGGTCTTTACCCACTGTATGTCTGATCTACAGCCCGGGTGTGGGCGTTTTATCTTTTGTTTGTTAGGAACTATAAATACCCCTCTCCACATGTGGAGAGGGTTGGACCTTCTCATACATTTAATCTAACATTTCACTTTCTCTCTCAAGGTTCCAAGTTCTCTCTTTTCTTCCTATTTCTCTTAAACCATAAGCCACCTAAATCTCAAGTAACACCATGTTTGTGACTTGATTAGTATCCTACAATTGGTATCAGAGCCAAGGTTTCATCTTAGGGCCTTGGTAAATCTTATTTGGTGTGGTTTGTGTGGTTTGGTGAGTTAGTAGTGTTTTTCTTGAAAACATCTTGGTTTGATTTATCTAGTGTTAGTTGACATGTTAGAGGTGTACTTTTATGATCATTTGTGTTAGGGTTACATTATTTCTCAGTTGGTTTTGCCATATCATACATATTTTTGAAGATTGGATTGGGTTTAGGTCGAGTTTCTTGACTGCGATTAGCTCCACTGTTCCATTGCTTGTCTGCGGTTTGCTCTATATTTCTGTGGTTAGCTGTCTGTGATTACTATTTTGAGTTAACGGACAAAACGCAAGGATAGTGACAGATTTGGACTATTGTAGACTGCGACTAGCTCCTGTGGTTTGGTGGTCTGCGTTTTAGTATTCGTGGTTTTCTATTGTGGTTTGCTTTTCCTGCGGTTACCACACTTGCGGTTTTGATCATCCTGCGGTTTGCGTCTTGCTGTGGTTAGTGCCTTGCGTGTCACTCACCTTGTGGTTTGTTTACTCTGCAGTTAGTTACTCCCTGCGGTTATCTCACCTTGTGGTTAACTCACCTTGTGGTTACCTCTCCTTGTGGTTACCTCTCCTGCGGTTAACTCGTGAAGTCTCCTGCGGTTAACTTTCCCAGCGATTTGCTCACCTTGCGATTAACTCTTCCTGCGATTTGTTCATCTTGTTGTTGCTAACTCCTACGTTGTGGTTTGGTCATTTAGGTTGCGACTTTCTCAACTTGTTTGGCAATTTACTAAGTGATGAGATTCATGTGATAGGTTAATCATTTTGCAATTCGTGAATTGTTGAAACTTTAGTCGTTTCAATTAATCTAATTGTGATCTGACGTTGTGAGTTAATCCTTACGACTTGACTAATCTCAATTGGATAAATTGCAACTTGACTTGTCACAACTTAACACTTGATGCAAACTGTGACTCATCTGGTATCTCTCTTTAAGTTTAATTTGCTGAATATATCTTCTGGTTTCTTTTGTTGACTTTAGTAAAATCCCTAGAAAGAATCATTTCTCGGTTTAAGTCACAAAAGCTGTAAAATCCCGTTTGAAGACTTTGAGATGTCGACAGTCTCAGATGACATTCAAGCTGCTGGGTCCAACACCTGACCTCCGATGCTAGACAGGACAGATTGTGAATCATGGGCACAAAGAATCAGATTGTATTGCTTGGGTAAGGAAAATGGAGAGAACATTCTGCGATCTATCGATGAAGGTCCTATGCAGATGGATACAACCAGAGATGATATCTCCACGGCTGAGGATGGTTCTGTCATCCAGGGAATTGATAGACCACGCACTTACAATGATCTCAATGATGTTGACAAGAAGCGCTATGATGCTGACATTCGAGCCTCCAACATCGTGATACAAGGGTTACCCAAAGATGTGTACAAGCTAATCAACTTCAACACTGAAGCCAAAGCTGTGTAGGACAATGTCAAAATGCTTCTGTCTGGATCGGAGCTGACCAAAGAAAACCGTGAATCTCAATTGTATGATGAGTTTGAGCATTTCAAAATGAATCCTAGTGAAAACATTACCGACTACTATGTCAGATTTCACAAGCTGGTTAATGACATGAGAATGATTAGAATGACAATGCCCAACATTCAACTCAACTCTAAGTTTGTGAACAACATGTCACCTGAGTGGGATCGTTTTGTCATAGCTGTCAAGCTCAACAAAGGATTGAGAAATACGAACTATGAACAATTGTTTGCTTATCTACAACAACATGAGAAGCATGCTGCATATGATCGTCAATTAAGAGAGAAGCTCAATCCAACTGTCACCAATGACTCACTTGCTTTCATGACTAGTATGGTGCCCACCACTCAACCTGTGTCATCAATGGATCACTCATCTCTACAGTCATCGGCTGCCATGAATACTCATCTCGACTCAGGATACTCCCATACTGACAAGATGATTGACAATCTTTCCAATCAAGTGTCTCTACTGGTTCAACATTTCAGGGCTGCACTTCCATCTTCCAACAATCAACTCAGAATTTCCTCCAATCCACGTAATCAGCCTATTGTGGAATATGGAAAAGTAATGGTGCAAAACGTTCAGGGAAGACAGAATGTGAATCAAAGGAATGCTGTGCGTGGTAACTTTCAGAACAAAGTTGGAAATGTGAATCAAGGACAAGGAAGGCAACCAAAATGTTACAACTATGGGGGTTTAGGTCACATCGCCAGAAACTGCACTCAGCCAAAACATCCTCAAAACTCAGATTACTTCAAGGACAAAATGTTGCTCATGCAAGCTCAAGAGAATGGAGCTGTGATAAATGAGGAAGAGTTGGCGTTTATTGCTGGGGATGATGGAAAGACATTTGATGATGATGTGGATGAACAACCAGTTCAGGATTTAGCTCTTAATGATCCAAACATCTTCCAGGCAGAGGATTGTGACGCTTTTGACTCAGATGTTGATGATGAACCCACTGCTCAGACAATCTTCATGGCTAATCTATCATCTGTTGTCTCGCCCACATAACAATCTGGTCCATCCAAATCATCCATCATATCTGAGGTACTAAAATTATATGATAAATGTGCTGACAATGATGAACAAAAGACCTTCAATGATATACGACAAAATAATGTTAGTGAATCAAATGAGGCTGAGTTGGAAACCATTAATGTGTTTCCAACTGAGCAACATTCGGATCACGACAGTAATTTTGACGTATCTTGTGGAAAGTCTTGTGTTGCGTGTGATAATAATGTGATGCATGAACAAACGATGTATAACGAAGTACAACAAACAAACGTTGCTGAATTAGATATTGCAAACTTGGGAAATAGCAATATTGTCCCATATGAACAATATGTAAAGCACAACATCGAGTCTGTTGTATCAAGTAATATATCCTCTGTTGATGAAGATATATGTGAATTGGATGAGTACACTGCTATCTCACCTGATGACACTCTAATCACTAGAATTAATACTCTTAAAGATCAAGTTAGGTGTTATAAACAACGTACAAAATTTGAGCTAACAGAACGTGAACAAAAAATAGAATGGCAAATACATGCTTACATAACTGAACAAAACTTAAAGGAAATGGCCTTTAAACAAGATATTAAATCGATTCAAAATCAACTTGATTGTGCTTTTAAGGAAAAACAGGAAATTCAGGATAGTTTAAATCTCCTAAAAAGTGAATTTCAAGAAAAGGAAAACAAACTGTTAAACGAATTTTCCAACCTTAAGTAGTTGAAAAACAAACTTGAAAACAAGTTGTATGTTCAAGGCCAAACCTGTCAAAAAGCTCAAATGATGAAAAAGCACATTAAATTGTGGGATAAGCATAGTGATAAGGGTTTAGGGCTGCCTAAAACAAACTTCCTTAAGAGCGTTAGATCCTCTCAACTTGCCCTCTATGATGCTAAGGTTATGCTTACACCCAATCATGAACCCCCAAATAATTGGTCTGATAAAGAATAGGATGAACTTGATTCTGCTGATAGAGAGAGATTTGATAAAAAAAAATGAAGGATCCAAAGTGCATTAAACACCGAGTCATTGTTAAGCCCCATGATTATTATGAACAAAACCGAGTGACTGTGTTTGCACCTCAAACTAAGTTAACACCAGAACTGGTATTTTGGCCTTTAGATGTTGAGAAAATGAAAGCGAAGGCAATTAAGGGCAAGACATCCCAAAAGTTAGCTGCCCCAACGGTGTATCCCCCCAATACACCAATGCACTTAGTTAAGTTGTCACTTCCCATGCAATGCAAAACTCTTATTAGCACATATGTCCTTTGTCAAATGTTTACTGATTTTGATAAAAGATGCAAAAGGATAATCACACCAACGGGAATCACTGAGGGTGAACGGGGATTTGAGCTAACCAAAGAGTGTTACTTAACTGAAGTCATCCCATTTTTCAAACTAATCAAAGAACACTTTGAGGGTTTACGACAATCCCTTGATATTGAACTAAAGGAAATGAAAGAAGTGTTTAAAAATGTGGAAAACAAGTGTATACAAAAAGCGATAGATCTTCAGCTTAGTGAAATTGCCAGGAAAAATATTCTCATCATGAATGACAACTTGATTACTAAATGTATTACACAAGATGTGTTCTATACTGTTACAGATTCTTCACTTAATGCTTGTCAGTTTCATGAAATGTCTATTGCTTTAAATAACCTTCACAATCGTGTTGTTGAGCTTGAGGGGAAGAATTTGAAATTACATGAAAAAAATTCAAAATGATGATCATGACAACATGGTCAAGCATCTTTCTAAACTAGAAGTTGATTATCTTAACTTACAATTAAAATATCAATATTTAGAAGAAAAAATGAAAATATCAAAGGCCAAGACATCTTCTGATGCTCCGGAATGTGATGCATATTTTGAATTAGCAAAAAGGGATGAAAAAATTCAAGCTCACACGAACACGATCAGGTTATTGAGGGCTCAAATTGCCCAATTGAAGTCTCCCATGAATGCTGTGATCGACACCCATAAACCAATGTCTGCAGATTCTCATAACTTTCAACTTCAAAACACAATCAACTTACTTAAACATGAAAATGATTGTTTTCAAGCTGAAAATTCTAAAGTTAAACAACATTACAAAGAGTTATATGATTCTATCAAGATCACTCGTGATAAAACCAATGAAAAGATAACCTCTTTGTTTAATGAAATTGAGAATTTAAAGACAAAGGTGAAAGGGAAAATGCCGATTAATGAATGTGACAATATCAATTCTGTGGTTTGTAAATGTAAAAAATATGCATGTGAGGCTGTTTTTATTCCTCTTCCCCTTAAGAACAATGAGCTAGTCCATAGTGATTACCTTAGACATCTTAAGAACTGCCTGGACATGACCCGTGAAACCATTGAAGAAGATAGAATGGTGAGACCATCTGATAACTCCCTATCAGATGTTTGCTTTCTCACTAAGCGATCACAAGAGTTGTTAGAATATGCCATAGGTACATGTCCCAAGATTCCCAACATGCGTGATAGAAATGGCACATCCTCATCTAGGAATTTGAAGAAGCATGTTACTTTTGATATACCTTTGGCTAGTTCTGATCATAGCACATCACCACCTAGAAACCAAACAACTGTGCAACAATCTAATGTTCCCATCATCAATTCTACAAGAGTAATCAATGTCACTAAAGCTAGCGGGTTAAAGCCTAAAGGCAATACAAGGAATGATAGGACTTCGCCTGCTAAGAGTGATCAAGGGAAGAAAGTAGAAGACCACCTTAGGAACAATAAGATTGATTTGAATGAAAAGAATCGTGTTGATTCTAGTATTTGCGTTAAGCGTACTGTAATTAATTCGAATTCTAATGCTACTTGTAAGACTTGTAATGGTTGTTTAATTTCTGGTAATCATGATGAATGTGTTGTGTCATTTTTGAAATCTTCTTATAAATCCCCAGTTAAATTTGCTAAGACACACAAACTGGAAAACAATACTTGGAAAGCAACAGAAAAAGTTTTTAACAAAGTAGGATATCAGTGGAAACCTACTGGAAGAAAATTCACTCTAGGAAACCGGTGCCCATTGACTTACATGCCCGACCCTAAGTCTTTAGAGGTTAAGAGATGGAAGGCAACTGGTAGAAAATTCCCTTTAGTAACCCAATGCCTTGATAGTAAGTCAGCCTTTTCCACTGGTATCGGTTCATCTGTGAGAACCAATGAAAATACTGATCCTGTATCTCTTAAGTATGCATGTGCTAACCTATTGGATCCCATTTACACTTGGGGATCCATGTTTTTCAATTAT
Source organism: Artemisia argyi (assembly GCA_030686995.1). Classification (NCBI taxonomy): domain Eukaryota; kingdom Viridiplantae; phylum Streptophyta; class Magnoliopsida; order Asterales; family Asteraceae; genus Artemisia; species Artemisia argyi. The sequence goes on from CM060698.1 coordinate 40,621,657, forward strand.
CCATATCTGTCTGGTTTCAAATGCAGGTCGTACAAATCGTCTTGTGGTATTTGAACTCAGGCTGCTCAAAACATATGACTGGGGATCGCTCTCGGCTCAAAAATTTCATGAAAAAGTTTATCGGGACAATTAGATTCGGAAACGACCACTTTGGAGCAATTATGGGGTATGGTGATTATGTGTTTGGTGATAGTGTGATTTCTAGAGTTTACTATGTGGAAGGACTTGGGCACAACTTATTCTTTATTGGACAATTTTGTGATTCTGATCTTGAAGTGGCCTTCAGAAAACACACATGTTTTGTTAGAGAATTGGATGGAGCTGATCTTCTTAAGGGAAGTCGTGGTACAAATTTGTATACAATCTCTATTGAAGACATGATGCGGTCCTCTCCCATTTGCTTGCTCTCTAAGGCCTCAAAGAACAAATCGTGGTTATGGCACCGTCGTTTGAATCACTTGAACTTCGGAACCATTAATGAACTTTCTCGAAAAGATCTTGTTCGAGGCATGCCTAGATTGAAGTATGATAAAGATCATCTCTGCTCATCATGTCAATTGGGTAAAAGCAAGAAACAAACTCATAAACCAAAACCCACCAACTCCAACACTGAAGTACTCCATACCCTTCACATGGATCTGTGCGGACCCATGAGAGTGCAAAGCTTCAATGGGAAAAGATATATTCTTGTTATTATGGATGACTATTCACGATTCACTTGGGTGAAAATTTTAAGATCCAAGGATGAAACTCTCGATATCATTATCAAAATCATCAAGCAGTTGCAAGTAAGACTCAACAAAACTGTTAGAATCATTCGCACTGACAATGGAACTGAGTTTGTTAATCAACAACTCACACAATTCTATGAAAGTATCGGCATCAGTCATCAGAAGAGTATTCTCAAACTCCTCAACAATATGGAGTCGCTGAAAGACGGAATCGCACACTAGTTGAAGCTGCCCGCACTATGCTGATATTCTCAAAGACACCAATGTTCCTATGGGCTGAAGCTATTGCTACTGCATGTTATACTCAAAATCGATCTTTGATTCATCCTCTTCACAACAAGACACCCTATGAGCTAGTGCATCTCAAAAAGCCTGATCTCTCTTTTCTTAGAGTCTTTGGTGCCTTGTGCTACCCAACTAACGATAGTGAAGACTTAGGGAAGCTTAAAGCAAAGGCTGACATTGGGTTATTCGTCGGCTATGCGCCAGATCGAAAAGGGTACCGAATCTACAATAAAAGAACCCGACAAATCATGGAGACAATCCATGTCACGTTTGATGAGCTGACAGAGCATGCGGCTTCAGGACACACCAGTTCTGAACCCTCGCATAATCTTTTATCTCCTGGACCAATAAGTTCGGGACTTGTACAGAACTCCAACCATGTCACTCCTTATGTTCCTCCCATGAGTGAAGAATTGAAAACATTATTTGATCCTATGTTTGATGAGTACTTCGAGTCACAGCCACCTCATGAACCAGTACAGCCGGCTGGTGAACGTAATATTATGGCTGAGAATGCACCTCATGATACAAATGGTCCATCTACCTCCATCTCTCTTGATTTGGATGCACCAGAATGTAGCAATACTCAAAATGAATCAAATATTCAATCGTCTTCTGAACATCAAGAAGTGGCATCTGAAAACTCATGGGAAGTCAATCCTTTTGCACCACCTGAGGAAGAACCATTTGAAAATGTTTTTGCACCTGAATCCTCCAACGAAGCATCTTCCTCAGAAGAGTCAAACAATACTATGTCAGTTCACTATCCTCAACCTCATGAACATCTCAGAAAATGGACAAATGATCACCCCATGGACAACATCATAGGAAATCCCTCACGACCTGTGTCAACCAGAAAACAACTTGCCACTGATGCCTTGTGGTGCTTCTTCAACTCAGTCTTATCCAAAATCGAACCCAAAGACTTCAAGGATGCCCTTACAAAAGTATCTTGGTTCACCACTATGCAAGAAGAAATCCATGAGTTTGATCGTCTTGATGTATGGGAATTAGTACCACCACCTGAATGCGCGATGATCATTGCTCTCAAATGGATTTTCAAAGTTAAGCTTGATGAGCATGGTGATGTGTTGAAAAACAAGGCTCGATTAGTTGCGAAAGGATACAGTCAACAGGAGGGTATTGACTTTGAAGAATCGTTTGCACCTGTCGCTCATATCGAGGCCATTAGAATCTTTCTTGCCAATGCTGCCAGCAGTAACATGATTATTTATCAAATGGATGTTAAGACTGCCTTCCTGAATGGGGACTTAAAGGAGGTGGTTTATGTTACTCAACCTGAAGGTTTCGTGGACCCAGAAAGACCAAATCATGTATATCGCTTGAAGAAGGCACTCTATGGTCTCAAACCGGCTCCGAGAGCTTGGTACGACACACTTTCCAAGTTTCTCCTTGCAAATAGATTTACCAAGGGTGTAGTTGATCCTACCTTGTTCACTAGGAAGACTGGAAACAACCTACTTTACGTTCAAATCTATGTTGATGATATCATCTTTGCATCGTCTGATTCCAATGAATGTAATCGCTTTGCTACAGAAATGAGTTCCAAGTTTCAAATGTCTATGATAGGGATGCGCACGGTACCGGTCCCGTACCGAATTAGTGGTACCAATTTTTTCCTGAGCATAAATAGTGGTACCGGTACCGTACCGAACGGGATTCGGATACCGGTACCGGTTTCGGTACCGGTACCGGGAAATCGGGTTTTTCCTGTTTTTATTCGGGAATTTCCCGATTTGGTACCGGTCCCGTACCGAATTAGTGGTCCCAATTTTTTTCCACCTTATTTCGTAGTCCCGGTACCATACCATATATCGGGAACGGTACCATTTCGGTACGGTACCGGTACGGTTCCGGTTCGGTTTCGGGATTCGGTTCAAAATGCTCATCCCTAGTCTATGATGGGACAAATGTCTTTCTTCTTGGGGTTACAAATCTCACAAAACCTGAGCGGCATCTTTATCAATCAAGCCAAGTATGCTAGTGACATCCTCAAGAAGTTTGGCTTTGATTCAAGTGACACAGTTGATACACCCATGGTTGAAAGATCCAAACTCGATGACGACTCAGCTGGAGTAACCATTGATCAGACCAAATACAGAAGCATGATTGGATCTCTCATGTACCTCACAGCAAGTAGGCCAGACCTTCTTTTCTCCGTATGCATGTGCGCCAGATATCAATCCAAGCCCACCAAAAAGCACTTGGAAGCAGTCAAAAGAATCTTCAGATATCTCCAAGGGACAATCCACATGGGTCTTTGGTACCCTAAAGACAATGCAATGGCTCTCACGGACTACTCAGATGCTGATCATGCGGGGTGTCAAGATACTCGCAGAAGTACTTCCGGAGCTCAATTCTTGGGTGAGAAACTTGTCAGCTGGTCATCCAAAAAGCAGATGTGCACTTCAATATCATCTACAGAAGCTGAATATATAGCCATGTCCTCGTGTTGTGCTCAAATTTTGTGGATGAGATCACAACTATCAGATTATGGGTATGACTTCAACAAAATCCCAATGTATTGTGATAACAAAAGTGCCATTGCCCTGTGTTGCAACAATGTCCAGCACTCCAGAGCCAAGCGTATAGACATTCGTCATCACTTCATCAGAGAATAAGTGGAGAAAGGGATAGTGGAACTCTACTTTGTGAGAACGGAGTTTTAGCTGGCTGATATATTCACAAAGGCTCTTTCTCGGGAAAGATTTCAGTTCATTCTCCCACGACTTGGGATGAACAGCCTCACTCCAGAAACTCTTAAGTCTCTCCAGGAAGAGAATGATGATTGAAGGATTGGCTTCACATATCCTTTGTAAATAAGATTTATCAAAAAGAAAATAGAAAAATATAAAACCTATAAAAACCATAAAAATCTGAAAAATCATAAAAAATACAAAAATATTCTTCTCACGACATGTCTCTTGTGTAATCAATATTATGTACGTTTCTAGAAATGTCATTCAATAATGACACGGAATCATACATATGCTTGAGCAAGAGTTTTTTGGCTTCAAATAAAGTTTTTTTTTTTCTTTCTAAAACATGTCGTATCTCAAAATATTCTTCAAAAAAAATGGCTTGCTATTACTTCAGATAGCAACCCGTTTTTCAAAATGGGGAAAACACGCCGCCAAAAAGACGGTTGTTCCTTTTACCAGGTGAAGTTCATCCGGGCATGGATTAATTTACATCCGTGCACCCTCGATCTAATGTATGCTTCAGTGCATTATTTCTTGATAAAGAAGAGAAATCTTCTTTTTATCGCCAAATATTTCCCTTCTATGATTTTTCCGGAAAGTATTTGTGCAAAACTTGGTGGTACCATGAGATTTTGATTACAAATCAAATTGAACTCAAAAGTTTGATAACATTTTTCACTCAATCAATGACTTTAATATTTTATGAAAAGATTCCAGCTTTAACATCCGTCATTGATTGAGGGAGAGAGTGATTTCTCAAAATTTTATGTATCATCAAAAACTCCCCACACTTTGTCCAAAAACCTTGCAACAAAATGATTTGTGATGGTTATGTATTAGAATGAGAACATTTTCAAAGAGTTTTTATTAAAACTTCAAATCTTTGGTAAACTCATTAAATCTGACACATAACAAACTCCCTCACAGATTGAGGGGGAGCAAGTATAAGGTTCCTTTTATCAGAAAATATTAAAACTGACCGCATTTCTCTCCCAAAAGCTTTCTAACTTATTTAAATCAATTGAGATCCAAAATCTCAAAAGATTTGAAATTTTTGATCGGGGAAGAGAATGTGATTTAAATATGAAATCTGATAATCAAAAGTGATCTTTTGGATTCAATAAATAGGCTCCCACATATGTGCTAAACACTTTCGAATATCGATGCACATATTGAGGGGAGCAAAAGGCGTTTGTGGAAGTTATGCCAAAGACCGACCATTTATCTTTGTGTATGGAGTTATAAAGGATGGATAAGGTTAGGTATGAGTTCCCATGATCCACCAGAACTGGAAGGATCTTCCCAAGGAAAATCCTCTAGATAGATTAGAAGTCCTTAGGAATGATTAAAAAAAGGAGAAATGTGAGAAAGGGAAGAGTGCAGACTGAGATAGAGCTAGGACTGGAACAAACCCAACAAGGTTCTAGCGGTGAAGTCTCAGTAAGCACTGAAGGGGTTGAAGAATTAAAAAGAATTGAAATGAGAAAGGGTGAAAAGAAGTAGCCCTCCAAATATTCAACCTTAGGGCAGAAACCGGGTTCAGTTCATAATCTACTGGCGGTTACTAAGGTAACACCGGTATTGAAGACAAGACGTCATGGACCCAGTGACGCACTGCACTAAACTTCCCAACCACTCAAGTTCTCTTAAAAGAGCTTGTTTCAATCTCACGGGGAACCCTGTGCAATGTATCGACCGCTCATTGTGAGCTATGTTGATATCTAAAACAGGAGACGCCTCCCTAGTCTCCGGGAGCGGATCAAAACACACTATTGAGTCTAGAGCCATGAGATCATCCATAAATCTCGTTAGGACACACTTCCAAATATGCTTATTGTTTCACACAATGTGGAAATAAGATAAAATATTTAGAGTCCTACACATTATCCTTGTGGTATTGCCAGAACATCCGAGTGATATAAAATATTCACAATGAAGACGGAAATCCTTCTAGAGCGAACATCTATCAAGCTCTTGGTAGGTGACATGTGAGATCCATCTTGGATCAATGATCAAGTGACAACTGGAATGCAACAATAGTGCGATTCAAAATTGAATCAAACTTGTTCCAGGATATGGATTGACGGATACTTTTGCAAAACCTTTCAATGTGCTCACAAACTTACTTTCGAGCACATTTATTGTGTAAAATCTTTCAAACAAAAGTATTTTTGATGGAAATGTGATTCAAAGTATAAAACTCTCGCCGTGTCACAAAAATGTTTATCATATGACACGCGAGTGATTTCTATAAATCAATTTCTCATCAATCCGTGAATATAAATTCACCGATTCACTCTATCGTGCTGTCTGCTTTGAGACGTTCCGGTATGAGAACATGCTTAGTATGAAGATTCCGAAGTGGATTCTTTGGAAAATTCATCACTACAAGCTGGAAATTCCTGTCAAGGAGAGTTTTCTTTAAAAGAGACTCTACCTGATCATAGGTCGGTTTTCACAAAACCGGAGGGTAGTCTATCCTCGCAGAACGAATGACAAAGCCATATTCGTTCTCTATCTTTATTGCTAACTGTTTTATTTCAGGGACACATATAAAGTTGGCATTGATAGCTCCTATTTCCAGCTGAATCGGGTCAATCCATACCTTATACTCACACATCCTCCTCACTATCAATGACGATGAGAGACTTACTACAACAAATGTTGAGAGACTACCAACAATATTTCCGAAACTCTGATGAAAAAGTCTCCTGATCCACAACTCTAATGTAATGTCTCCAGATCCAGAAGGGTGTGAGCATGATGGTCCTTAAGTCACTAAATCACATGAAGGCGATACTACTATGGATGAGCTTGGAGATTTATTGTGGCTGATGATCTCAAAGAAGCTCAAAGATCACACATCACAAAGGAACTCCAAATCACAAGTTCGTTACTTAAGTTCAAAGTGTGCTGAAAAGTGAAGAATCAGAACCTACAAGCTACATGATCTTAAGAATACTTGAAGAATAAAGAGCTTAATTTCCAAGGTGACCTCACTTAGGGGGAGATTGTTAGGAATACAAATATTCCTGTAAAAGTCTCGGTCACCTAATCATTGTAATAGCATTAAGTTAGCTCGTAGTTAGTTTAGTTATTAGTTAGAATTAGATTAAGTAACATCGTGGAAGAAGGACGGGTCTTTACCCATTGTATGCCTGATCCACAGCCCGGGTGTGGGCGTTTTATCTTTTGTTTATTAAGAACTATAAATACCCCTCTCCACATGTGGAGAGGGTTGGACCTTCTCATACATTTAATCTAACATTTCACTTTCTCTCTCAAGGTTCCAAGTTCTCTCTTTTCTTCCTATTTCTCTTAAACCATACGCCACCTAAAGCTCAAGTAACACCATGTTTGTGACTTGATTAGTATCCTACATTTTTTTCCCACCTAAAATGTATGCTTCTATACTAATATAGTAATGATGACTTGCTAGCTCAGTACAACCACAAACAGAGTAGTTTGTATATGTATACTCGGAAACTTAATCACTAGACAGTATTAGAGAGCTATTAAACTCTTTAGCATTTTAAGAAGTTAAATATAATATAAAACATTAGGTGCATGTAAAATTACAACCTCCTGCCATTTGCCAACATATGATATTTGTTACGAAGAACATCCTTTGTCCCAACAACATAGAACATTTGAGTAAGCAGTTTAATTTGAGTCTTTGACTAACAATCATCTGCCTAAGATCCTCCTCATTAAAACACATTTGCGAAATCTTCTCATTCTTTTGCACAACGATCAGTGTCAAAATTATATTTTTATGGTTTGCTAATGACAAGTAGGTAATTTAGACATGGAATCCTGTAGAAAGGAAAATGTTGTATTTCTTATAAACCCCATGCATGCATCTCCATCACTATTAAATTATTAAGATGTCTTGAAAGGGAGGCGGTTCATAAATCACGTCAGTAAGGTGATAGGTAAAGGTCTAAACACTTTGTTTTGGTTAGATAAATGTGTTAGGTAAAGGTTTAAACAATTTGTTTTGGCTATATAAATGTGCTAGATATGAGAGATTTTGTGATCATTTTTCAAGATTGTATCAGTTAGAGGCTGATAAGAGGGTAATAGTGGGTCACAAGGGTTTGTGGGTGACCAGGGTATGGGAATAGAAATGGGGTGGGTTAGAGATCCAATGGATAGGGCATTAGGTTATATAGCTGAGTTGGAATCAATATTATCTAATGTATGATTAAGGCAAAACTATAGCGATGGTTGGAAATAGAATATAGATACAAAGCGAGAGTTTTCGCTTAAGTTGCTTACAAAGAGAGTGGCAGATTTAAGGTCCAATGGCGCTGTGATTACCGACCAAAGATCATAGAAGAATCTTATACCTCGTAAAGTAAACGTATTGTTTGGAGAGCTCTAAAAGGAAGAATACATGTGTGGGTGTAGCTTGACAAAAAAAAAAGTATTGATTTGAACTCTATCTTGTGCCCATGGTGTAAAAATAGCATGGATTCAGTACATCATACCTTAGTGCTATATGGAAACGCGATGCAGGTGTGGGATATGGTTTTTGTGTGATGGGATAATGGTCCCGTTAATGTATTCATGACACAGGAGATCCTTAAATTCAGTGGTGTCATGAAGGTTAACAAGGGTGTAAAGCAACAATAGCATGCGGTTAAAGGGGTGATTGCATATTTTATATGGAAGAATGGAAATGAGCGGGTATTTAAAGGGAAAGGAACAAGCATATTAAGTTTATTTAAAGAAATCCAGTTGAGATCGTTCGAGTGGTGTTACAGAAGATCAAAAAAATATGCACTTCAGTGGGAAAAGAGGATAATATACAATATGTTCAAGTCTTAATACTTTATCAATTTCTTATGTGAAAGTCCACTTTTGATTCTAAAAGCCAAACTATGCCAACTTTAAATATACAAACAATGTGTTTATAGCTGCGTAACATGATGATGCGTGGGAGTCGCACCTTGCTTTACCTCTCGAGGGATCTCGAGAAGCTTACAACCCCCACCAGGCAGTGTACCTGATCGTTGTAGTATAGTATAGTGACAAGTACCGGGGGATTGATCGTTCAGCTTAGGAATAGTGTCGCTAGGATTAGAAAACCTAATTAATAGTTCTAAAGGTGAGGGATGATTATTTTTGTATTTTTATATTTTTATGAAAGCAATTAAAATCTCGGGTTTTGAAGGAGTGGGCGGAATTAGTTGCTATTCAACTAACCCAAAACTAAGATATAATCAAAATAAAATACTGAAAATGAAATTGAACTAATTATTACAAAGGTTGTGAGCAGTAATTGGAGAAATTGTGTTTACTTAGACTTCACTACTCCCTAGATATCTTTTACACGTTAATTACTTGTTATACTTGTATGGATGACGGATTGTATTCCTTAATACCATTCGTGGGGTGGCATACATAACTCCCCAACTCTATGAGCTCTTATCTCCTCCTACACCATGACCCAGCACAACTATAGGGATTGTAAACAGTGGCTCATGCATTAAATACAACCAATAAAGACCTAGTACGCCTCGGTTCATGTTTCTTAAGACGTTCAAGCATGTTACCATTTGGAGATCTGCCAGTTTTCTTAAGCCTAACATATAAATCATTCATCCAAGAACAAGAATAAACAAGTAATCAACACATAATCAACATCTAGGTTTCATTAGATCTAAGCAAACACAAGAGAGATCTAGCCTAGCATAATTGAATTGAGACAAGAACAAGAGATAAACAACCAACACATAGACATATTGATTGAATTAGAAGAACACTTATCTCAATTACAATGCAAGGTATCAAGGGTTTGGAACCCTTGAAAAACCTGTAAAAGAGGCACCAAATTCGTCTTTAGGGTTTCACCAAAACTTCTCCCTTTTAATGTAAAAACTAGAAAACTATATATAGGAAAACTGGGCTGACGGCGTCAAGACAAGCATGTGACGCCGTCACCTCGCCGCCAAATACTTCCTCGGACGGCCTTGGTCTACTTATGACGGCCTATGTGACGCCGTCACCACCTACGGTATTTTATTCTTGGGACTTTGACGCCGTCAGGATGGATTTTGACGCCGTCATCAACTACGGTGTTTTATTCTTGATGTCTGACACCGTCAGGTTGTAACTCTTGACGCCGTCACCTAGTGTCTTCAGCATGGAAAATTGATACTTTGCCGTTTTCTTCACTTTTATACTCCAAAAACGTCCAAAATGGCTTCTTTTCCAGAATTCACTCTCGAAACACCTAAAATCACAAAAGGAACGATTTAGGGCAATATTTGATCAAATAAAGTCGGATTCGGGCTTAAATGACCCCCTAAAAACGGATCATTTTTCGCCTCATCATATACCCTTACACTTGAGATTTGCTTGTCCTCAAGCAAATGAGCTTTTATTCTACTCAAAAGACAAGTTAGGGGTCATTTAACACTAATATAAAAGTAATTACAACAAATAATCGTTCCACTAAAGACCAATAGACAAGCACGAAGAGCATACACAAGCACCTCACAAATAGTGTTTAGATACTCACATCTCTCGGGTGTAATAAAGTAATATAACATTATGGAAATGGAAGATATCTCTCACTACCTGTCATAGCAAAATAGATTACCATAGGCTTGGGAAAGGATCAAACCTCCACCACATGGCGTAAGCACCTAGGATAAACTATCAAAGAGGTCTTTTAAAGGGTTGTAACGTTAGGTATAGGGATATGAATTACACGGTTTTGTTGGATAAAGGAAGTTTTACTGGTGGCGAGTTAACAATCTTGGTTAATTACATGTACAATATGGCGTTGCTAAGCCAAGACTAGACTCGATTTAAGCTAATAAATGAAAAATAACAAAAACATAAAATGAACATAGAATGAAACGGGATGGTAGTCCGTATGTTTTTTTTTTCTCTTTTCCTTTTTCTATTTTTTTTTTCTTTTTTCTTGTTTTTTTCGATTTTTTTTTTTTTTTTTTTTTTTTTTTTTTTTTTTTTTTTTTTTTGCATACACTCTTACCCTACCATCCAAAATAATACATCATAGGGGATGAGAATTCCCCTTACACTTGAATCTTTACATACTTTACATTTAACTAATCTAATGACTAGAATTAAGAAAATCAAAACACTTGGAGCACTTTTAAGATTAACGTACATATGGGGGTAATAAATGATGTTCTTCCCCATTACTCCATAAAATAAGTACTTACCCATGAGTCCCAATCGTCCCAAAACAATATGTACAAAGATGTGACTCGACTTAGCAACCATGTAATCAATTAGAAAGTTAACTTAGGGTTTAACAAATAACAATAATGCACTAAAAATGAGCGCATACACGGAAGGCTAAGGCGATTTGGTTGTACATTTAAGTGGGGTGTAACAAATTCTTCCTTTAACTAAGATGCTTAAAGTTAGAAACGAAAAGATAGGCTCGGAGGGGTGTACTAGGGGTTTCGTGCACTAAAAATGAGTACAACGCTAAGGGTGTGGGAAAAATTAGTTGACTTAACTAGCCAAGTAATATGACTTAAATGGTCAAGTAATTATAATACGGGTTTAACACAAGGGTGATCCTAATGCCTCTTATCATGTAGTAAATCCTACTACACGAATGTAGTCTCACTAGCGGTCTCGGGATGCATCACTAACGCAAGTTCTAGAATCTAAATGCTACCGGTACACTCATAAGCACCAATAATGAATGCTTTTCCTATCAAATCTAAAGGCGAACCTCACATTTTTGGGTGGAAAATTTTTCTGAATATACGGTTATGTGCTAGTCATACAATCTCCTATCCATGAGACGCTTGCTATGGCTAAAGTTTCACTCTTAAATGTTGTAAAAAATTTTAAATTTGGCGCTAAAATTACACTAACAAGTATTTCTCGTAGTTTTATTACACATCTACCATCAAACAAAACAAACTCAAGCGAAAGTGCATATGTAAGGTATCATCTTTTTACCCTCCCCTTACACTTAAGATGAACATTGTCCCCAATGTTCAAGTAAAGAATGTAAAAGTAAAAAAGTAAAGAGAATGAAATCAAATACTCCCCTGATTCGCTCGGTATGGATTTTAGGTTGACCAGGTTAAATCTTCTTCCAAGAAAACGAACAATCAAAGATTCCCTTCCAGAATATAAATCATCTCCTTGTCAAACATAACCTGTAGAACCTGACAAAATAGACAAGACAACCTCGCGTAAAATCGGCGGCATCCTATATAAGTTACTAATCCTAGAAAACAAAGTAAGATATAATGCTTGTGGAATGAAGTTTGCAGATTTCCTGGAGATTATAAAACTTAATAATTCACAAAAACCATAAGACTCCGTTAGAAAAACAAAACCGGTAAAATTTCCAGATTTTTAACTGCTGACGCCGTCAAGAGTAATACTCTGACGCCGTCAGAATGGACCTGCAGAAATTCTTATGTTAAGTTTCCGGAAAATTTCTGGAAAAACTTCGTCCTACTTCCTGGAAAACCCTGCAAAACTTCATTATGACTCAATACAAGCATTTGACTCTAACAAATACGAATACATGTTCATTTAATATTGTGGAGAATCATGATCGGGGTGTTTCTTGAAAACATATTTGGGGTTTCCCCTTACACTTATCTTTTGCAAAAAATACTTTTAGGTTGGAGTTAAGACTAGGCCAAACAACATAGTAAAGTATTTCCAAATTTTAATTGAGAAACATGATCAACCAACAATAAAAATAAAACATGCATACGGAAGCAAATAACAATCAAACAAATAAAATCACACAAAACATGGGTTGCCTCCCAAGAAGCGCTTGTTTTTGTTCTAGTCACGAGCCTGACTCTACCCTTATTTAATGGAAATAGGGGAGGTTCTCCCTACACTTAGGATTAAGTGTGGGTGAAAGTAGCGATACACACCCTTAGGGTGGAAGTATGCCACGTGAGAAAAGAGTGGTGGATGAATTATATGCTCAAACGGGTGTGCTCCTTTCATCATAACCTTACCTAGTTCACTTTGGTCAATGAGTGAGTTGAAGTTTTCTCCTAAGAAGGGATCATTTTCTATCAACTTCGAGAGACTCCTAGTTGGGAATCCGTCTTGACCTAATAAACCCGGTTTAAACCCATAATGTTTCTTACGATCAATCATGAATGGGTGATGTAAGTATGTAAGGTCATGATTCACTCCTATGTCAACTTCCTCTCTACAAGGCTTAGAGTCTACTACCTTTATCTTAAGACTACCTGGACTACATGGTTTGATGGGTGGATCGGGACCTATTTCAATTCCTAAATCTTCATTCAAGGATGGAAGATTAGGTAATGGTTTTGGTTGAGGCTCCGGTTTATCAAAACTAGGAACTTCCCTAGAACTAGGAGTAAGGTTATCACTACAAGTATTCAAACCTATATCCTCTAGTGGTGCTTGGTCCAAGGGTTCTACCTCAATTGGGGTTCCTATAGTCTCTTCTACTTCTTCCGGGTAAGTCACGGGCGGTGTATGTGCCTCAAATGATGGTAGGACTTGTGAGGTACTTTGTGGGCTTGAATTGTCCACCTCATCCTCCATTGTACCTAGATTACCTATGTGTTTGTTTTGTACTATGGCTTTAGGTGACATCCACACAGGTATCCCTGAGTAATCATCCCCAGACAAACTTCCTATTTGCTCCTTCAAACTTGTTTTTGATTGATTTGTGATGTTGTTTGTTGGGTTGTCTACTCTATAATAGTATTGGGCACAGTCTTCTAAGGTATCCCATGCTTCTTCATCACTTAATTCCCTAGGGCCCTCATTGGCAAAATCATCAATGCACATTTGGTCACATCGGCTTACACGATAGTAAAAGGTTTCGGTTAGGGATACTAAAGAGAAACTATGATGAGGGAATTTTCGAAGTAAAATTTTAAAACGAGTCCATGCATCATATATGGGTTCATCTCGATATTGTTTGAAATTCGAGATGTCAACAGTGGCTCATGCATTAAATACAACCAATAAAGACCTAGTACGCCTCGGTTCATGTTTCTTAAGACGTTCAAGCATGTTACCATTTGGAGATCTGCCAGTTTTCTTAAGCCTAACATATAAATCATTCATCCAAGAACAAGAATAAACAAGTAATCAACACATAATCAACATCTAGGTTTCATTAGATCTAAGCAAACACAAGAGAGATCTAGCCTAGCATAATTGAATTGAGACAAGAACAAGAGATAAACAACCAACACATAGACATATTGATTGAATTAGAAGAACACTTATCTCAATTACAATGCAAGGTATCAAGGGTTTGGAACCCTTGAAAAACCTGTAAAAGAGGCACCAAATTCGTCTTTAGGGTTTCACCAAAACTTCTCCCTTTTAATGTAAAAACTAGAAAACTATATATAGGAAAACTGGGCTGACGGCGTCAAGACAAGCATGTGACGCCGTCACCTCGCCGCCAAATACTTCCTCGGACGGCCTTGGTCTACTTATGACGGCCTATGTGACGCCGTCACCACCTACGGTATTTTATTCTTGGGACTTTGACGCCGTCAGGATGGATTTTGACGCCGTCATCAACTACGGTGTTTTATTCTTGATGTCTGACGCCGTCAGGTTGTAACTCTTGACGCCGTCACCTAGTGTCTTCAGCATGGAAAATTGATACTTTGCCGTTTTCTTCACTTTTATGCTCCAAAAACGTCCAAAATGGCTTCTTTTCCAGAATTCACTCTCCAAACACCTAAAATCACAAAAGGAACGATTTAGGGCAATATTTGATCAAATAAAGTCGGATTCGGGCTTAAATGACCCCCTAAAAACGGATCATTTTTCGCCTCATCACATGACTTATATGTGTTTATATAAATTACATCTTACAAAATCTGCACAAAGCCAAAAGTATGAGATACATGGCATTCTAAATGCCTCAATGTTCCTATTTTTTGCAGGCCTTTGGAACTTATATCTTTCGTCCGAAAGACACATTTCTAGTCAAATAAAATGAACACTCAGCTTCATAGCTGCTTAACATGTTTCTCAATGTTGTGTTGTATATTGAAGGATTAAGAGGTTTGCTATTTTTGTTTTTGAAGATTGTCACTGGAAAGTAAAATATATTATAATGATTTCCTACAAACTTCAAAATCACATAACCACTAATTTCCCAACTTTAAAACTATGGTCAAAGTGTTAATCACATTGAGGAATCAAGCTTATGAACCATATCATGGGTGTTTAGATTCAGAGGTGTGTAAGCAAAATGCGTACCAACTTTTTCTATGTTACAATCTAAATATAACCTATCTGTAAATGAATAGTGGTGTTTGGATATATAGTTAGAAATGATTCAAACAAATGATCACCCAACTACGTTATATGAACAGTTTACATTCCATGTCAGATATCAACATATAAACTTTGATATAAAATGTTTCATAAAATAAAACGAATATTTAATACATTTGAATGACCTAGAACCTGTTTCCTTCTAGACTACTTTTTGAAAATTTCTAATCGTTTGACCCATTTAAGATGAAAATTTAAGATATGACCCGTTCATAAGTAGTTGCATCGAAACTGACAATGCATGTAGGTTAACTTATTTACTAATGTAGAGTTTATGTTATTGTAGGTTCTCTAGTCTTGAACTTCATCGTGCTCTCTCTCTCTCTCTCTCTCTCTCTCTTTCTCTCTCTCTCTCTCTCTCTCTCTCTCTCTCTCTCTCTCTCTCTCTCTCTCTCTCTCTCTCTCTCTCTCTCTCTCTCTCTCTCTCTTCTGTTAAACAATTCATGAGGTTCAAGCGAGTTAGATTTCAGTGGCCTTGGCTATACCATGCATACAAATGGTCCCAACATGGCTCAACGAAGGATGCATTCGGCTCAACACAGGTTGCCATTTCTATCACCTCAGTATTGGCTCTAGAATTTAGTAGATTCTCACATCTATAGCACCCATTTCCAAGAATCTCACATCCTCAAAGCACCATATGGAATTCAATACATCAATTTAATGGATGAAATTGTGTAGCCCGTAAGTTCTTTATATTGTCATTACCCTCTCATGTTCTATCATATAGTTTCAAGCTGGTGAGGTCAAAGTGAATGCACTTAACTGTGATAATGCCTTTGTATGTGACTTCTCAGATGTTGGCTTAATGATTAACCCTTGAATCATGTTATGGTTTATTACTAAGCCCCTAATATTTGCTTCTAATTATGTTACTTCCATGCTACCACATTGGAACCAATTGGTTATTAACTTAACACTCAGAGTGAGAAATGTGTTAACAGAGATGGATAACATGTCATGCCTGTTTCTTGAAGGCTGATTGATTTTATTACAATATTTTCTAGGGTCATGGTTCAAGATGTTTTATGCATTAAATATACAAATTTAGCATCTGTTTGACTTGTTTGAACACACATTGAAACATTCACCAGTAAGATTAAGAATCATTTTTTATTGTTCTTAAAACAGATGCATGAATGTTTAAAAGGCAACTATAGACGTTCTCCACTCGATAGAAGTTGATTTCATTACGCCCTTCTCAACCATCTAGATGTAAATCGGCGCATAAAGCAAATAAATGGACTAGCCGAATCTAATAAACGATAACATGTCTTAGCCTGATGCATCAACTCTCTAGATGAGATGGACTACTCGGCTGAAAGATGGAAACAATGTTTAGGTAACTACTAATAAATGTAAAACACAAAATTTCCAAAATAATGAAAAATGCCATGTTCACTTTGACATTGCATTTTATTATGATATATATCAACTCACCAACATTCAGATTCATGCCAATTGGGAACTTTGTAGTCACTTGATTCCACTCTATGGAATGTAAGGCAAGTTAAGAATATTGGGAAAATTACTAATATAGCCCGTTTCCCAGCGGGTTAGGCATATGTAGCCCCTTTTTTGAAAATTCTCGTTTTAGCCCAGGTTGCCCAGGGCAACTAACGTATAACCAGCTATAGGATGACACGTGTCCGACCAACCACTGTTGGTACGCAGTACATGCTTCGTATTGTATTTTGGGCAATATTTGTTTTTTGGGCAACCAATAAAGAGCAACTGGTATTTTGGTCATTTAACATGGATTAAAACAATGACCTTATATTGATCTAAGTACGAGAAGAAGCCTACAGTCATACATACAAAAATGGTGAACCAGTTAACGTCTCCTGCTCGCCATCGCCGTCGCGCAAAGTTGTCGTCTCCATCGTGGACCATCCCGTTGTATCCCCTTTCGTCGGTCGTCTCCATCGGAAACTGCCTTATTCATTTTAATTCACGGCGGCTCCAGCCCACTCTACCGCCATTGGTTTTGTGAACCTTTCTGTAGCTTGTGAGGGACCCGGTTAAATATGATTATAGCCTTTTCACAATAGGTGTTATAATCTTTTTGTAGATTTTGAGGGATCCGATTGAATCTGATTCTACCCTTTTCAAATTAGGTGTTATACTCCTTGTTTAACTAAAATTAAGGTACTTTTTCTTTATTTTTTATGTTGGTTTGATTTGCCTTTTCAGTTTTTCACTATATGTAATTTGTTAATTTTGCTTCTTTTTTTATTATTATTATTATTTTATTTTATTTTATTTTTTTTTTGTGAATTGTTGTTTTTTTTTCTAATATAGGTTGATATGCTTTGAACATAATTTGTGTAAAAAAATAAAGGATCTTATCAACACTCTTTATGCTGCATTATGGCCTAGGTAAGAGGTTGATTAAGTACAAGCTGATTAAGTACAAGCATTTTTGAATGATTCAAGTTGGCTGTGTTTGCACCTTACATCCATGGTTTTAGTAGACTAACTATAGGGTGAAAATATATTTGCCACAACTTTGAGGTTTTGCAGTAATCCGGCTCTGTTGATTGAATGGCATGTCAGAGCTTGACTCAGCAAATCGGGCATCGGGTTCTGACATCCATTCAATCAACAACGCCTGATTGCAGCTAAACATATGGTCTCTGCTGGGCCCATCGTTAGACGAGGTTAATCACAAGGATGATAAGCGCGTGTGAATCAACTAGGAAGGTCAAGTTGACATTCTCTTTTTATGTATGTTGAAAACTTTGTGATAATAGACACTTGAATTAACCAAAACATTTTAATCATAGGAACTAGGATGGTGAGCACCAGATATTTCTAAACACAAGGGTCTCAAGGATTGCTGTTACTGCAGTTAAGGTAAATTTTTACAATCAGCAATATGTTATCGTTTTTAAAGCGATGCCATTACTTACCTTTAACAGTCACCTTATTGTAACAGGTGCACTATTCGCCAAAAAGTTAATCCCAACGGTATTGAAACAATCAACGTATGAACAGACCAAACAACCAACACATGACAACAACAGCACCACAGCAATAAAATAACCAAAAAGACAGGAAAGGTATGTTCTTTCTTTAATTTCACATCCATAGAGCTTACATTACTTAAATACTAAAACATAAGACATCTACAAAAAAGGAGAAAACATAATGCATCAGTATGGCATGGCCTTGAGCTTGTCAATGAACAACAAAAGCTCCGTTGCTCACTTTTGTTTCTTGATAACATTCACCAAGATCATTGACACCTCTGTCAAATCTTGGGTTTGCAGATTCGTGACCTCTGAAATGCTCTGAACAGAGGATTCAAAAGCAAACACCATCCCCGGCTCTCCAAGCACAAAGTCCCTCTCAGCCACATGACTCATAATCTCCTTGGCTTTTTTTCT
This sequence comes from Artemisia argyi, assembly GCA_030686995.1. Lineage (NCBI taxonomy): Eukaryota > Viridiplantae > Streptophyta > Magnoliopsida > Asterales > Asteraceae > Artemisia > Artemisia argyi. Next base: position 40,640,107 of record CM060698.1, read on the forward strand.
TAGCTCCCCTTCATCCACTAATGTGACACTGACCTCCCTCTCGAACCTTTCAACCATCATGTCCCTAACCAAGCTTGACCCAGCAGCAGCAGCCAACTCGTTGAAAAATGGCATAGGTGTTTTCATCTTTTTCTTTCTTATAAAAAGGCTGTTTTTTTGTGATTATATGTTTGTGTTTAGGTTGAGATGTTGATTTGTTAGTGATTAATTTATCTTGTTTGGTTGTCAGTTATAGTTATAGTGGGTTTAATTACCACCCTTGAGCCACACAATAATTACTCATGCTTCATTTCACTTCCACATACATGAACAAGTATTAATTGTGTGTGTCTGTTTAATGTGTAATTTATCTTTGGTTATTATTACTAATTTGTGTTTTTATATGACTTATAAGGCCACATGATTTGATTGACACCCTTGAGCCACACGAAGTAACAGTAAATCATCATTAACTTCCCTTCCACATGCATGAACACACAATAACTACCCATCCCTTCACATCCAATAGCAGTTTGACCAAAAGTAACTATATTTATATTAGTGGTAACACACAACACATATGACATAAATAATTTATCTAACATACTTTTTGTAACATAACTTATCATGGCTTCTTCTTCTTCCACCAACATAAATGAAATCAAAGAAGTATCTGGCTCTTATAATTTGGCAATGGAATTCAAGGGTCATTTCAACAATGAAATGACTGAAGACAAGAGTTGTTTGCAGTGATTCGTAGAAGAGCGTAGTCAACTAGAAAAGAAAGTTGAGGACCGTCAAGTACCACTCAACGAGACGCAACATCTGGCTCGATTGAACGTAAAAGCTGCTGCTATATGTGGTTGTCTACTTGAAACACAAGAAAGGGAGCGTAACAGGATTATGTTGTTGACTAATCTAATCAATGATATAACTGATAGGATTAGGGAGAAGGAACAACAAACCAAGCTTATGGAGGTTCATGAAATAACTGATGATGAAGCACCACTCCCTACCTATGTGCCACCGTTATGTCCTCCCCACAATGATCTTCCAGTGTTTAAGGATCTTTTAAACTTGAATCAGACACCAAGCACTTCAAGGGGTAAGGAAGTTATGTCCCCAAATCTCCAACTTCATCAGAATCATCAGAAGACCCAGACTGGATCCCCATCAGACCTCCATCATCCAGAACAAGAAAGTCAAACCCTCCTCTTCCTAAAGATAGAGAAGTGGTACTTAGGCTTTCATGACCTAGGCATTGATGTAGTTGTAGATTGTTTTCTTTTGTTTTTGTCTATTGATTTAGCAATCTTTTGTTAACTTGGGAAGTGATTTGTGGATGGAACTCTTTGAATTGTAATCTTTTGGCTTGAATGAATGATGAATGATCCAGTTATGTTTTGAGTATTTTCATTCTTGTAAACTAACAGCAACAATCATCACTTATAACTTTTCCTGCAAAATGTTAGGCCAAACACCACAAAACATACAAACATATGTTGCAAATGTACTAGAAGTATGCAGCAGTAGAATCAAATAGTAGCAGAGTACATTCCAACTTACATGAACATATCCTCATCAAATAGATATGTTGAAGGGCATTTGGTTAAGCATATAGTTCTGGGTCCGCCACTGGTTGCAATAACACATAAATTGTGTCCACATAATTTACAAATATTCCTAAAAATTACACCTAATTTAAATACATCATAAATTTTAGTTGGAGTTCCAAATATAAGTAACATTAATGCGAATCTACCAAGTTGCCCAATTTTACCAAGTTGCCCTATCTTTCCTAGTTGCCCTCGAATCCATTTTTTGACTTAGGGACGTTGCTTTACAACGTTAGTTGACCAGTCAACTTGTTTTTTGGTCATTTCATATTTTTTTTAACCCACAGGCTACACAAGAATACAAAACGGCTATTTCACAAACAGATCATACCTACTGTTACTGCGCAAACAGATCATCGGCACACACACAAACCTTAAAACCCTAGAACGATTAAACAAATCAATCTCAAACATACCGTGAATATTGCGATGGCGAACAAAGACTGGAGCAAGTTCAAATTCACCGAAGACATGGTAGACTATATGTATGAAAGGTATAAGAATACGTGGAAGCCAGGGGATGATGCGACGGATGAAATGTTAGACGACTTATGAAACTATGCAATGGTTCAAGGTTAGCACATTGTTGCATTGTTCTTGTTTAGAATAATAGTTTAACATAATGATTTGAGTTGACATTTTGTTCATCATCTGCCCCATCTTAATTGACAGAGCTAAAAAAAGGACCCAGTGAGGAATTTTCAACCATTCAGGCTATGTTGGGTCAGACCTCAAAACCTATTGAGGGAAAGCAAGTAGACGCGAGTAAAGGTATGCATTTGGGTCAGACCTCAAAACCCATGAAGGGGAAGCAAGCAGAGACGAATAAAGGTATGCATTTTTGGTTTTTATTTAAAATTGCAAACATTGAGCATGTCCTTAGACAATTTTGATGTTGATTTGCCTATTTGTTGTTGCCATACTGAATGCCTATTTGTTGTTGCCATACTGCAATTTCACTTTCCAATTTAGTAAGCAACCATATTTACTTTAGCAAGTGAAAGTGCATTACTTAAAGTGCAAATTTTGTTTGACTTTACTAATTAAGGGCCTTTGTATTTGAGCTAATAAGTCATAATTGTCTTGTGTAGGACTTTAGGGGTCTTTGAATGACTGAAAAACTTGGTACAATTAGAGTTAGCATATTAGTTGGATATATGTATTACATCTAACATGTGTTAACCTAACTAGTTGCAGAAGAGCATAAGGATTATGAAAGTATGCTTATAAAGCTTGAGAAGAAGATACAAAACCTTGAAAAAAGGATGGAACCAGTTGAGGCGGTGTACTTTTACAGAGGAGATTCAGCTGAAAGGAAGCAACAATCGGGAATTGTTAATGAAAAATCTAGTGAGGATGTGGTTGAACACCTTTTTAGGAAGATAAAATGGCTTGAAAAGAGGATGCTAAACCTTGAGTATGAGTGCTATTCGAAGGCAATGAAGGATGTTCCAAGTGATGAGGATGTTTATAATGAAGATGATGTTGCAGAGGAGGTGTTTAGTGTGTCAACTTCAGAGGATGAAGCTCCTCCAAAAAGATCCAATCCTTCCAGTTCAAAACCTGCTCCAATAAGATCCACACCTACCACTTCCAAAGCTGCAGATGCAGTAAAACATGAAGCCATGGATGATCAACCAATCCAGTGTTCTGAAATGTTACAAGTTCCTTCAACTTCAAATGCGTCACATGATCTGAAAAGACCAAGAGGCAGACCTCCCAAAATAGGCAGAACTTCCGGTCAGTGTTCTGAAATGTTGCAAGTTCCTACAACTACAAATGCGTCACATGCTCTGAAAAGACCAAGAGGCAGACCTCCCAAAATAGCCGGAACTTCTGGTTCAACTGCTGTAGCTGCTCTCAAAAGACCCAGAGGTAGACCTCCGTCATCTAAAAAAACAGTTGGTCACAGGAAAACATCTCCTATACAAGATCCTTCAAGTTCAAATCCAAGAGGCAACAGGCCACCACCCATGACTAGAGTGATACTTGGTTTAAGTTCATCTAAAGCTCAGTTGGTTGCCTCTGCAAGCTCCGTTTGAAAGTCCATTGCATGGTTTTGAAGTTGACATACTTCATGGATGTTTAAGCTTCATGCTTATAAACAATTTGTTTTGTTGGTGGATGGTACTTTAAGATTCATGTTCAAAATATTCCGTAATGTTGTTGGTGTATGGTACGTTTATAATCAACATATTAATCAAGTAACATTAACTCTAGTAATTTTCAATGATTTACTTTTCTTCGTTGACTTTTAAAAGTCAATTCAACACATGAGCATATTTTATTCTACTGGTTTATGGCTTCTTTGAAGATTCTTTTGCAGACTGCAATTACATATTCAAACAAGTTAGTTTTGAAATGCAATTTTAGTAGCCAAAAAATAGAAAATATGAGATTTTCTTGAAGCATAACAACGGAATCTTGAAATCACATTATCTCAGTCAGTTAGGGATTGATGAGTGCTCAAACACTCATCATTTTTGGTCAAATTTGAATTGCAAAACATACAAAAACACTCAGAAATGCATCAAAATACTAAAAATATTCCAAAATTGTGTTTTATATGTTTCAGATGCAAAATGAGTAAAAACAGATAAAAAACGTACAAAGTTTACAAAATTGGCAGTTTCAGTCCCCCAACTTTCAAAAATTGGCAAAACTAGTCCCTGGTCATTCAAAATATGGAAAATTATCACCAAAGGTCCTTTTAAAATCATAAGTTGTTATATTTAGTCCTTTGGTGAAAAATCTCAAAAGTTTTGGAAAATTACAATTTTGGTCCCTGGAGTTTCAGATATTGGCAGATTTGGTCCCTGGTGGGATATTTTTGGAAGAAAAATCATTTTTGGTCCTTGGAAATTCAAAGTTATCACAAATGATCCCTTGGTGTAAAGTTTGAAGAAATTGCAGTTTTGGTCCTCCAAGTTTGTAAAATGGCAGTTATAGTCCCTAAGGGTACGAAAGTGGAAAATGGGAAATTTTATCCTTGGATTATTGGTACTTAGCAAGAATGACGCTTGTAAACACTTTGGAAAGTTGTCATAACCAGCCCTTGAAATTTTCAGCTTTTACATATTTAGTCCTTGTGATATAACTTAACCAAATGGACCCTTTGTTTTATTTAATCCAAATAACCAATCCAACCCACAACACACCCCTGATCCACCCCAAGCCCAACCAAAAGCCCAATCCCTTTTAAATATCAAACCCGGTCAAACCAGGGTCAAAAACACTGTACACCCTCATTCCTCCCCTAAACCACGCTCCCTGTCTCACCTCCCCCTCCTCCTTTTCCACTAAACCCTCACCAACTCTTCACCTACACTTCCCCCTCCATTAAATACATCAAACCTCATTAATTGCCCTCTACCAAACCCACCAAGCCTGCCAAATATATGTTTCCCGCCAAAAATATTTTTAAAGGCTGTGATCTAATTAAGCTCATCCAACGGCTCAGAAGAGGTGGGAAAGAAAGAGACAAGCCCCAAGGCCTATAAAAGAAAAGAAAAAGAGCATAAGAAAGTTGTTAGAGTAGTTAGATTAGTTTTAGTTTTAGTAAAATCGTCTTTAGTGTAATTTCCACCTTTTTAGTTGTAATTTAATTCCAGAAAGTTTTATTAAACCTTTGTAATGTAATTCCATCTTCATTTGAAGCTTTAATTCAAGTTCCAATTGCAATGTCAGTTTAAGCTTATTTTTAGTCAAAAAACCTTATTATGAATTGGCTATTGAAAATAGTTGTTGTTTAGGTGTCATTAAGCTCACAGAAGCTTAATTGTAAGCTTTTGAAAGTGTGTAGATCAATTAGCATATTGGAAATCATAAAAGGAAAAAAAATACAAAAAATCAAAAATAAAAAGATAAATAGCAATAAGCTGAGGAAATATGCTCATATAAGCTTTAAACCCCTCTTGATAAGCTCAGGAAGCTTTTTGATAGCTTCCCTGAGCTTATCTCAAATCCTAGTCCCTGTCCTTGGCCTGTACCCTTGGTTTCAAAGTAAGTCCCCCTTTTACTTTTTCTACATTCCTTTTTTATTAAGCTTTTTAAATGTTCCTTGTAGTTCATTTGATTTTATCCTGCTTATTTGAGATTAGTTTAGTACTTGTGAGCAGCTTATTTGCATTTTAGCTTAGTTACTCAGTTGATGATTCATATATAGGGGTGTTTGGATCAGTTTGATTCAAGGTGGTCTAGGAGGTTTCTGAGTTTGTTTTTAGTCAAAATATGCCTCATTAGGTTAAAATAGGTCAAACAAAGCATAAAACTTGTATCTCCTGAGTAAAAAGTCAAAATCACAAGGAATACCCCTTCATAGTTAACTGTATGAGGTTTTGAATCCACAAACCCTCATTTTAGCTTATCTGTGGTGGATTTAGCTTAATTTAGGTTTACTCTAGCTTATTTCAACTATTCTAGCTTGTGTGGTTCATCAGAAGTTCACTTAACTCAAGTTTCAAGTTTATTCAAAAAAGTCAAAAGTTAGTTTGTGTAGAAAAAACCAAAATCTCAAGGAATTATTGTGAATTTTGTATTTAGTTTTAGGCTTAGAAATTTCTACATGATGCAACCCCCCAGCTAGTCTTCAAGATCCCACCTTTGTTATATTTTTGTGATTTTTTCACTGGGCCCCACACCCATCCAAACTCAGCTGCAGGGGAGGGATATACCCTGTGCAGCAGACCTCACCACCACACCACCATCTTTGGTGGTGGTTTCTGGCCACCACAGTGGGTCCCACATGCCCCACTTGGATTTTCCTAACCCCCCTCCTGGCACTCTTCAAGAGTTGACCAATAATTTGACCTCAGACCTTGTGGACCCCACCTGAATCAACCCCTAAACCTCGTCTCATTTCTGGGTGGGTTGTTTGGTTTTTAGATTAGCTTATCAACTTATTGGCTTATCCAAGGGTCCAATCTTGTTCCTTCAGGCTTATTTTGGTCCATATAACTTATTTACAGCTTATTTTACCCTTGTGGACCCCACATAAGTCCATTTGAGCTTATTTCTTGTCTTGGTTAACCAAAGTCAACTGTTTGGCTTATTGCTTCACACTCAGCTTATTTTCAAGTTCCATACAAATTGTTTTCACAAAAGTTCCTTGTTTTTAGTTGTAAAATAGTTTTCAAAAAGAAAAATCCAGAAAAATCAAATTTAAAATAAGTGATAGTTTCTATTTAATGTAATTTAATTTTTAATTTTCCTTTTTAGATTTTCATTGAGCACTTTGTATTTTTACATTTTTCTTAATTTCCTTTTATATCAAAGTACTTTCAGTAATTTTTATAGATTTTAATTTTGTTATTTAGCATTAATTAGATTTAATATTAGTTTAATTACTTATTAATTAATAATTAAGTGTTAAATAGCATAATTAGTTTTTATAAAGTAACACCTAGATTTTATATTTTTCCTAGCTTATATAACTCATAAAATAATTTTAGGAGTTTTCTTGTAATTTCTACTGTTCATCTTATAGTTTTTATAATTTAAATAGTTTAATTAGTAATTAATAAACATTTAATATAATAATTAGTAAAATAGTGTAAAAATATGTAAAACAAACTTTTTATAATTTTTTAGGATTCCTGTAATGGTTAATTAGTTTCATAAATTTTTCCATAATTTTCTAAGTCTTTTTAGTATTATTAGTAATTTAAAAATAGTTTAAATAGTTTAATTAATATAATTAGTAATTAATTAATATAAAATCCACAAAAAGACAAAAATACATATTTTTAATTTTAAAATTTGTTTTTTAGTTATTTTATATTTTGAGAAATTTAATTTTCATTTTTCTAGTATTTAAATAATATTATATTTTATTTAAGTATTTTAAATATTAATAATTAGTATTAAATAGTATTTAATTAATATTAAATAATTAATTAGTGTAAAAATTTATTTTCTTTTTCTAAAAATTTTCTTTTATCCTTTAGTTTGTAAAAAAGTTATTTTCACCCCCTGGGGTTTTCAGATTTCAGTTTTCACTTTTTATTTTGTACGTTCGCGTAAATTTTATCTGAACGTACACGTTTTTAGTTATTAAACGTTTTTAGGTATCTAACTTTCACGTAATCATCTATATAGCTTGTTTAAGCTATTTCTTCATATATTCCTTAGTTCAAATAATTCACAACCCCTTTCCCGTCCTGATTCACCCGATCACAAGCCGTTTGAATACGATCCACACCTCGTCGGGACATAACGACCCGGGGAAACACTATATTCCGCGGAGTATTGACTCTAGGCAGTTTGATCTTGTTGACCATTCTTTGGTCAATTTAGGTTGACCGTTTGGAGCCAATCAAAATTTGGCGCCGTTGCCGGGGAGGTGTGCGCGCTATTCTAAACGGTTTTGCGTATTAATGAATCGGGATATACATCCATTGTATATTTACCACCCTTGTTCATATTATCTTCTTATTTTCATATAAAAACAAAACAGTTCCCAAAAACATTTTAGAATCAGTTTTCAACAAACACAAAAAACACAAAAAGATTTTCTTTATTATTTGTACAAAATGTCTTTCCAAAAACCCAAAAATATTCATCTTTACCCTCCTACCCTTTTGATTCTTCATTCCTTACCCTCCCAAACCTTTTGATTCTTTCTATGTCTCATCCACACCTTCTGATTTTCCAGTGGTGTGGTAGTCCTTATAATGGTGGCAATTGCCCCAGTTGTGGCATGGTAGAGTCAGGAAACGGGTCTGTCTATAACCAGAATCCCTATTCCTACTATGATACGACTGATTCATTCCATCAGCTACCACACCATGAGACTCAGCAGTTTTAGTGTTGTGAGTACTGTGGTGGTTCACATTACAGTTCTGATTGTCAATCGGGAAACACGCTTGTCTATGAGCAGTTTCCTGATAACAATTATGACTCAAGCACATACAACCCATAGCCACATCAGTTTTACTGTTGTGATTACTGTGGAGGTCCACACTCTAGCTCGGATTGTCAAACAAGGAATCCATTTCCTTGTAACAATTACGACTATTCATTTTCAGACCCACCTCCACAGTACCAAATGAACCAATCAACTCCCCATGATACTGAGCAAGACCTTTTACTAAAGGCTCTTGATATATTGAAAGAACTTAAGGAGGAGTTGGTTACTACATCGTTTCAAGACTCTCGTGAGAAATCTATGGCAGAATTACTTGCCGAAGAACGAGATGCTAGAAACGAATTGAGCATGGAAGAATTGCTAGTCTTAGAACAAGCAGCTATAACACGTGTCAAATTTCGTAAAGCTGCTCTTCTCGACTGTGATGATGATAGTGATAATGAGGACACCCATGATATCCTTCAATTTTATAAGGGTTCGTCAGATTCATCATTTGTGATTCCTCCCATTGAAAATCAGGGAGAAAATAATGAGATGGAGAAATTACTAGCAGAAGATCAAATGGAACTTGTATAATCCATGAATGCTAGCTCCTCTCATCTCCCTCAGTCTGTTGTTATCACACCCAAAGTTCACACTCACTCTCTAAACATTGGGGATGAGCATCTTAGCACTGTTCCTAATAAGGAATCGGACGAATTAATAAAGTCTAGTGTTGAGATCCTTGTCCCAATCCTGAGAGAGTCACAGGGAACTTTTGATCAAGTGTGTGATATTCTTTCACCCCCTGATAATCCAAATGATCAAATTGAGATTGTCTCTGATTCCAGTGATGATTGTTTATCTTATGGAGACATTGAGTATGTTGGTGCATCCCTTCCCCACTCTAATGTTGACTTTCTTCTCGAGGAGTTCACCGATGAACTCACTCACACCAATCCACTTCCATCGGGAAGTAATGATGATCTCTTTAATCTTAAAGATGATCTGGAAGAAGTCGAAGCATTCCTTGCTCTAGATAGTTCAACTTCGTATGAAGTTGATGATAACTATCTTGATTCTGAGGGGGATATTCTTTTCCTTGAAAGCTTATTGAGTGATGATCCGTCACTCAATTCCTATCTCAACACCGGGCTTAGTGATTCAAACACTGATGAAAATTCTTTATCTTATGAAGACATTAGTGATGTTGATGAAATGCCTTCTGAACTCATCATTGATCACATTATCATGACTCCTCCGGAGTATGATGGCAAGAAACATCATGATCGGGGGGAAAGATTCTCAATCATGAGAATTTGTATTTCTATGACAAATTATCCCAGCCTCCCTCCCGGGATGTTTTCTAACTCTGAGAGCTTAACCGACAAAATCCAAAATTCAAGAAACTAAACCTGATCTTGAGGATGAGCATCCTTTCATGATTATTCTCATGACCTTCTCGGTGCCTTCCTCTCTTCTTCACTCCTACGGGAATGAAGACACTATCTTTGACCCCGGCATTTTCATATATCATTCTTTGAGCCAGGGTCTCTCATTATATCTTGTCGGTGTGGAACTTTCACGTGCTTCAAATGTTTGTCTAAACATCTTGAATGAAAGTCCGATGGCGATTGCTTCTTCCACATCATGCTTCCCCAAGGACAAATGAATTCGGGGTCGAGTCAAGCTAGCGACTCGGTAAACAAAAACAGTAGCATGTACTTAGGGTTTTCACCCTAAGTGTGGGGAAGTTACCCCTACTGTGGTTACCAATGAAGTGAACAACAAAATGGTGTTTTCCACATTTAGCTGGTAATGTTGCCCTTTTACGTTCAAAGAGTCGGCATAATAGCCGGGACTTTGAATATTGAGGACAATATTCATCCTAAGTGTGGGGGGTATTTCGCAATTCTAGCGAATTTTATCACATTTTACTATCTAGTACCCCCGTTTTTTGCCAAAATTTCAAAAATTAAAAAAAAAAAAAATAAAAAAAAAATAAAATAAAAAAAAAAAATCACTTGTGCTTCAAAATTTTTGTGGTTATCAGTCCGCCATGTCTAAACGACAAAAGGATTGGCTAATCCAGGAGAAAACGGCTCTTGGTAAAGATATCTCAAATCCGTTGACGGCTTGCAATTTGCCCAAAATTGTATGGTATATCAACTCGCCATATCCTAAAAAGTGAATGAGTTGGCTAGCCCGCAAGATTATAGATTGTGGTTAAGGCAGTGGAAAAACCATAATTGGTAATCAGCTCACCAAGATGTTGACTTTGTCCATCAAGAGTTGGCTAGTCCAGAAGCAAACGGCTTTTGGTAAAGACTAATCAAATCCGTTGACAGTTGGTGGTTTGCTCAAAATCACATGGTTATCAAGTGGACCATAGTTCTTACTTGAACTGATACATTTGGCTACTCCAGAAGTAATGGCTTTTGGTACAGAGATTAAAATCTATTAAGTTTTCAAAACAGTTTATTGCTAGGGACTAGCAATAGTTTAGTGCGGGGGATTGATGAGTGCTCAAACACTCATCATTTTTTGTCTAATTTGAACTGCAAAACATACAAAAACACTCAGAAATGCATCAAAATACTAAAAATTTTCCAAATTTGTGTTTTATATGTTTCAGATGCAAATGAGTAAAAACAGATAAAAAACGTACAAAGTTTGCAAAATTGGCAGTTTCAGTCCCCCAACTTTCAAAAATTGGCAAAACTAGTCCCTGGTCATTCTAAATATGGAAAATTATCACCAAAGGTCCTTTTAAAATCATAAGTTGTTATATTTAGTCCTTTGGTGAAAAATCTCAAAAGTTTTGGAAAATTACAATTTTGGTCCCTGGAGTTTCAGATATTGGCAGATTTGGTCCCTGGTGGGATATTTTTGGAAGAAAAATCATTTTTGGTCCTTGGAAAGTCAAAGTTATCACAAATGATCCCTTGGTGTAAAGTTTGAAGAAATTGCAGTTTTGGTCCTCCAAGTTTGTAAAATGGCAATTATAGTCCCTGAGGGTACAAAAGTGGAAAATGAGAAATTTTATCCTTGGATTATTGGTACTTAGCAGGAATGACCCTTGTAAACACTTAGGAAAGTTGTCATAACCAGCCCTTGAAATTTTCAGCTTTTACATATTTAGTCCTTGTGATATAACTTAACCAAATGGACCCTTTGTTTTATTTAATCCAAATAACCAATCCAACCTACAACACACCCCTGATCCACCCCAAGCCCAACCAAAAGCCCAATCCCTTTTAAATATCAAACCCGGTCAAACCAGGGTCAAAAACACTGTACACCCTCCTTCCTCCCCTAAACCACGCTCCCTGTCTCACTTCCCCCTCCTCCTTTTCCACTAAACCCTCACCAACTCTTCACCTACACTTCCCCCTCCATTAAATACACCAAACCTCATTAATTGCCTCTACCAAACCCACCCAAGCCTGCCAAATATATGTTTCCCGCCAAAAATGTTTTTAAAGGCTGTGATCTAATTGAGCTCATCTAACGGCTCAGAAGAGGTGGGAAAGAAAGAGACAAGCCCCAAGGCCTATAAAAGAAAAGAAAAAGAGCATAAGAAAGTTGTTAGAGTAGTTAGATTAGTTTTAGTTTTAGTAAAATCGTCTTTAGTGTAATTTCCACTTTTTTAGTTGTAATTTAATTCCAGAAAGTTTTATTAAACCTTTGTAATGTAATTCCATCTTTATTTGAAGCTTTAATTCAAGTTCCAATTGCAATGTCAGTTTAAGCTTATTTTTAGTCAAAAAACCTTATTATGAATTGGCTATTGAAAATAGTTGCTGTTTAGGTGTCATTAAGCTCACAGAAGCTTAATTGTAAGCTTTTGAAAGTTTGTAGATCAATTAGCATATTGGAAATCATAAAAGGAAAAAAAACAAAAAGTCAAAAATAAAAAGAAAAATAGCAATAAGTTGAGGAAATAAGCTCATATAAGCTTTAAACCCCTCTTAATAAGCTCAGGAAGCTTTTTGATAGCTTCCCTGAGCTTATCTCAAATCCTAGTCCCTGTCCTTGGCCTGTACCCTTGGTTTCAAAGTAAGTTCCCCTTTTACTTTTTCTGCATTCCTTTTTTATTAAGCTTTTTAAATGTTCCTTGTAGTTCATTGATGAGTGCTCAAACACTCATCATTTTTGGTCTAATTTGAACTGCAAAACATACAAAAATACTCAGAAATGCATCAAAATACTGAAAATATTTCAAAATTGTGTTTTATATGTTTTAGATGCAAAATGAGCAAAAACAGATGAAAAACGTATAAAGTTTGCAAAATTGGCAGTTTCAGTCCCCCAACTTTCAAAAATAGGCAAAACTAGTCCCTGGTCATTCTAAATATGGAAAATTATCACCAAAGGTCCTTTTAAAATCATAAGTTGTTATATTTAGTCCTTTGGTGAAAAATCTCAAAAGTTTTGGAAAATTACAATTTTGGTCCCTGGAGTTTCAGATATTGGCAGATTTGGTCCCTGGTGGGATATTTTTGGAAGAAAAATCATTTTTGGTCCTTGGAAAGTCAAAGTTATCACAAATGATCCCTTGGTGTAAATTTGAATAAATTGCACTTTTGGTCCTCCAAGTTTGTAAAATGGCAATTATAGTCCCTGAGGGTACAAAAGTGGAAAATGGGAAATTTTATCCTTGGATTATTGGTACTTAGCAGGAATGACCCTTGTAAACACTTAGGAAAGTTGTCATAACCAGCCCTTGAAATTTTCAGCTTTTACATATTTAGTCCTTGTGATATAACTTAACCAAATTGACCCTTTGTTTTATTTAGTCCAAATAACCAATCCAACCCACAACACACCCCTGATCCACCCCAAGCCCAACCAAAAGCCCAATCCCTTTTAAATATCAAACCCGGTCAAACCAGGGTCAAAAACACTGTACACCCTCCTTCCTCCCCTAAACCACGCTCCCTGTCTCACTTCCCCCTCCTCCTTTTCCACTAAACCCTCACCAACTCTTCACCTACACTTCCCCCTCCATTAAATACACCAAACCTCATTAATTGCCCTCTACCAAACCCACCCAAGCCTGCCAAATATATGTTTCCCGCCAAAAATGTTTTTAAAGGCTGTGATCTAATTGAGCTCATCTAACGGCTCAGAAGAGGTGGGAAAGAAAGAGACAAGCCCCAAGGCCTATAAAAGAAAAGAAAAAGAGCATAAGAAAGTTGTTAGAGTAGTTAGATTAGTTTTAGTTTTAGTAAAATCGTCTTTAGTGTAATTTCCACTTTTTTAGTTGTAATTTAATTCCAGAAAGTTTTATTAAACCTTTGTAATGTAATTCCATCTTTATTTTAAGCTTTAATTCAAGTTCCAATTGCAATGTCAGTTTAAGCTTATTTTTAGTCAAAAAACCTTATTATGAATTGGCTATTGAAAATAGTTGTTGTTTAGGTGTCATTAAGCTCACAGAAGCTTAATTGTAAGCTTTTGAAAGTTTGTAGATCAATTAGCATATTGGAAATCATAAAAGGAAAAAAAAAATACAAAAAGTCAAAAATAAAAAGAAAAATAGCAATAAGTTGAGGTAATAAGCTCATATAAGCTTTAAACCCCTCTTGATAAGCTCAGGAAGCTTTTTGATAGCTTCCCTGAGCTTATCTCAAATCCTAGTCCCTGTCCTTGGCCTGTACCCTTGGTTTCAAAGTAAGTCCCCCTTTTACTTTTTCTGCATTCCTTTTTTATTAAGCTTTTTAAATGTTCCTTGTAGTTCATTTATGAGTACTCAAACACTCATCATTTTTTGTCTAATTTGAACTGCAAAACATACAAAAATACTCAGAAATGCATCAAAATACTGAAAATATTTCAAAATTGTGTTTTATATGTTTTAGATGCAAAATGAGCAAAAACAGATGAAAAACGTATAAAGTGTGCAAAATTGGCAGTTTCGGTCCCCCAACTTTCATAAAATTACAAAACTAGTCCCTGGATATTCAAAATATGGAAAATTATCACCAAAGGTCCTTTTACAATCATAAGTTGTCATATTTAGTCCTTTGATGAAAAATCTCAAAAGTTTTGGAAATTTACAGTCTGGTCCTTGGAGTTTCTGATTTTGGCAGATTTGGTCCCTGGTGGGGTATTTTTGAAAGGAAAATCATTTTTTTTTTGCCCTTGGAAAATCAAAGTGTGTCAAAAATAGTCCTTGGGTGAAATTTTGAGGAAATTACATGTTTGGTCCCTTAAGTTTGGTAATTTGTCATAATTGGTCCCCGGTGTTTTAAAAATGAAAAAAAATATATACATTTTGGATCCTTGGGTCATTAAAGTTAGCAAGTTTGGTCCTTATGATATCTATGGAAAAAATGCATTTTCAGTCCTTGCAATTTTCAGAAAATGCAAAAATGGTCCTTGTGATATATGTATAAACCAAGTGGACCCTTGTGTTATTAATAAACCAAACCAAATCCATAACCAACACAACCTGATCCATCAACACCCCCTAGCCCCACCAATTGTCCAATCCCTGTTTTCCCGCCAAAAGATGTTTGAACGGTGGGGATCTAACTAAGCCATCCTGCGGCTACAGATGATGTGGGAAAGTCAAGAGATACTCCAAGGGCTTATAAAAGTCAAAAAGAAGAAAAGAGGAAGTAGTAGTTAAGTATTAGTTAGTTTTTATTTTTCTTAAACTTAGGTCAAATGTACTTTAAATTAGTTAATCATTTTCTAATTTGAACTTGTAATCTCTGTTTGAGTATTAACATTATCCTTTTAATCAAAGCAATTCAGCTCTTGTTGTAAATGGTTCACAGTTACATTTCATTATATAGCTTAAAAACTCCATTGTGCTTAAACAAGCTCTCATAAGCCTCACCCTCCCTTTACGGAGTTCATTCAAGCTAAGCATAGCTTTTTGTGAACTTAGTTGTGTTTAAATTCTGTTTTAGTTCAACAAATCAAAAAGGTCAATGAAAGTCAACTGAGGTTCATGTTTGTGAATTAGGGTGGTTTATCAGGGTGTTTGGGGTTGCTTTCTGTTTCATTTGAGCTTGGTGACAAGCTCTGATGAGCCTTTTGCTACTGAATTAAGGTTTGCTCTTTATGTCACATCTTTGGATCTTGCATTAGTGTAATTACTTATTTTAGTTTATGATTGTTAGTATGCTTATTTTCTGATTAAATGGCTTTTGTATGGTACTTATAGCTTAAGCCTTAGGTTGAGAGTCAGTACTGATAACCAGATTCACCATTGGCCTCTCATAACCATCAAACAGTTCCTTTAAGGGGTGTTTGGCATTAGCTGATTCAAGGAGTTCAATGTAGTTTTGGTTGTTTGTCACTGTTTGTTTAACTCATGCATGGTAGTCTTAGTCCATTTTAACTTTTAAAACTAGTGCTTGTTTGGACAAAAAGTCAAATCCTTTTGTAATCCATCTCACAGTTGACTGTTAAGGTTTTTAGGATAATATAAGTTGTAATTTAGTGTAAAACTTATTTAGTTCACTTAATTCAGTCTTAATCCAAGTTTATTCATCATAATTTGTAGTCTAGATTCATTGAAATTTCACATAAGTCAAAATCTCAAGTTTCTATAAAAAGTCAAATTGTTCATCTCAGATTTTTCCATTTTTGGCATGATTTATTTTGAATTATGTGTTAGGATCTAGCCCTTGAAACTCGTTCCTACTCAAAATCTACCAGCTCAGCTTTATATTTCCATACTCATTCCATTTTTATGATTTTTGTGCTGGTCCCCATACTTGATCAAAATCACTTGCAGGGCAATGTGATGCCCTGCACACAGATGCTCAGCTCAGACCCCCAACTTCCAAGGTCCCTCATGGCCTACACAGTGGGCCCACAAAGAGCTTATTGGCTTTTTGAGAAGCCAATAAGCTCATCTTCAAGTATCTGGGCTTATCTTGGGATTTGAACCCCATTTGATAGGGCTGCATTGCCCTTGAACCTTGTCCCTTGACTGTATTGTTTGTTTGGATTTTAGAATTGGTTATCTTAGCTTATCAGCTTATCCAAGGTACCATTCTAATTTTTCCAGCTTATTACAAGTCCCTTGAGTTTGTTTGATCTTAATTCCACCCCTGGTTCTCAGCTTTGAGCTTATTTCAAGCTTATAGCTTAGACAGTTGACCAAAGTCAACTGTCTCAGAAATAAGCACTTGTTGTGCTTATTTCTGAGTTCCACCAAGCTTGTTTTTACAAAAGTTACTTGTTTTTAGGTTTAAATTAAGTTTCCAAAAGAAAATTCCAGAAAATCCAACTTATTTTTAAGTGATAGTTTCTATTTAATTTTATTTAATTATTAAGAACTTAGCTATTTTATATTTTTCTTAAATTCCTCTTATATTAAAGTATTTATAGTAATTTTCTCAGATTTTTATTTTATTATTTAGTATTTATTAGAATTCATCTTAGTTTTATTAATTATTAAATAATAATTAATTTTAAATAGCATAATTAGTTTTTATTAAGTAAAAAGCTAGTTTTTATATTTTTCCTAGCTTTTATATGTTGTAAAATAATTTTAGAAATTTTCTTGTAATTTTTACTGTTCATTTTCTATTTTTCTTAATTTAAAATAGTTTAATTGGTTAATTAATAATTAATTAGTAATTAATTAATAGAAAAAGCACAAAAAGACAAAAATACTTATTTTTAATTTTAAAATTAGTTTTTAGTTATTTTATAATTTTAGAAATTTTATTTTCATTTTTCTAGTATTTAATTAATATTATATTATATTTAAGTGTTTTAAATCTTAATAATAAGTATTAAATAGTATTTAATTAATACTAAATAATTAAGTAGTATAAAAATTAATTTTCTTTTTCTAAAAAGTTTCTTTTACCTTTTAGTTTGTAAAAAATTCATTTTCACCCCCTGTGGGTTTTCAGATTTCATTTTTCACGTTTTATTTTGTATGTTCGCGTTATTTCAAACGTAAACGTACGCGTTTTTAGATTTCAAGCGTTTTTAGGTATCTAACTTTCACGTAATCATCTTTATAGCTTATTTAAGCTATTTCTTCGTATATTCCTTAGCTTAATCACATACAAACCCATTCCCATCCAGATTCACCCGATCACGAAACCGTTTTATAACCATCCACACCTCGTCGGGACATAACGACCCGGGGAAACACTATACTTCCGCGGAGCATTGAGCCTTAGGAGTTTGACTTATTTGACCACATCCGTGGTTGAATTGAGTTGACTGCTTTTGCCTCAATCAAATTTTGGCGCCGCTGCCGAGGAGGTGTGCGCGCGCTATTCTAAACGGTTTTTCTAATTAGTGAATCGGGATATACATCCTTTGTATATTTACCATCCTTGTTCATATTTCTTATCTTATAAAAGCAAAACCGTTCTCTAAAACATTTTAAACTCAGTATTCAACGAACACAAAAAACCACAAAAAGATTTTCTTTACCATTTGTATAAAATGTTTAACCAACAACCCAAAAATATTCACCTTTACCCTCTCACATTTTTTATTCTTAATTCCTTACCCTCTGTAAACCTTTGATTCTTTCATATGTCGTATCCACACCATTATGGTTGCCAATGGTGTGGTGGTCCTCATAATGGTGGGAATTGTCCCGCCTGTAGCATGGTAGAGTCAGGAGATGGGTCTGTCTATAACCAAGCTCCCTATCCTTACCATGATACATTTGATTCATCCTACCAGCCACCACATCATGAGATACTGACATATCTGTGTGAGTTTTGTGGTGGTCCTCACCAAGGATTTGAGTGTCAAGCTGGAAACACGTTTGTCTATGAACAGTTTTCCGGTGATGCTCAGAACTTTGGTTATGACCAATACCCATATGATTCACCAGTCCAGACTCAACAGTTTTACTGTTGTGATTACTGTGGAGGTCCACACTTCAGCTCAGATTGTCATACAGGTAATCCATATCCTTGTGACAATTTTGACACACCTTATTACGACCAACCTCCACAGTACGATATGAATCAAGCACTTCTTCCAGAAATGCAAAATATGATGAAAATCGTTGATGAGCTTAAGGGTTTAGTTAAAGACTTTGCCCAAAGACATACTCATCAAAAATCCATGGAAGAATTGCTAGCTGAAGAGCAGGCTGCTAGAATAAATTCCTGAGATGCCTATGAAAAATCTGTTAGGGAATCAATTGCAAGAGAAAAAGCAGCAAAATCTAGCTCTCAGTTCCGTTTTATACCTGATGACAGTGATGATGAAGATACACTTGATATTCTTCAATTTTATAAAACTTCATCAAGTTCATCAGTTGATACCCCAGCAGTTGAGATTCCATCTCAAACAACTGCTATCACACCCGAGGTTCCCACTCACTCTTTGATCATGGGGGACGAGCATCTTGACACTGTTCCTGATAAGGAATCGGACAAATTCATAAAGTATAGTGTTGAGATCCTTGTCCCAATCCCAAGAGAGTCACAGGGAACTCTTGAGCGTATGTGTGATATTCCTTCCCCTCTTGAGTGTTCAAACGATCATTTTGAGACTTTCTCAGATTTTAATGATAATTGTACATCTCATGGAGACATTGAGTATATTGAGGCATCACTCCCTCAGTCTGATGTTAATCCTCTTCTTGAGGAGTTCGCCGATGAACTTACTCACATCAATCCACTTTCATTAGAAAGTGATGATGGTCTCCCAACTTTGAAGCCGATCTGGGAGAAATTGAAAGTCTCCTATATCATGAGCCACCAACTTCTGATCCCAACAGTCCAATAGAGAATGTTAATCTCTTTGTTCCCGAAACATTCAATACTACTCTCACCAATCCTCTATTTGAATTCAAATCTGAATTCAATTTGATTTCTGATAATCCACTCTTTGATATTCAGAATGAGGATTGTGATGAGTCTATTCCGGAACATGAGTTCACAAATTCACATCTTGTGAATAATTCTCTTCATGAGGAGTTCTCCGGTGAACTCACTCATCATATCATGACTCCTCCATAGTTTGATATCCCGGGGGGAGATGCACTCAATCATGAGAATTTGCAAATTCCCACCCACCCTCCCGGGATGTTTTTGAGCTTACCCTTTGAAACCCAAACTCAGGCTAATGAGCCTGCTCTCGAGGAAGAATATCAAATCATGATTTTCATCATGGTTTTCTTCCTTTTCTTCACCTATAAGGTGACTTCCTCTCTTTTTCACTCCTTCGGGAATGAAGATATCATCTTTGATCCCGGCATTTTCATGTATCATTATCTTGAGCCGGATACTTACCTCATCGGTGTGGAACTTTCACGTGCTTTAAATGTTTGTCCAAACATCTTGAATGAAAGTCCGATGGAGATTGTTTCTTCCACATCATGCTTCCCCAAGGATAAATGAATTCGGGGTCGAGTCAAGCTAGCGACTCGGTAAACAAAAACAGTAGCATGCTTATAGGGTTTTTACCCTAAGTGTGGGGGAGTCCCCCATGCTATGGTTACAAGAGTGAAAAACAAAATGGTGTTTTCCACGCTTAGCTTGTAATGTTGCCCTTTTACGTTCAAAATGTCGGCATAATAGCCAGGACTTTGAATATTGAGGACAATATTCATTCTAAGTGTGGGGGGTATTTCGCTATTCTAGCGAATTTTATCACATTTTACAATCTAGTACCCCCGTTTTGGCCAAAATTTCAAAAAATTTTCAAAAATTTTTCACTGGTGCTTCAAAATTTTTGTGGTTATCAGTCCGCCTTGTCTAAACGACAAAAGGGATTGGCTAGTCCAGGAGCAAACGGCTCTTGGTAAAGATATATCAAATCCGTTTATGGCTTGCAATTTGCCCAAAATTGTATGGTACCTCAACTCGCCATATCCTAAAACGCGAATGAGTTGGCTAGCCCGCAAGATTATGGCTTGTGGTAAAGGCAGTGGAAAATCCATAATTGGTAATCAGCTCACCAAGATGTTGACTATTCCATCGAAAGCTGGCTAGTCCAGAAGCAAACGGCTTTTGGTAAAGACTAATCAAATCCGTTGACAGCTGGTGGTTTGCTCAAAATCACACGGTTATCAGGTGTGCCACAGTTCTTACACCTGGCTACTCTAGAAGTGATGGCTTTTGGTAAAGAGTTTAAAATCCATCAAGTTTTCAAAACAGTTATTGCTAGGGACTAGCAATATTTTAGTGTGGGGGATTGATGAGTGCTCAAACACTCATTATTTTTTGTCTAATCTGAACTGCAAAACATACAAAAACACTCAGAAATGCATCAAAATACTGAAAATATTTCAAAATTGTGTTTTATATGTTTTAGATGCGAAATGAGCAAAAACAGATGAAAAACGTATAAAGTTTGCAAAATTGGCAGTTTCAGTCCCCCAACTTTCATAAAATTACAAAACTAGTCCCTGAATATTCAAAATATGGAAAATTATCACCAAAGGTCCTTTTACAATCATAAGTTGTCATATTTAGTCCTTTGGTGAAAAATCTCAAAAGTTTTGGAAATTTACAGTTTAGTCCCTAGAGTTTCTGATTTTGGCAGATTTGGTCCCTGGTGGGGTATTTTTGAAAGGAAAATCAGTTTTTTTTTACCTTGGAAAATCAAAGTGTGTCAAAAATAGTCCTTGGGTGAAATTTTGAGGAAATTACATGTTTGGTCCCTTAAGTTTGGTAATTTGTCATAATTGGTCCCCAATGTTTTAAAAATGAAAAAAAAAATGTACATTTTGGATCCTTGGGTCATTAAAGTTAGCAAGTTTGGTCCTTATGATATCTATGGAAAAAATGCATTTTCAGTCCTTGCAATTTTCAGAAAATGCAAAAATGGTCCTTGTGATATATGTTTAAACCAAGTGGACCCTTGTGTTATTAATAAACCAAACCAAATCCATAACCAACACAACCTGATCCATCAACACCCCCTAGCCCCACCAATTGCCCAATCCCTGTTTTCCCGCCAAAAGATGTTTGAACGGTGGGGATCTAACTAAGCCATCCTACGGCTACAGATGATGTGGGAAAGTCAAGAGATACTTCAAGGGCTTATAAAAGTCGAAAAGAAGAAAAGAGGAAGTAGTAGTTAAGTATTAGTTAGTTTTTATTTTTCTTAGTGTAACTTAGGTCGAATGTACTTTAAATTAGTTAATCATTTTCTAATTTGAACTTGTAATCTCTGTTTGAGTATTAACATTATCCTTTTAATCAAAGCAATTCAGCTCTTGTTGTAAATGGTTCACAGTTACATTTCATTATATAGCTTAAAAACTCCATTGTGCTTAAACAAGCTCTCATAAGCCTCACCCTCCCTTTACGGAGTTCATTCAAGCTAAGCATAGCTTTTTGTGAACTTAGTTGTGTTTAAATTATGTTTTAGTTCAACAAATCAAAAAGGTCAATGAAAGTCAACTGAGGTTCATGTTTGTGAATTAGGGTGGTTTAGCAGGGTGTTTGGGGTTGCTTTCTGTTTCATTTGAGCTTGGTGACAAGCTCTGATGAGCCTTTCGCTACTGAATTAAGGTTTGCTCTTTATGTCACATCTTTGGTTCTTGCATTAGTGTAATTACTTATTTTAGTTTATGATTGTTAGTATGCTTATTTTCTGATTAAATGGCTTTTGTATGGTACTTATAGCTTAAGCCTTAGGTTGAGAGTCAGTACTGATAACCAGATTCACCATTGGCCTCTCATAACCATCAAACAGTTCCTTTAAGGGGTGTTTGGCATTAGCTGATTCAAGGAGTTCAATGTAGTTTTGGTTGTTTGTCACTATTTGTTTAACTCATGCATGGTAGTCTTAGTCCATTTTAACTTTTAAAACTAGTGCTTGTTTGGACAAAAAGTCAAATCCTTTTGTAATCCATCTCACAGTTGACTGTTAAGGTTTTTAGGATAATATAAGTTGTAATTTAGTGTAAAACTTGTTTAGTTCACTTAATTCAGTCTTAATCCAAGTTTATTCATCATAATCTGTAGTCTAGATTCATTGAAATTTCACATAAGTCAAAATCTCAAGTTTCTATAAAAAGTCAAATTGTTCATCTCAGATTTTTCCATTTTTGGCATGATTTATTTTGAATTATGTGTTAGGATCTAGCCCTTGAAACTCGTTCCTACTCAAAATCTACCAGCTCAGCTTTTGATTTCCATACTCATTCCATTTTTATGATTTTTTTGCTGGTCCCCATACCTGATCAAAATCACTTGCAGGGCAATGTGATGCCCTGCACACAGATGCTCAGCTCAGACCCCCAACTTCCAAGGTCCCTGATGGCCTACACAGTGGGCCCCACAAAAAGCTTATTGGCTTTTTGAGAAGCCAACAAGCTCATCTTCAAGTATCTGGGCTTATCTTGGGATTTGAACCCCATTTGATAGTACTGCATTGCCCTTGAACCTTGTCCCTTGACTGTATTGTTTGTTTGGTTTTTAGAATTGCTTATCTTAGCTTATCAGCTTATCCAAGGTACCATTCTAATTTTTCCAGCTTATTACAAGTCCCTTGAGTTTGTTTGATCTTAATTCCACCCCTGGTTCTCAGCTTTGTGCTTATTTCAAGCTTATAGCTTAAACAGTTGACCAAAGTCAACAGTCTCAGAAATAAGCACATATTTCTGAGTTCCACCAAGCTTGTTTTTACAAAAGTTACTTGTTTTTAGGTTTAAATTAAGTTTCCAAAAGAAAATTCCAGAAAATCCAATTTATTTTTAAGTGATAGTTTCTATTTAATTTTATTTAAATTTTATTTTTCATTTTTAGATTTTTATTAAGAACTAAGCTATTTTATATTTTTCATAAATTCCTCTTATATTAAATTATTTATAGTAATTTTCTCAGATTCTTATTTTATTATTTAGTATTTATTAGAATTAATCTTAGTTTTATTAATTATTAAATAATAATTAGTTTTAAATAGCATAATTAGTTTTTATTAAGTAAAACCTAGTTTTTATATTTTTCCTAGCTTTTATATGTTGTAAAATAATTTTAGAAATTTTCTTGTAATTTTTACTGTTCATTTTCTATTTTTCTTAATTTAAAATAGTTTAATTGGTTAATTAATAATTAATTAGTAATTAATTAATAGAAAAAGCACAAAAAGACAAAAATACCTATTTTTAATTTTAAAATTAGTTTTTAGTTATTTTATAATTTTAGAAATTTTATTTTCATTTTTCTAGTATTTAATTAATATTATATTATATTTAAGTGTTTTAAATCTTAATAATAAGTATTAAATAGTATTTAATTAATAATAAATAATTAATTAGTATAAAAATTAATTTTCTTTTCCTAAAAAGTTTCTTTTACCTTTTTGTTTGTAAAAAAGTCATTTTCACCCCCTGTGGGTTTTCGGATTTCATTTTTCACGTTTTATTTTGTACGTTCGCGTTATTTCAAACGTAAACGTACGCGTTTTTAGATTTCAAGCGTTTTTAGGTATCTAACTTTCACGTAATCATCTTTATAGCTTATTTAAGCTATTTCTTCGTAGATTCCTTAGCTTAATCACATACAAACTCATTCCCATCCAGATTCACCCGATCACGAAACCGTTTTATAACCATCCACACCTCGTCGGGACATAACGACCCGGGGAAACACTATACTTCCGCGGAGCATTGAGCCTTAGGAGTTTGACTTGTTTGACCACATCCGTGATTGAATTCAGTTGACTGCTTTTGCCTCAATCATTCATTTGATTTTATCCTGCTTATTTGAGATTAGTTTAGTACTTGTGAGCAGCTTATTTGCATTTTAGCTTAGTTACTCAGTTGATGATTCATATATAGGGGTGTTTGGATCAGTTTGATTCAAGGTGGTCTAGGAGGTTTCTGAGTTTGTTTTTAGTCAAAATATGCCTCATTAGGTTAAAATAGGTCAAACAAAGCATAAAACTTGTATCTCCTGAGTGAAAAGTCAAAATCACAAGGAATACCCCCTCAAAGTTAACTGTGTGGGGTTTTGAATCCACAAACCCTCATTTTAGCTTATCTGTGGTGGATTTAGCTTAATTTAGGTTTACTCTAGCTTATTGCAACTACTCTAGCTTGTATGGTTCATCAGAAGTTCACTTAAGTCAAGTTTCAAGTTTATTCAAAAAAGTCAAAAGTTAGTTTGTGCAGAAAAAACCAAAATCTCAAGGAATTATTGTGATTTTGTATTTAGTTTTAGGCTTAGAAATTTCTACATGATACAACCCCCCAGCTAGTCTTCAAGATCCCACCTTTGTTATATTTTTGTGATTTTTTCACTGGGCCCCACACCCATCCAAACTCAGTTGCAGGGGAGGGACATCCCCTGTGCAGCAGACCTCACCACCACACTACCATCTTTGGTGGTGGTTTCTGGCCACCACACTGGGTCCCACAGGCCCCACTTGGCTTCTTCCAACCCCCCTCCTGGCACTCTTCAAAAGTTGACCAATAGTTTGACCTCAGACCTTGTGGACCCCACCTGAATCAACCCCTAAACCTTGTCTCATTTCTGGGTGGGTTGATTGGTTTTTGGATTAGCTTATCAGCTTATTTGCTTATCCACGGGTCCAATCTTGTTCCTTCAGGCTTATTTTGGTCCATATAACTTATTACAACTTATTTTACCCTTGTGGACCCCACATAAGTCCATTTGAGCTTATTTCTTGTCTTGGTCAACCAAAGTCAACTGTTTGGCTTATTGCTTCACACTCAGCTTATTTTCAAGTTCCATACAAGTTGTTTTCACAAAAGTTCCTTGTTTTTAGTTGTAAAATAGTTTTCAAAAAGAAAAATCCAGAAAAATCAAATTTCAAATAAGTGATAGTTTCTATTTAATGTAATTTAATTTTTAGTTTTCCTTTTTAGATTTTCATTAAGTACTTTGTATTTTTACATTTTTCTTAATTTCCTTTTATATCAAAGTACTTTCAGTAATTTTTATAGATTTTAATTTTGTCATTTAGCATTAATTAGATTTAATATTAGTTTAATTACTTATTAATTAATAATTAAGTGTTAAATAGCATAATTTGTTTCTATAAAGTAACACCTAGATTTTATATTTTTCCTAGCTTTTATAAGTAATAAAATAATTTTAGGAATTTTCTTGTAATTTCTACTATTCATCTTATAGTTTTTATAATTTAAATAGTTTAATTAGTAATTAATAAACATTTAATATAATAATTAGTAAAATAGTGTAAAAATATGTAAAACAAACTTTTTATAATTTTTTAGGATTCCTGTAATGGTTAATTAGTTTCATAAATTTTTCCATAATTTTCTATGTCTTTTTAGTATTATTAGTAATTTAAAAATAGTTTAAATAGTTTAATTAATATAATTAGTAATTAATTAATATAAAATCCACAAAAAGACAAAATACATACTTTTAATTTTAAAATTTTTTTTTAGTTATTTTATAATTTTAGAAATTTAATTTTCATTTTTCTAGTATTTAAATAATATTATATTATATTTAAGTATTTTAAATATTAATAATTAGTATTAAATAGTATTTAATTAATATTAAATAATTAATTTGTGTAAAAAATTATTTTCTTTTTCTAAAAATTTTTTTTTATCCTTTAGTTTGTAAAAAAGTCATTTTCACCCCCTGGGGGTTTTCAGATTTCAGTTTTCACTTTTTATTTTGTACGTTCGCGTAAATTTTATCTGAACGTACACGTTTTTAGTTATTAAACGTTTTTAGGTATCTAACTTTCACGTAATCATCTATATAGCTTGTTTAAGCTATTTATTTGTATATTCCTTAGCTCAAATAATTCACAACCCCTTTCCCATCCTGATTCACCCGATCACAAGCCGTTTGAATACAATCCACACCTCGTCGGGACATAACGACCCGGGGAAACACTATATTCCGCGGAATATTGACTCTAGGAAGTTTGACCTTGTTGGCCATCCTTTGGTCAATTTAGGTTGACCGTTTGGAGCCAATCATGGATCATACTGTTGGGAACCATACGTTGTACTGTTCGCTGTATTTGATACTGGTAGGCTATAACGTAGTACTGGTCGATTACGCTAGGTACTGTTTGGGACTATCCTTTGGGTTCGCTTATATGTTTCACTTAATTGTGTAATTCATTATCTTGCTTTACACAAACATATTTTCAAGAGAAACATTACATGTATTCACGCGATCAAATCAAAACCTTAAATTACATATATATCATCTTAATTGGGTTTACGTAGCACACATAAAAAATTTCGATGACATTTTGTTACACCAACTAAGTATATACTTTTCATCCAATTTCTAATGTTGTACAAATTTAATAGTTTGATAGGAGAAATTTGATAGTCAATCCCATTTACCAAACACGACGGCTGAATTTTGTGCATCATTTAACAAAGTTTACCACAAATTGATTACATTGCCTATATGCGTCTTACAAAGTTAAGACTAATAAAAAATGCTCTAAACAGTTGGCCCATAATTGGGATAGTTGCCCAAAAAATATGAAAAATGTTGCACCCCTGTCCATGTCCAAATATGGTAAAGGTCCACTTGCCCTGCCACAATCATTTCGTAACTTGTAATCCTTATTAATAATGTCTGGGTTACTGTGAAAGCCTAATAACTTGACAAGACATTGCTTTTTACCACTTAACTTTCCTTATCAATTCAACTGAGTATATACTATTACTTGAAGAATCATTAGTTATTTTACTTCTTTTGTTTTGTTGTTTTATTATTTATTTATTTATTTATAATTTTTTTTTTTTTGTTATTTTTTCCATACTCATATGCTCCGTCATACCTTCCCTCGTCTGCATATGTTCCAAATACCCCTGATATGCTCAATCAGAAGAATGGACTGTTGTAGTACATCAAAGTACAAAAAATACTCTTATTTTTATTAAATTTATAAGTACACACAACTGTCATTTTCTCTTTTTTTGACTTTAACTTCGCCATTGTGTCTTTTTCACTTTAACTTCTATTTTATTAGGTTTATTTTTATTAAATAGAATAATCGTTGGCCAGTACAGCCTGCCAACTCTGGTTGCCCAATGAACACAATTCATTTCATAAGTTGCCCTATAAAGTAATTCAAACAAAAATTTGGTTCTCTCCATATAACTACACATATTGGAAACCGTTGTCAATTAACCACGGTCAATTAACCGTTGTAACGCTACTGTTCCAATAAATGCACAAGGATAACATCTAACTTCTCATATATTTTGCATTATATACTTCATTCCTATTTTATTTCTTTGTAACATTAATGGCTTCATCATCTTCTAATCCTAATTCAAAGAAACATAAATGTTCAAAGGATACTTCTCCTAATGAAAGAAAATTCAGTGTTGAAGAGAAGTTTGATAAAAACCATTCTATCAGACCTGAAACAGAACGAGAGTTGGTTGCAATTTACATTAACCGCATCAACAAGTTGGAGGAGAAAACAGAAAAGATCAAGCGACCATACGGGAACATCAAATTAGAGTTGATCTTCGAAATCAAGAAATTGAAGATATCCGTCAAAGAATTGTTGGTGACCATACGGGAACATCAAATTAGAGTTGATCTTCGAAATCAAGAAATTGAAGATATCCGTCAAAGAATTGTTGGTGTTTACAATACAATAATTTGATGGTTCATGTATTGAAATTTGATTTTTAAGGTGTTTGCTATTTTAATACAGTACATAAGTATGTTATTTCAATAATTTATTATTTTATATCTTAATGTTTCATGTTTTGGTGCTTGTAGTTTCAACATATCATTACATACGTAGTACTTACTACTTTAGTTTCGATGCTTTATCTTAAATTCTTGATTTGCATCGTTGTTATATGTTTTTTATTTATAAGGTATTAGTTATAGGGCAACTTGTGATTCATGGGGCAACCCTATATGGGCACCTTTAATTTTATTTTTCGTTTGCAAAAGTACAATTGTATAAAATAATAATATAGTGCATTTAGAAACAATTAATTTGGGCCAACTGTTGACATAAATAATGCCTAAAAACAATATTAACATATTATCAATATCTCTATGTTTTGATAATTACAAAGCATAAACCAATTGATCTAAATTTATGACGTAAACAAGTATTTAGTGATTAATATTCTCTTTACATCCAAATCACTTAAGGTATGAGTAAACAAAGTGTTTATTGTAATCTATGATCAAAGGAAAAATTTTCTAAATCACTAGAACCTTTATAAAATGTCATAAACACTTAATATCTTTCATAAAACATTTTTGAAATTAAAAGAATATGTTTAAATCATTATAAATATATGATTTCAAATTTCCAACCAAAAATGGTAAATTCTATCCAGAAAAACCTTCCTCACAAAAGGTCAAAAAAACTCCAACGTTCAGGAGGGCGGCCCCCTTAATTTTACTAGGCGGCCCCCTTAATCATTAAGGGGACCGCCCCTAATTAAGGGGACCGGCCACGCTCCAGAACAGTATTTTTGCTCCCTATAAATACTAGTTCATTCCACTGATTTTGTTTACCTTTTGCACTTCTAAACTTTCTGTTCTAGATCTCCATTTCTATTCTCTTAATCATTTGATCATACATACATAAACCTTTGTTTCAAAGTGATCCAAACATCATCCTCTCAAGTGAAAAATAAGAATACTTCTATCCTCCTAGACAAGAAGTATTACAACTTGTTGTGACCTCCACATCCAAGTTGTTAGAGCATCATCAATAGTTTCTATCTCTTTGTGTAATTAGTTGTGAATATTTGATAGTAGATAATTTAGTTAAGTTTATAGATAGTGTGATTGGTTAGTAGTTTGTTGTGAAGGAAAAGAGTTAGGAAGTAGATTGTAGTGAAGAAGATTGGTGTGAAGTAGAAAGTTGTGAAGAAGATTGGTGTGAAGTAGATAGGTGTGAAGTAGAAAGTTGTGAAGTAGATTGGTGTGAAGAGGTTGTGTAGAAGTTGTGATTAAGTTGTGACGAAGTTGTGGTGTGTACATTGGTGTGTAAGGTTTTCTCCGCCATAAGGGAGCTTGTTGACTTAGTGAAGAAAACTCTCGAGTTAGGTGCTCGGGGAGTGGAGTAGGGCAAGGAAGGTGTCCTTGTAGCCGAACCACTATAAATCTTTTGTCTCGCGGTTCGATCTTTCCATCTCTCATTTATTTCTTTACTTACGTTATTATTACTATATCGTACATACTTATTGTTGTTCATATTGTGCAAGACTTGAAATCACATATTATTGAATCTAAATTTTTGAAAATAAAGAAAACACTCAAACAATCTTTTGTAACAAATTAAAAAGACGTAAAACTATTCAACCCCCCTTCTAGCTTTCCACAATTGGTATCAAGAGCCACGTCTAGCAAGATTTTTAAAATATATTGCATTTTAAAACTTGTAACGATCTATGGAATCTGAAAAATATTTAGAAGTGCAATCTATGCAAAGACCACCACTATTTGAAAGTGATGGATTTTTATATTGGAAAAATAGATTCGAAACTTATGTGAAATCAAAAGATCTTGATCTTTGGCATATTATTACCTTTGGTGATTTTCCTCCCACTTAACAAAATCCGGAAACTAAAAAGGATGAAATTGTACCTTTTGAAAAACAAAATGATGATTTGAAAAAGAAACTAGCTAAAAATAATGAAACTAAACTGGTAATTTATAATGTGTTACCACGTAAAGAATATGAAAGAATTTTTATGTGTAAAACCACCAAAGAAATTTGGGAATCACTACTTATTACTCACCAAGGTAATAGTCAAGTCAAAGATAATAAAATAGACCTTCTTGTACAACAATATGAACAATTTACGATTCCGGAAGAGGAATCAATTGATAATGCTTTTGCTAAATTTAACACTATTATCACAAGTTTAAAAGCACTTGATGAGACATTTTCTAGTAAAAATTGTGTTAGGAAATTTCTTAGGGCATTGCATCTAAAATGGCGAGCTAAGGTCACGGCAATTGAAGAATCAAAGAATTTGATGACGTTATCACTTGATGAACTTATTGGCAACTTGAAGGTCCATGAAGAAATTATAAGAAGAGATTCGGAAACGGTCAAAGTCAAGAAAGAACAAACCAAATCCATTGCTCTAAAAGCCAAAAAGGAACCTAGTGACGATGATAACTCAAGTGACGAGAGTGAAGACAAAGAATATGCAATGGCCGTAAGAGAATTCAAGAAATTCTTCAAGAGACGAGGAAGATTCACTAGATCACCACGAGATGAAAGAAAACCGTTCCAAAGAAATAGAAGTGATAACTACGGGAAAAGAAAGTGCTTTAGATGTGGTAGTTGTAACCATCGGTAAATTTCCACTTGTATTAATATTCTAACAAGAGAATACTTATCCATTTTCCGCGTATAATTTTTTTTCTTTAAGATTAAACATTATCAGTTTATATTTTCACCACAAGCAACTAATGTGACGTAACTCGCACCTTGATAAAATGCTCACACGTGAACCGACACCAACATGCCTAATGTTTATTTTTAATAAACATTCCCTATATGTCAAGTATAAAAGATTACAAAACTAAATTACCACGTTACGTTATTTCATTAATGTACGAATATTAAACGTTTAACCAAAACTTTACTTCCCGGTATAAACCCTAAATTGCAATTCTATGATTTTATGTGAATAAAATCACAAAACCCTAGTCAATATATACATTATTTTTATAAAATATAAAGGTACAAGTTTTACAAGCATATGTACAAGTCCTTAGTGCATGAATACTAAATATTAATAAAAATCTCCTTATAAACCTAAGGGTGCACATCTAAAAACATGTAATACAAGGTCTTTGAGCACAAGTTCTAAGCTTAGATTTCTTTTATCATTCCAACATAAAAGTACAAGTTTCTAAACTTAAGGTACAAGTATCTAATGCACAAATACTAAAAAGTATACTTTTATGCCTCAACATTTAGAAAAACCTAAACTAAGTGTCATGAAAACTAACTAGGGACTCCAACTAAGATTCTTGCACATCCTAACCAAGGTACAACATCAACAAGCTCAAAGTACAAGTACCTTGAGCCATATTCGATCCACCTTGCACTCTTTAGTTCGAATAGAACTAAACTCCAACCAAGCAAGACTAATCTAGTTCCCATGTAACTAAATCTTACCCTAGAGGTATTTCCAACCTTATCACTACTTTCCTACACCATTTTCAAACTTTGGTCAAGTTTATCAAGCAATGCACATGGCAAGAACTCTACATCATTCGAATACATAGTATTTAGACACAATTCGTCATCTCAATTCCTACACATCTTGTACAAACCTTTCTTGTGTCCCTTGGACTCTTGACAATCTCTAACAAGTGGCATTTGAGCATTCAATGAACCCTAGCTCACTCCTCTATAAATAGCAAGCCCCCTTCACCCTTCTTGCTTCATCCCACACTCATTACAACACTACTCTCACTCACAAACACTCACTACTGATCTTGAAGTCTTAGTAGAAGCCAAGAAGGAGTTTAGAAGAGCCTAGGAAGAGGAGGAAGCTTAGTTTCCATTTCCCAAGTCTTTTTGCCAAAACCTGATTTTAACCAAATTCACTTCAAGTAAGTACTCTAGCTCCATTCAAGTTCTTTTTTTTTAAACTCTAAATACACATAAACTTACTACTAAACAAGTCCTAATAAAAAGCCAGGGTCAAAACTTATATTTTCTTTTCTTTTTCTTTTCTGTCGAGCACAAAACAAACACCCTCTATGTTATACTCTAAATTCTATGAGTGTATATAAACTTAACAATCAGTTAGGAGAAATAAAAACGAGCTTCTAGGCTTTTGAATCACCCAAAACGAGTACACGAGTCAAAAGATACGGCCAAATGAAATTACCAAAAACCTGGTCGAAAGCTGTCAAGTTTCTGTGATAGAAACTGAAAACACGCAAAACGAGACACTTCTTGTCCGATTCATCAAAAAGTTAAAACACTAAAGTTGTTCGGAACGACGTTTTCTTCAAAAATTCAGGTGCACGAGTCCTAAAAACGCACGACATGAGCTGTAGGTGCGGACTGTTTTTAAATCCGAGACTTGAATTTCCAAAAATCTTTTCTTAAACGACCTAGTTCCCGAACTTGATAATTTACCAAACCTAACAAACTTCACTATTAACTTATAAGCGTCATCAAAATATTGCAAGGCCCCGTTTATATTTGACCTCCTTTTGGGCTTGTCGCTCACTAAAACTCAAACTATTTATTTCTTTTATTAAGAAAACGACCCAACCCCTCCACTTTGGACAATTATTGCAAGCAAACCACACAAGCTTAGGAACTCTAGTTTGCACCATTAGAAAGATCATCTGGCAAATATTTGAAAGGATCAAGAACGTTGTAGAAACCTCGTAAGGCCTCGTTGACACAAACCAAACGTACCCTTTTAATTGTTTCTTTGAAAACTATAGCGTAATTTTTGTAATTATTGAAAGATGGAGTTTTCTTGAGCCAAAATTTTTAAATACTTCAAAGTGATAAGTACAAGGGCTGTTTCTACCAATAATCAATAGTTGAGGGTACAAAGTGTCATTTTTGAAACTGCAAGGGTAAAACTTGTCATTCTATTAAAGTTGAATGGTATAAATTGTCATATTATGGAAATTGAGGGATATAAGTTGTCCTTTATAAAAGTTCAAGGGTATAGACCATCAATACTTGAAACTTCAAGGGTACAAAGTGTAACATTTTATATATATTATCTCGTGGATATATTTTAATACGTAACGATTCGGGATTTCGATAAAACTTATATAAGAAATATACTTAACATTAAAACGACTCCGGATTTTGATAAAACTTATATACGAAATATATTTATATCGTTAAATGATCAAACGAAATCTAAAAAGGAAAATATGATAAATATTATCATCCGCCAATTTTTGAAGGAACTTTATGTTGTATTGTTCAACACTCAACCATCGACAAAACACTTACAAAACAAATATTAAAATCACGTATATTTGTATACGAATACTGAAACTTGACATATTGACCCAGGATACGTGTCAGAGCAGTTTATTCGCAATACTTGATTTGTTTTCCATCAAGACTACTGTATCACCAAGGTGAGTTCATAGTTCCACTTTTTATACGTTTTTCAAACTTGTGGGGAGATACATGCTACAAACCGAACACAAGTATTTTTTCTGTATGCTATCCTGATCTGGTATTGCCTAAGTTAGCTTTGTTGCCACTAAAAGACCCTCATATCATGAGCCATTAATCACTTACGAGTGAACGCGAATATAGTGAATAGATCTATTGGCAGTTGACGCCCCATTTGTGTTGCTGGATAAGTGACCAAATGCATTATATTTGAAAACTAAATAGGTAGTTGGCAAGCTCCTACTCGAGGGCATTATTACTTTCATTATTATTATAATGTTAGTAACTTACATTATAGTTCATTACTATGATGTCCCACTGTTAAGGTTTGCGTGTCATGAGACTTAGGGCAATATGCTGTGCTGCAATACTATTGTTTTACAGCTATTTAACTTGTGTTCAAACTACTACTTATTTATAAACACTGTGGATTCACTCAACCTTTGTGTTGACGATTTTAGCATGTTTATCTCAGGTCCATAATGAACGAGGATGGCACGGAGGGGCACAGATACTTCTTGAAGGCTAAAATCTAATTATCATTCGATTTTTTTTTAACAAACTGTAAAACTACTAAGACCTCATTTTGTAAACTCTGATATATATAAAATCGAATGATAAATCTTTTAAAATGACTCAATTAGAGTTTGTTTTCTATTATTACAACTGTTGTGCCATGAAGTAACACTCAGCTTTAATTCCGCTGCGTATCCCAAAATTGGGGGTGTTACAGTAGTCCAAATCATCTCATTGGTGAATGTCTAAAGCCACCGGGTTATGAAAATCAAGGCGCCTTTGTTAGTGGAACATGGAGTGATAGTGACAAAGAAGAAGTGGAAAAACCAAGAGACGAAAAGTGTTTTGTGGCAAAAGCAATAGACGAAATATGTTTAGGAATTGACTTGGAGCCTGACGAATGGATCAAGGATAGCGGATGTTCGAGGCACATAACGGGGAACCGCAAGCTATTTTCTACGTATAAGGCATACAATGGAGGTAACTTTATTTTCGGTAGTGACTTGCGTGGAAAAATCATTGGCAAAGGTACAATTTCTCAAGACTCACTTACTATTGAAAATGTTGAGCATGTAGATAATTTAACATATAACTTGCTTAGTATAGGCCAAATATGCGATAATAAATGTACAGTCACCTTTACCGAAGAGGATAGCGAAATAGTTAAGAATGGAAAGATTATAGGTAGAGGAATTAGGAAAGGAGGCATATATGTTATGAAACTAGGAAACAAACCTGAGGATAGGATATGCCTAACAACCCTAGACAAAAACTCCACATTGTGGCATAGGAGATTAGGACATGCAACAAATATAATCTTTGGCCTCTAAAGAACTAGTTAGAAACTTGCCTAACCTAAAATATGACAAGCATTTTTGTGATGCATGTAAAATTGGAAAACAAGTTCATGCTAGTCACAAAGCTAAGAATATAGTATCCACTACTAGGTGCCTAGAATTATTACATGTGGATCTTTTTGGTCCATCCGTTGTGCGGAGCTATGGAGGAAACAAGTATACCTTAGTAATAGTAGATGACTATTCACAATACACATGGACTAGGTTTTTAAGTGACAAGACCCAAGCCTTTGAAAAATTCGAAATATTTAGTAAAATGATTCAAAATAAATTAGGATGCACAATAGTAGCCATTAGAACGGACCATGGTAGGGAATTTGACAACGAAGTACAATTCGAAAAATATTGTGATTTAAATGGAATATCTCACAATTTCTCCGCTCCTCGTACTCCTCAATCAAATGGCGTAGTAGAAAGAAAAAAAATAGGTCACTACAACAAATGAGTAGAACAATGTTAAATGAACAATCCATCCCACAAAAATTTTGGTGTCACGTTGTAGATACATCAACATATATTATTAATAGGGTATCAATTAGGAGAATTCTAGGAAAAACTCCTTATGAGTTACTAAGAGGTAGAAAACCAAACTTAAGCTACTTTAGGGTATTTGGAAGTAAATGTTATATTTTAAACACTAAGGATTACCTCACTAAGTTTGATCCAAAATCATATGAAAGAATATTTTTAGGATACTCACAAAATAGTAAAGCATATATAACACTTAACAAACACTCTATGAAAGTAGAAGAATCACTAAATGTAACATTTGATGAAACACCACCACCTCCTAAAACATTACATTTAGAAGATGATGACTGAGTAGAAGATGAAGCTATTGAGGGTAGTAAAACAAAACCCATAGGAAATGATGATGAAGACATTGACTTAGGAAATAACGAAATTGTAAATATTAAAGAATCTAGATCACATCCATTAGATAATATAATAGGACATCTTAACCAAAGAACCCTTAGGTCACAAGCCCAAGATAAAAATAACTTCTTTTGTTTCCTCTCAGCAATAGAACCTAATAATATTAATGAGGCTTTAAAAGATGAAAGTTGGGTTATAGCTATGCAGGAAGAATTAAATCAATTTAAGGCAAATGATGTTTGGGAATTAGTCCCAAATCCAATGAATATGACCATCATAGGAACTAAATGGGTATATAGGAATAAGTTAGATGAAAATGGAATAGTAACTAGAAATAAAGCTAGATTAGTTGCCCAAGGTTATAATCAACAAGAAGGAATTGATTATGATGAAACTTATGCCCCCGTAGCTAGAGTAGAATATATTAGGATATTACTTGCCTATGCATGCGCCCTAGATTTTAACTTATTCCAAATGGACGTGAAAAGTGCATTCCTTAACGGTTTTATCAATGAGGAGGTTTATGTGGCACAACCTCTAGGATTCATTGACTTCGCAAGACCTGATTATGTTTATAAGTTAAAGAAAGCTTTGTATGGACTCAAACAAGCTCCCAAAGCTTGGTATGATTGATTAAAAGCTTTCCTTATTAAACATGATTATTCCATGAGAATGGTAGATAACACTCTTTTCACTAAAAAGAAAGACCCAAATCTCATCATTGTTCAAATATATGTTGATGACATTATATTTGGATCGACTTATCAAGACATGTGTGATGAATTTGCCAAAATCATGCATGATGAGTTTGAGATGAGTATGATGGGTGAACTAAACTTCTTCCTAGGATTACAAATAAAACAATTAGAAGATGGAATATTCTTTAACCAATCTAAGTACATTAAGGAAATGCTTAAGAAATTTGGCCTAGAAGACTCAAATCCCATGAAAACTCCCATGTCTACGGAAGTGAAACTCACAAAGGATGATGAAGGTGAGTCCGTAGATAACACCAAGTATAGAGGAATGATAGGTAGTTTACTATACTTGACGGCAAGTAGACCCGATATCATGTTTAGTGTCTGCCTTTGTGCCCGTTTTCAAGAGGATCCTAAAACCTCTCACCTAGAAGCGGTTAAGCGTATCTTCCGATACATTAAAGGCACTATACACTTAGGATTATGGTATCCTAAGGGATCCGGCATAGAAACCATCGTCTATGCTGATTCGGATAATGCGGGAGACTACGTAGATAGAAAAAGCACTAGCGGTATTTGCACGTTTATGGGATGTTGTCTAACATCTTGGTTTTCGAAGAAGCAAACTGCTCTTGCTATTTCTACCACCGAATCCGAATATGTAAGCACTGGAAAGGCATGTCAACAAGCACTATGGATGAAACAAGCTCTCATAGACTATGGCATTAGGTTAGAAAATGTTCCCATTATGTGCGATAACAAAGGTGCGATAGATTTAAGTAAAAATCCGGTGCAACACTCTAGGACAAAACATATAGAAATACGCCACCACTTCCTTAGGGATAATGTACAAAAAGGAAACATATCCATAGAAAAGGTTGCATCGGAAGATAACATTGCGGATATATTCACTAAACCCCTTAAGCGTGAATTATTCAATCACTTACGTTTAGGATTAGGAATGATGGAACAAGTTGACTAAATTCTATTGCATTTAGACAAACTTTTTCTCTTACATAAAATTTACTTTGCTTCCACTTCACCATTTCTGAGTCTAGGAATCTATTTCGCACAAAATTAAAGATTGGGAAACCTCATTTTCATTGCATATACTCTCTTGTAAAACCCAATCAAAGTTTCTTAAAAAACTATTCTCACATCTAAGAATTACATGAACATCATTTTCCTTGCATTGTTGACAAATGCTAAATTTTTTTTAAATCATGCATAAACTCTCACATAAATTATCAACGTATATAATCTAATATATATCATTGACATTCATGAATCGAGCAAAAATCGAATCAAGGAGATTTTGGATTGTTTCTTAGGAAACTTATTTTTCTTTGCATTTAGGAGTCGAAACAATCACAACTCCACATTTGTTGCATATAGGCACACACTAGGACAATATCACTCATTATGTTGTCATCTTGTTTCATCACTAGTTTTTGACTCACTAGCTACCTTTGCCTTTGATCTAAGATAGTTTCCCTATAAAGATTGAGTGCCCTTGCCTTTGCTTGTCTCCTCTAGCTTATTATTAATTGCTTGTTTGCTCTTTTACTTAAGTGTTTTTGCATGCATGCTATATCATGATTAGATTAGATGCTATATTGCCTCAAGGAATTGAACTTGCTTGAATCCAAATCCAAAAACACAACCTTTCCGCAAATTTTCTGCCAAAAACCCAATTCTGGCAATCTGGAAATCACCAGATCGGCGGCCCCCTTAATTATGTAAGGCGGCCCCCTTAATCATTAAGGGGACCGCCCCCTAATTAAGGGGACCGGCCATCTGATGGTCGGGTTTACATAATCTTTTCTGCTTTTTAGCCCATTTCAACCTACATTTCCCAATTTTCACCAACATATTTTGTCCTAATCTCCCAAACAAACTTTATCCATCTATAAACACACAAATCTTACACTATAAATATCCCCAATCTTCAAAACTCTCCATTCATCCCATCATGACCTCTCCAAACAAACCAAAACCAAAAGCATCAAGGCTAGCAAGGATGACGGAAAAACCAGTTTGGCGAAGAAAAAGCCCTCGAAACAAATCCATCATAACCAATGAAGTTGGAAATCACTCAACACCTCCAACAACTTACTTCTCAAACTTTACACCAAACCCACAAGGACATTCATTTGATCCTCTTTACAAACCATACAACATTGGCCAATCATCTTCTTTCATGCCAAACTACACATCTCAACCTCTACCCACTTATAATGATCCATACAAATTTGATCAACCATCAAACTATAACTCCAACTACACAAACCCAATTCATCCATATCAACACAATGATTCTCTTCACATTGCCATGGAAAATCAAAAGTTCTGTGATGAAATAAACCAAATCCATGACCTTAGTGATCTCCTTGCTATGCATCTTGCACAACGCAACAAAGGGCAACCTCCATCATCTCCCTATGCAAATTGCCTACCCCACTCTCTCAACTTGGATCAAGTTACAAACCACACACACTTTTGCCCTTGTTGCATCTTCCTTCAAAAACAAATCCTCTATTTGAGTGAAGATATTTCTTGGATTGAATATCTTCTCACTCGTCCTCACACAATACCACCCCTAACTAGATACAACATTGTAAGATCCACCTCTTCCGCACCATACCCCACTCCATATCCATCTCCATCAAACAACTAAGCTCTATGCTTATGTTCCCCTCAAGCAAATAAAACACTCAACCATGGGTTGCAAGCAAGTCCAAGTGTTCTCTTCGGCAATATAGGACTATGTTGTTTCTTTTGTTTTATTGTAATCAATATGCTTCAAGCATATTGAATGATGTAATGATGATCATTTCTATGATTGTTTCTTATATGCTTGAATGAATCTATTTTTATTTGCATAATTGTTGCTTTGCATATCTATGTCTTGTCCTCCTTGCATATTTTTTGTAGCCAAGCTTTCCTTAGCTCGTTTCCTTGGTGCTCTCAAATGAGGGGGGGCATACATCAAGGGGGAGCTTTCTACCCGTTTAACTTCTTCTATAAAGCTTACTCGGTTTAACCTTTTTGATTTTACAAAAAGGGGGAGAAGAGAATAATAAACTCTAAAATACTTGTCTAAAAATAAATTTTAGACCTAATGAGTTTAAGGTTTTGTAATAATCAAAAAGGGGGAGATTGTTGACACAAATAATGCCTAAAAACATTATTAACATATTATCAATATCTCTATGTTTTGATAATTACAAAACATAAACCCATTGATCTAAAATTTATGACGTAAACAAGTATTTAGTGATTAATATTCTCTTTACATCCAAATCACTTAAGGTATGAATAAACAAAGTGTTTATTGTAATCTATGATCAAAGGAAAATTTTTCTAAATCACTAGAACCTTTATAAAATGTCATAAACACTTAATATCTTTCATAAAACATTTTTGGAATTAAAAGAATATGTTTAAATCATTATAAATATATGATTTCAAATTTCCAACCAAAAATTGTAAATTCTATCCAGAAAAACCTTCCCCACAAAAGGTCAAAAAACTCCAACATTCAGGAGGGCGGCCCCCTTAATTTTACTAGGCGGCCCCTTTAATCATTATGGGGACCGCCCCCTAATTAAAGGGACCGGCCACGCTCCAGAACAGTATTTTTGCTCCCTATAAATACTAGTTCATTCCACTGATTTTGTTTACCTTTTGAACTTCTAAACTTTCTGTTCTAGATCTCCATTTCTATTCTCTTAATCCTTTGATCATACATACATAAACCTTTGTTTCAAAGTGATCCAAACATCATCCTCTCAAGTGCAAGAGAAGAATACTTCTATCCTCCTAGACAAGAAGTATTACAACTTGTTGTGACCTCCACATCCAAGTTATTAGAGCATCATCAATAGTATCTATCTTTTTGTGTAATTAGTTGTGAATATTTGATAGTAGATAATTTAGTTAAGTTTATAGATAGTGTGATTGGTTAGTAGTTTGTTGTGAAGGAGAAGAGTTAGGAAGTAGATTGTAGTGAAGAAGATTGGTGAGAAGTAGAAAGTTGTGAAGAAGATTGGTGTGAAGTAGATAGGTGTGAAGTAGAAAGTTGTGAAGTAGATTGGTGTGAAGAGGTTGTGTAGAAGTTGTGATTAAGTTGTGACGAAGTTGTTGTATGTACATTGGTGTGTAAGGTTTTCTCCGCCATAAGGGAGCTTGTTGACTTAGTGAAGAAAACTCTCGAGTTAGGTGCTCGGGGAGTGGAGTAGGGCAAGGAAGGTGTCCTTGTAGCCGAACCACTATAAATCTCTTGTCTCACGGTTCGATCTTTCCATCTCTCATTTATTTCTTTACTTACATTATTATTGTTATATCGTACATACTTATTGTTGCTCATATTGTGCAAGACTTGAAATCACATATTATCGAATCTAAATTTTTGAAAATAAAGAAAACACTCAAACAATCTTTTGTAACAAATTAAAAAGACGTAAAACTATTTCACTCCCCTTCTAGTTTTCCACACCAACTTTTTTTATATATAGTTGG
Source organism: Artemisia argyi (assembly GCA_030686995.1). Classification (NCBI taxonomy): domain Eukaryota; kingdom Viridiplantae; phylum Streptophyta; class Magnoliopsida; order Asterales; family Asteraceae; genus Artemisia; species Artemisia argyi. The sequence continues at coordinate 40,681,073 of CM060698.1, forward strand.
TCAAGTTCATTTAATTTCTCTTTTACAAAAGTCAAATTGTATAAAATAAAAATATAGTACATTTGGGCAACTTGTGCTTTAGGGCAACAATTTTTTTTAATTCGGGCAACTTTTACATTTTTCGTCTTTAAGGAAAAGTAAAATTTTATAAACTAACAATATAGTACATTTCGCAACTTATACTTTAGGGAAACATTTTTTTGAAGGTGGGCAACTTTTTGTATAAGGACAGTAACCTATTTGGATAACCAGTAAGATAAGCAACTTTTTATGTGTAAGTTAGGCAACCTGTACTTTGGGGCAACTTTATATTTTAATGGAAAACTAAATGGGTTTGTTGTATGCGAGTATTTTTAGACGACTATGGGATATGGGTACACTTTGCTACAACATCGCCGGTTGGATAGACCAACAAATACTGTTGCTGCATTTAATAAACTCACATACTAACACATAGTATGTAGACAAATAATATGTACACATGAAGTCCTATGCTCCGCTTTTACTAAGATATACTTTCACCTTTTTTTGGGGTGTTGCTATAGACACACCCCATTAATACAAAAATCTTATGCACACACCCCTAAATCACCACCGGTGATGCACACAGTACAACACCGGTATGCATAAAAGGGTTTGTACATAGGAGTATAGGAGTGTTTGTATAGAATTACCCCTTTTTTTGGCGCTTTCCATCTTATGCTAGAACATGACCCACAGACACTGTGCAAAACATTGAATGCCACACCAACTACAGTATCCATCATACCAAAAGCAGCAACAAATTGAATGCCACACCAAATACATTAACCATCTTAAAAAAAAAGTAAGACAACATTTATTAAACTAAAAAACATACTCAAATACAACTAATATTATGTCGTTTGCTGAAACCAGTCGTCGTCGGGTTCATAGAACCTCCGACTATGCATCAGAAAAATATATTGGCAAGATGCCAAATAATGTTATCACTAATATTTTGAATCGTTTGCCACTAAAAGAAGCGGTGAGGACCTCAACGTTAGCAAGAAATTGGAGGTTTAAGTGGTGTTTGCTAACCGATATAATAATTGATGAGGATTTCTTTTATTTTCTAACAAGTAAGTTTGGGAATGATATAACGAGGGTTTTAGTTAAACTTATAGGTCCAGTAAGAAGGTTTGTCTTCTCCATAGACCCAAAACCTGTTTGTGGCATCTCAGACTTGAGTTATGAAGAGATTGGGGATTGGCTTTTATTCTTGTCTAATGACGGAATAGAGGAGCTGACAGTTAGAAACTAGTATGGTGAACCGGTTACGTTGCCAAGCGAAATTTACTCCCGTACTGAGTTGAAACATTTGGAACTTCATAATTGTAAGATGCTTAATTTGGAAACATTTTGTATGTTTCCAAAACTATTGAGGCTAGAATTGTTATATGTAAACTTTCTTGGCGGTACATTTTGGGAGTTTATAGTGCGTTGTCCCCTACTTGAGTTTCTAAAAGTTAATATGGATACTACAAAGGAAATGAGACTGTTGGAAATAGCAAAACTCAGAAATATGAAGGAGTTACATTTGTCATTTGGTGTTTTGAACAAACGGACGACAATCACAGCGTCCAACCTCCTTTACCTGGCAAGTCTTCCAAAGCTTGAGACGCTTACATTGGATTTTGAAGATTGCAATATAAGCCCAATTTGAGTTCTATAAATTGAAGGTATGCATTTTAAAATGAATCTATAATAAATATGAAATGTGGACTTTTGTAGATGTTGGTACAAGCTGATTCCAATAACAATGTCGATGTCGACTTTGTATCCCTCAAGACTCTTACTCTGTCTGGAGTCAATTTTGGGAATAATGCTATGGCATCATTCGTCAGTGGAATGATTAGTGCATCTCCAAAGTTGGTAATTCTAGAAACAAGCGTAAGTGGAATAAATATGTAAAAAAAAATTAATTCATGATACATTGGCATGTATTTGCATCTCACTGTTATGTTTTTTTTCAGGCTGCTAACGAGCTTAGTGATGTTCCTTTTCAAGTTTCTGCATTTGAGTCACCAAGCAACATACTGGCCCCAAGGCAACTGCAGAGTGTGGTGTTTAAATCATTTCCTGTTTCCAATAATGAAGTGTGTATAATAAAGTTTATACTTGCTTGTTCCCCAATTCTGAAGAAAATGTATATCCGGGTCAGCAATCTAACTAATGATGCACATGAAAATATCAAGATGAATTGGGAGTTGGATAGGAAGATTTTGAAACTCCCCCGAGCTTCCACCACATCCGTGGTAGAGTTCTTTTAGTGCTAGTACTTTCAACCTATCATTACATATGCTTAATTATAATAATAATTAAGTATGTTATTTGTTATTTCATATGTTTAGTTATGCAGTATGTCATAAATATTCTTCATTAACTGTTCAATAAATAATTAAACCGTGTGTCTTTTCCAAAGCAAAAAAAAACCTTTCACTTGCCAATGGAATGGTTATAAATTGCAACATTTCTAAACAACCAAATCACAAAAAAATCTTAAATATCTATAATAGAATTTAGGCCATCAACTTCAAGAATGAATGTGCAAGAGATACAACCAAATGTTCAAGATGCAGAGAATCAACAAGATACCACCTTTGAAGAGTCTGTTAGATGGTATTTTGAAGAAGAAAAAAAAAGAAAACAAAGATAAAAAGTCCAAAAGTTTGAACAAAAAGCTGCAAGAAAACCAGATAAGAAGAAGAAGAAAAAGAGTTGGAAGAATATGTGGGGTTACAGAAAACGCAAAGTTGCTTCTGATCAACAAGAACACTCATCAGACGATAAGTGTATTGACTATGACAAATTACATTTGTCATTTGATCCGAAAAAATCACCAAAATTTACTTTGTAATTTTTTCATGTCCCATTTATGTTTTGTTCAATGAAAAATATGTGTTATTTACTAGTTCTGAATAAACAACTAAAATTAAAGTACACAACCAACAAATTATTATTAATAGGCACTAAAATATCCATACATAAACAACATGCTCTAACACTAGTACACTGTTGTTTGTTCTTTTAGAATCATATATTCTCTTCTTCTAAACGACTGACGACACACTTTTATTTTGTACTTTGGGCAACCTGGTTGGAGTAGTTGCGCAACTAATTATCGTTTGTGGCAACCTTTTTTTTTGTTTAACTTTTTCTATATTTTGTGTGTATTCTTTTTATTTTATAACAATGGTGAATGCATTTACTCTAAGTATGGTACAATTCTTAGATCTAGTCAAAATAAAACAGCAAATCAAGTAACGCAAGAACATAATGAGTAGACATAGTTTCATTATTAAAATTCTGAGAAATCCATTCTAGACTTGATAAAAGTTCATAAGACCCAAAATACATAATATTCTGGATAAAACGTCAATACACGATCAACTAGACTACTTAGAGACATACCCACAACCCATAAGGACACTTAACTTACATAGCGTATATACCACAAATAGTAACAGAAAATCCGATTTAACTTCAAAAGCTGCTTGTTAACAAAGGACCCAAACCTTAACAATGTTGCTTAGTTAAACATCCTCAGGTTCTTGATAATCCTTAACTTTTCAGTGGCACGGCGCAAACGTGCTTGTCGCCTTTTAGTCAAAAAGGCGATTTCTTCCAAATCCTCCTGTTGTGCTAACTTAAGACGGTCCAAGGGTTCATTCATCATTTTATAGGCTCTAAATTTTTCAAGCTCCAGTAAGATAGCATGCATGTGCTCAACACGCACCTGTATTTCCTCAATCATCTTCATATACTGCTTCTCGTCACCCCTGTTGGCCTCTGTCTCTCTAGAAAACAGAGCTAGGAGGACCTTATCAAAACGCCTAGAACCAATCTGATGTGCGATTTGATCATAAATTGGTATGTTAGACGCCATGATGAAGGATACAATTGAAGAAAGAAATTTAAGAAAGTTTTTGAAGAAGCGTATAGGAGAAGAGTAGTAATAAATGAAGCAAACTTATATGGCAAAAAATAGATTAATTTATTTAGAGAAACCTAAATAGAACCTAAGTATTTAAAATAGATTAACTTTAGTTACCCTTCACAAGTACAAAAATAAATAGTAGTAAAACATAAGTATTATAAAATAAAAAAGCATATATCCTAGCAACGTTAGTTGACTAGTCAAGTGGTTTTTTGGTCATTTACTCCGTAAAATTTTGAAATGTTGCCGCATTTGGTCCCGCTTTTGTTCCCGCCCATCCTATTGGGAACCGTTCTACAACACTGCAGCCTATTTATAACATCCTTTGTATACCCTAGAAAACACACACCAAAACACTAATCCCTTTGAAATTAACCACCGTTAAAAATGGTAGGCCCAGATGCAAATAGATGTTTTCTAAGTGAGGCTGACGAATACGAGTTTGTGTTAAACAACACCTTGTTGTGGGACGCGGTGTTCAATGAATTCAGATATGATCCCGTTTTGGAATTTGGGAATTACAGGCAGGTTAGCATCAGGATGAGGACACAAATACTGAGATGGGTGCGGAGACACGACTTTTACTGGGATGAGGTTCTGGGGTTGAATGAGGAAGAAGACATAGAGGACGAGGAGGAGGAGGAGGACCAAGAGGAGGTGGGTGATGATCAAAATGAGGTGGTGCAGCAACAAAACTTGGTGGAGCAGCCGCAAAACGCGGTGGATCAGCAGCAAGAAAACTTGGTGCAGGAGCTTAATTTGGAAAGCAGGATTTTGACTCTTGAAATTGTCTTTCAACAATTGAAAGAAAGGAAGGAAATGAGGGAAAGGGATAAAAGCGGGGCAGAGAGCTCTGGTTCGAACCAGTTCGGGTGACATTGAAAATAAGTTTTTAATTAATGTGGTGTTTGTAAGGTTTTTACTATGTTTCTAATCTTGTTTTAATGTCTGATGTATGGAACGGTTGCTGCTTTTTACCTCTATAAATGAAAAGTATATCTTTAATTACTAGTCCTATGTTTGATTTAAAGTAACAGGCTATGCAAGGTAAACTACAAATCAAAGACTGGTCAATTATACCCCAAATGAATGTAATAGTCGATGATCTCAACCTTTATCATAAGGAAGTAATGATTTCCATACTTTGTACACTAGTAACATGAAAACCATGATCAATTAAGTCAGGCAGCATCAAATGATGTTCATCGTATGTTGGTCATGGCTTTAATTGATTTCAAAAAGTCAACTTCATGGTGAAACTCATTGGAGCAAAATGTCATACTAGTATACATAAAATAGTTTGTAATAGCTAAATAAATAATTTAAATCTTTAAAAATGAAAGCTAGGCAAAACAAAATTAAACATACACAAATAGCGGAATTATAATTACTAGATTAATATGTTCCTTCTTACAACTAAAATTTGAGTCATTTCCAAACATAACGCTTACAATGTAGGAAGATTTTCCTTACCAGTTCTTTTGCCATCTCAGTCTCTTCTTCGACAGTCAACTTTACAGATAACATGACAGACAGAGCATGTATTAACAATGGGTATTATTTCTCTACCAGCATGTATATGTCAGTTTCACCTTTTGTAGACACATGGTGAACTCCATAACTATCATACAATATCCATTTCAATGATGCTTCATCTGCATTAAACTTCCATAATTTATCAGCTTTATCTGGTTCAAAAAGTCTATTCAATTTGACCCATAGCATTTTTTTCCTTGTCAGCAGCTATCTGTGTTAACTTGAACCTTTCATTGACTAAATTCCATAACTTGATCAAATCTGATCTGTCAAAAGCTTTCATCATATCTTCAAAGTGTTTGTATACCTCACAACGATTTCCACCTCTTATGATCTTCCAGTAGTTTCCAAATTCATCAGTGTAGCTCTCCCAGTCTATGATTGGGTTTTTTGGTTGTAGAGCATCTGCATTCATACCGTCGTATGGAACAATATTCAACATATGTTTTAGCTGTTCGTCAGTCAATTCTTGTTGCTCTTGGTCTGAAACATATGTTTTTTGCTTCTTTGAAGAGTTTGATTCCAACTGAAAACCACCTATCTTCAATCTTGTACTTTCTTCTGACATTGGAATAAAATCGTCATTCCACTTGCGAGCAAGTCTGTATATATTTAGTATCTGTTCATAAGATTGGCCTTTCAGTCGACTGTAAGTCCAAGGAGTTTGGTTGGTTAGATATTGCTTCATATACCTCATCTTTTGTGCTTCAGTTTTGGGTTTGTTGTTTCTAGTTTTAGTTTTCTTTGCAATCCGTTTACGTTTCAAATTCCTTAAGATATCATTAGTAGGAGTATCTCTGATATGTACTAATGTCTGTGCAGCTGTTTCATCCATATTCGTGCGACTAGCATTACAACAAGAGCCGCGCCCAGTACGAATATGTTCAACAGTATCGTTAACAGTATGTCCATCAGTATCTTTAAAAGCCATATGAAATCCCATTTTTTCTTCAAACCTCCCGTGAGTCTCTGCACCCTCTTGGACTAATGGTATGTTTGGTTCCTCAACAACGTCAGCAACGATCCTCCCCATTTCTGAATGATCCTCCAAATCAACTTCCTCCAAACCTTCTGCAGTATCAGACCTAACAACGGTTGATTTCGTTTTACCTTTACTGCCCTTGTGTTTGTTGCGCAACTTCTTAACTTTCTCAATCAGCTTGGTATAAGCGCGAGCATAAAGTACCCGTGTATCTTTCAACTTTTTCTCCAATCCATTAACTCTGTCTGACAATTTTGTACAAATTTCCATCAATTCTTTGTATTTTGGACTGCCTACATCACTTCCATCTAGGTTCACTTTCGGAATACCCGAACCATGAACCATGTCAATCACTGTATCATGAGGCATATGACCCATTGTATCATGAGGCATATCAGCCACTGTATCATGAGGTACATTACCTCTTGTATCTTGAGGCATGGGGTTTATATCAGCTTATTCAGGCTCATGAGAAACTAAATCAGTATGTGTTGCCATGTGTTGGTTCTTGTGAATGTTACCACTGACCTGCCCATCTTCTAAGCCTGTGACACTACTGGCAGCCCGCACCATTGTGTCAGAGACAGGCTCATCTGCTACATTTGGCTCAGTAGGATATCTAACATGCCGTACAACAGATTCCTTTCTGATTCTTCTTATAAATCTTTTTGTAACATGAGGTTGTGATAATGATGGAACACTTAACTGAGCTTGGGTTCTTGATCCTTCACCCTCAGCTGGTGGAACAATCATTGATAAAAATAGTGGTGCTTCACTACCTTTATACCCATTACAAATCGTACTCATATTACTAAAAACCTTTCGGCTAAGGGTAGGAGTTTTTAAAATGTTTTTGTGAGGTAGAAGCTGATACTTGTTCAAAAATATTTGAATGAATCTGGGATACATTAAAAATTTGTATTTGCTTTTCACATTTCTCACCATACCATCAAAAATCAATTTTGAAAAGTTATACTTCCTTTTTGTTGCCAAGCAAACAATAGCAGTTGCTATGTTGCTACTAAATTGTTCCCAACAAGTTTTTTTTTTTTTTTTTTTGACTTAAACAATGTACTACGGTATGAATGAGAAATCTCCATTGAGGGGGGAATTGGGGTTTTTGAAAAGTTAAGTTATCATAAGTTAACCCATATCCCATATAGGAAAGATTTAGGAAAAGTTCAATATTTGGCAATGAACTGATAGCACCATCATATGCAAGTTTGAGATGCCTCCTAATAGATGACTCAGTAATGGCCATGGCAATGCCATCTACTGTAGCATTTAACTCTCTTTCACCATTATCAAGTGTGCTGACACTGGCAGTGCGCCAAAACTGATTGATTTGAGAAACATATATAGTAGGATTCTTTGTAATAGCATACCTTATGTAACTGGAATTGAGAAAATCGACTATCTAGTGAAACTGTTGACTTCCCTCTGGTTTCTGTAAGTAAGCAACCATGTTGTGTGCCTTAGAATGATCCAAAATCACCATTACGATTGGAAAAAATTTGATTAGGATTCTGGGTTATGATCGTTTAGAAGATTATGTGTGGTTGGTAAACACGATTGAGATGATATAGATTTAATTTAGGGTTTTGATTTGATCGAGTGCATAAATGTTATGTTTCTTTTGAATATATGTTTGTGTAAACTAAGATAATGAATTACCCAATTTAGTGCCAAACACTATGAAATGTAACCGACCCGTCCTAAGTTTTTGCCTGCCAGTACCAAGGGTAACTGACCCGTAGTAAGTTTTACCCTACCAGTACCAACCGTAACCAACCCGTACTAAGTTTTAGCCTACCATTACCAAATTCACCGAACAGTACAAATTATGATTCCCAACAATATAAACCCAAACTGTTTGAGATAATGTCATTTAAAGATTCCCTGGTTATGCTTCATGAAAATCGTTCAATTTTCTAACTGTTGTGTTATACAATTACATTTCCAAACTAACTTCTTTCAATGTGTAATTACAGTCTGCAAATGCATATCCAGAGAAGCCATAAACCAATATACAAAAAAATGGTCATGTGTTCAATTGACTTTGCATAATTCAGCTAACAAAAGAAAAACATTGAAAATTACTAGACTTAATATTACTTTATTAATAAGTTGATTATAAACATACCATACACCAACAACAATAGGGAAAATTTGGAACATTTCCAACAATTACATAAAGTACCATCGACCCACAAAATAATTTGTTTACCGGCATGTAGCTTAAGTAACCATGAAGTCAACTTCAAAACACTGGACTTTCTAACGGACTTTGCAGAGGCAACCACTTGAACTTTAACCAAAAATAGTTTAGTTTGCTCACTGCCAACCTACAATACATAACAAATTTAGTATGCATACATGTATACAGGCGCCGTAAACACTATCACCAACAGTTCAGCTGATACATACAAACGCATACTTAATAATCATTGAATGCCTAATTGGAACCTAAGTACAACCCCTTGGTATTTGACAATTTAAATAGAGAGTTTTTTATACGCGTATATCAGTGGTTATGACCCTAGTTGACTCAGGCCAGTCTATCATTAACCCCATATTTCCAGTACAGTTTCTAGCTTACAAGTGATGATACATTAACAACAAACACCTCTCAACTAAAGTGGATAAATTCGGGGCTTATCAAATACAAACTATAAACACAAATGATATCATAACCCACATAAATGGTTAAAAATTGACACACAAACTATAAACCAACAAAAAATTGTACAATCAAATACTTTTGGTGTCAATCAGGGCAATACAAAAACACCGAAGACAAACTCTGTAATACCACATCCTAAATGATAACATCAACTATCATTGGTAAACATAATTTTGTGTTAGCACTGTTCAATGAACAGTGAGTGCGTGTGCGAATCAGCGAAACATACAAATTAACCGGAACAGATTCAGTAAGTGAAATAATATTGTAAGAACATTGGATATTAACATTGGAGATTCAAATAATAGTGAGTCGATATGGAGGGAAGAAGTGGCTAATGGTGATACAGGAAAGACTGTTTGTTTTTAAAGTTTATGATTATTTTCCTTCATATTAGTTTGTTTTCGTATACGGTCCTCGCAAAAGTCAATGGGCAAAATAGTGTATAATGTGTAAAATGACCAAAAAACCAGTTGCCCTATTACGGTTGCCAACTAAAATTTGTTGCCCAAAATACATATACGCGACACGTGTCTCCATTTGATGGAAGTTGCCCAATCATAAAAGTTGCCCGTGCTAATACGGGAATTTTCAAAAAAGGGGCTAGATATGCCTAACCGTTGGGCAACTGGGCTATTGTACTATTTATCCCAAGAATATTTGTGCCCTTGAATGATAGCGATTCTAATCATGTCACTATGGAGTATGTAGTATTAGTCTCTTCTCAAAACAACTTATGACAGGAACTATTGATGGAAACTTAACGCATCTAATATTCAACTTACAGTGGCACCTAAAGATTTTGGAAGGGAAAACTCCACTAATTTTCCTCTTCTTTTCCATTGTTTTCTCGAGAATACTATTACACGACTTAAACCACAAAGAAACCAAAAATTGCAATAAACTAAAATACGCACACACAAATTGACGCAACCAGATTTCTTCAAAAACCATACATCGTCATCATTATGCGCGGACAACCGTCTATAATAGATAACATAGTGAAAGACTTTTAATTGCATAGAACTTGATGTCGTATGCTCATTTGTTTCTATGTATGTGTATCAACCCGTACATACAGATTATGTTGAGAAGTGAGAAGAAAGTATGTTAAATGCCTAATTGACCTCAAATATTTTAAGTAGCTACAATATGACTTCAAATATGAATTTTGTTCGGTCAAAAAAGGTAACCTATGGGTATGTTTGGCACAAATGATTATGGAATATTATGGAGGCTTAAGATTAGTTTTTTGAAAAATAAGCTTTGGTCAAAAAATACTATCTAATTGCAGCCTTTATACTCAAAATATTGTATTAACATCATAATTAAAAATTTTATGTAAGAACCCCGTGCATGCACGGGTATTATAACTAGTACCTTTTAAAATGATTCTAATACTGTATCTTAGATTTTTATTTATTTATAATTTTCTTTTATATATTTTTTATTATAAAGTAGTAATAAACTATTGAACTGTAAGTATAGTTGATAAAATATAAAGTTTAACAAGACAAAAGATATTTAAAAAATACGAAACAAAATAGAAAACGATAGAAAACTATATTGTCCTATTAATATGGGGTAAAAGTGAGCCACCACGAGGGGTATTGTTTACGTATTGTATGTAAAGTAAAGATTAGGGTAAGTTAATGGTGTGATATGAGGCTAATTGTGTGTTCGGCTTCATTTGAGTGGTAAGAACTCTGAGATAAGAGTTTTTATTTAAAATCGGGATAATGCTCACATACAACTAGGATTTAGTGTATGTTTTGTGCGTGTAAAATGTAGAGAAGATAACTTGGTTATTCTCAGTAAATGCATGTGTACTTATAGTGATACATTTAGGTTATGTGTGATCTGCGGATGTGATCTAATGACTCTAAATGACCCACGTGGAGATCATCCTATGGACGAAACAATAATGACACATGGTGTAACGTCCTTGACTCTCAAGATATGGGAATGTTCGACATGATTTGTACGTACTAATGAAATACCCGCGGCACTACCACTTAACGAAGAGGTAGTTGCACATGGCGTTAGTACAATAGCGGTTTTGGGGATAAGTTGTCAGTGCAACTATTTTCTGTCTGACGGCTCGACTCGGCTTGGCGTGTGAACATTTTTAGCTCAAACCGCGGCTCCACAGTACACCCAAGCCGTCCCACTCTCTCGAACCGACCACCCCATCGGCGGCTTCGGAACAGTGCTGGCTCCCATATTCACTCTTATAAACATTATATAGTATAATGTTCACTCGTTTCCCACACTCTCATAAGTTAACACATGAACTCGATCTTCGGTTAATTAGTCGCAAATAATCATCCTTCTTTAAATAAAAATCATCTTCGAGCTCTTGTGGTAAATAGACTTGTTTGACGAATAATTGTAAACTTGAGATTCTTTAAATATCTAACCTTATTTGTCTTCTTTTCATTAAGATCAATACAAAAGTCTAGATTGATTTCACCATTCTTCAAACCATTAACACATTCTTTATCCTTAAAACCTTTGTCTTCTTAATTTTTCAAAACCACCACATCTTTTGTTTCCATTGAAATTTTGTGTTCATGTTGCTTACAAACTTGAAATTCTTGGATTTTTTTTCAACGTGCTCTTCAACAATCTCGGTTTTCAATATTCTTTCTTCAATTTTGACATCGGCCATTAGTACATGTACTTGCTCTTATAAGATATACCAATAGATATTGGAATTCAACAAACTTGTGTTTTTCTAATCGGACAACTCTTTATTAGTAATGTTAGAATAACTAACCAACTTTTCGACATCAAATTCCTAGCACCATAATTGTCATTAATTAAAGAAAATACCTTATTATTGATCAAAACTTTTGAATGAAACCATTTGATTGTTAGTTGGCGAATCTCCATCTTCATCGATTTCTACCATTCATCAACTCACCTATTGTTGAACGGGGATTTGTTGCACTTACGGTTGTCAATAGATCCGCCTATAGTTGGATGAATTCTTGAACCTCCATAATGGCTACCTTCGCGATTCTTGTGGATCGATGCCCCAACTATGTTCACGGAACTTAGTTCTTCTAGCATAGTGTAACTCTTGTCAAGTTCTCTCATGGATTTGGTTAAACCATGATCTATGTACTCTCTAGACCATACCTCACCAACAATATGAGTTTTTGAATCTTCTACACAATTCACCATCCATGGTACTTTTTTTTGGAAAAGCGGCACTTTATTAAAAACGGAACACAAAAAGCAAAACAAGAAGCAAAGCTCCGCGAGAAGAGGAGCAAAACTAACTACAAGGGAGCTAAAAGAAAAGAAAAGAAAAAATCATAATAAGTTAGCCTATGCCGAAAACATCGGGCATTAGGATACAATTGTCCCAAGAAATATTTTTCTTAAGGCACCTACTTGCTATCCACAACAACGATAAAGATTGAATCTTCGGAAAAAAGTCTTCGATTAAGATCAACGCATGTTTTTCAGCTACCTCATGTACCAAATGGTTTCTCCAATACCAGATGCACCAAAGAGCGATCAAACATACCCCTTGAAAAAAAACATACCCATGTTACCCAAAAAAAACATACCCCTTGAAAAACCTTTGCAGAATGCTTATTAAGAGGAAAACACGGGACAGATGAAGCTAAAAATGAGAGGGATAGGTTAGAAGGAAAATCAATATTCCGATTAGGGTTAGTTTTGATTTCTAATCGTTTATAACCCTAATCTTGCGATTAGGGTTTCTTTCTTTGATTGGTAGTCGTGTGCTTGCTGGGTATTCTTTCGTGTGTTTCCTTGTGTTTTAAGATAGTGTTTGTGGGTTTTTGAGAGATGGAAAAAGGATTTTTGAAAAAGAATGGTAATGTATCGAACCATGGTGAGGAGAACATTGCATCGATCTTAAATAATTTTAAGGATTCTATGGATAAGTTGGGTGGCAATGTTAATGCTGATGCAAGTGAGGTTTGTAATGCTTCCAACGTTGATACGAATGTTGATTCTGCTTCAGGATTGGGCAAATCTACTCCTAAGGTTGGTATCGTTGTTAATGGTGATGGTAGTGTTAATGGTGATGGTCCTAGTAATTAGCCTCCACGTGAATTGGCTAGTCCTATTATTTCTGATTGGAGTGTGGATGATGGTGATATTAACTTGTCTACGTTAGTGGACAAGAATGTGTCTTCTGGTCCTAAAACATCTTATTCAGCCCCAACGACTTGTGGTACTAGTGAGGGCAAAGGTAATTGTTAGCATTAGAAGTGTTGATCATTTATGTAATCAAAGAGAGATCTCAATGATCGTCCCTTAGGGGGAGATTGTTAGGATTAAAAGTGACGATCATTATTGAGTCAAATAGTTAGTTAAATATATTCATGTAATAGTTAGTAAATGCTAGTCCATTATGTTAATGTAAAAGCCTAAATGGCTTGGCCCAAAAGAAGGCCCAAGGAAAGCCCATTGAGGCCTAATGTAAAAACTATAAATACCCTCCTAAGCTTGTTAGAAAGGGTGGGAGTTCATGGTAATACAAGGTTTCATTTCACATAGTGCTCTCCACCTCTCTCTCTCTCTCTCTACTTTCTCTCTCTAGCTCTTCCATCTCTCTCTAACATCATATTCTTAGGTGATAAAGATAGATCTAAGGTCATACAGTAATGTTAGTGGAAAGGAAAAATCGTTAGCTTCTTTTCTTGGTGCCAATAGTACTTCTCATAAGGTGAATTTTAGGCAGATGGTTAATGAAGATCGGGTTCCTAACCATGATACTAAACTCCCTAAGGAGGTGATGGAACCCGTTTTAGGTCGGTATGAGAACACTCTTGTTGGGTACTTCTTAGGAAAAGCTATAGCTTTTCTGATTGTGCAAAATTATGTTACTAATACGTGGAAGAAATTTGGCGTGCAAAAGATTATGAAGAATGAAGCGGGTGTTTTCTTATTTAAGTTCTCTTCTAAGGACGGATTGGAGCATGTGCTCCAACAAGGCCTGTGGTTAATCCGTCATTCACCTCTTATTCTTAGGAAATGGTCTCTTAATGTTCCCCTAACCAAGAATGAGGTAACTACGATTCCTGTTTGGGATAAATTACATAATGTGCCTATAGTTGCTTATTCAGAGGTTGGTTTAAGCTTGATTGCTACTCAAGTGGGGAAACCGATTATGTTGGATTCATTTACATCTTCTATGTGTGTTGACTCGTGGGGTCGGATTAGTTATGCTCGTGCGTTGGTTGAAGTGTGTTCAAATTCAGAATTGAAAAAGGAAGTTAGTATGGCTATTCCATTGGATGATGATAGTGGTTATTCGACAGAAATCATTTGTGTCGAATATGAATGGACACCTCCTCATTGCAGCGTTTGTAAAATATTTGGTCACACACTTAGTGAGTGTCCAAAACAAGTGAAAGAGGTGGTTCATAAGGTTTCTAATGAGGTGACTAATGCGTTGAATCAGGTGGTAAATAACGATGAGGGGTTCACAGAGGTAAGGAACCGTAAGAATAAAGGTAAGAGTGTGGTTTCTACGCCTCAACCTAAGCCAATTGGAGGGGTTAAATTCTCCAAGCCTAAGGCTAATTTTTGGAGACCTAAAGTCACGACAACTTCTAATCAGGTTGGTACCAAGAAAGATTCAGATCCTAAGGGTGTTCAGCAGGCTTCTACTTCAAATGTTAAATCTGGTAAGGACCCACAGTCTTCTAACTCTTTTGGTATCTTGGAGTCATTGGTGGATGATGATGTTCTTGGTTTTGTTAACAATGGTAAGGGGTCAAAAGATCAGCCTATTAGTAAAATGGATTCGTAGGTGCCGGGTGAGGCTTCTAAGTCGTCTACTATCCCATCTTCTACTACTTATGCAACAAAAAAGGCGTTTGAGCAGTCTACTATCCCTTCTCTGAGTACTTCTGCATCGAAGAGGGGTAACCCATTTTCTAAGGTGGGTGAAGTAGTTGTTTCTGACAGTGATGAGGATGAGGTGTATGAGCCGAATGATTATTTGGGAGATGATTATTTTTCAGATGAGTATGCGGCTCAAGTAAACGACTTACCGGAACAATTCAAGGAGTTCAAGCTTCAAGGACGTGCCGGGAAGTAGTATTTTATTTTGTTTTGTTTTTTTTCATAAAATGGGCATGTCCTCTTATGTTGTTTATTGATTGTTCTAGTTGTTGGTTGCTAGTGGTTCATTTATGGCCTGTCATAAATAATCTAGGGTAGTTCAAGCGGTTGCTTGAGGTTAATGTGGTACTTCAGCCACATTCCATTGTACTTTCAACGTTTTATTGGTTAATATATTTTACCAGGGTGCAAGGTCCCTTTTACCCAAAAAAAATCTTCCACCAGCTAAAAACCTTTCTCCAAATGGTTAAGACTCGGGGACAACAAATCAGAAGATGATTGGCATCTTCAGGAGCATCTGAGCAAAATGAACATAGAACTGAATCTACGTCCAACCCTCTGTTATCCAAATTTACAAGAACAGGCAAACGATCATTAAACGCACGCCAAGCAAATATATTTATTTTTCAAAGGACCCAAGAATTCCATTTAAATTTTTGCTCAAAAAGATAAGGCTCAAACAAACTGAAATCGATTATTTGGGATAAAGTCTTCACCGTAAAATGTTTTCCCATGGTACTAGCAAGCTCTGGATGTCAACTGACGCAAGAAGCGAATTTTGATAAACCTCAATGCAAGGGTTGATAAATGAGGATGAATCTACATGGAATAAAACCCTAACAAGAGGTAGACTCTTAAAAACACGTAGTTTCTTAATAATCAAGATCAAAAGATAAAAATTACAAACCATAAGCCCTGTATTTGTAAGTATAGAAGAATTGGAGGAAAAGACACCTAATAAAGTTTTAAAAACGTCCTAAACACACCCTTGCACATTCCTAAATAACGAAAAACATAAAAATTAATAAAAATATAACTTTCTATGAAACAACCCAAATCTTGTCCTCATTAACCAAGGCATCCGAAAACTCATGACGGCCTTATCATCCACCTTGACACTTGATGGGTGGATACACAAATTACGGGTACGAAGTGACCCAATCAACCAGACTCATGGTGTAGTGATTTGACCCCCAAAAAAGTATTACTAAAAGTGGCTAACATCAGAAAGTATATTACTTTCATAGAGTAATCTACAAGAGCTACATGATTTGATGTGGTACATAAAAGTTGGCTCTTAAAAGAAAATAATGGACAAATTAAATAGATGATATAACAAAAAGATGGACCTCATTTAAACTATTACAAATTTCATAAATTTCAAGACCTGTCAATATTAATGCATGAGAAATGAAAGAGTTTTGAAGATGTCACTAATTTTGTGGCTAAACTTATCTGTGAGTGTTTTATTAGGTTGTAAAACAATGAGTCGTTTAGCCGCAATCAAAATAATATTGTCATGCGTGTTTAAGCATAAAATAAAACACATCACTAGGTCTCGTAATCTTTTTTGTAAATTACGACTATAGTTGATACTCAGTTACTCACTTTCTAAAAGAGAAACTTGTTTGATCTAGGAATAGATTGATAAAATATTAGAACCAAAGGATATAGAGGGTAGAATATCATGATTAAAGAAAGAGGCCTTTTAACCTAGCAAGGTGGGACAGTATCAGACTTAATAGCAGTTGATAATTGAGATCTTCAAATAGAAGGTTCAATGGTGGTTCCAAATGATTGTCAAAACCAGAAAAAGAAAACATTCCTTTTCGAAATGAAATCATTTCATTTTCTAACTTAGCGGTCAAAAAGGTATTATAAAGCATCAACCATTGTTGTTATAAAGAGCAAATAACTTAAATGCAATTTTCATTTTTCAATCGTATACAATATTAGAATCGGGGCTTTTAGCCACGAAAAACTATTAGCGTGACTAAAGTCGTGGCTAAAAGTCCACAAAACGACAAAATAATCAATTTTCAACCTTTGGCACAGGAAACCACCCACTTTTAGCAACGACAATGCCATCGCTAAAACTTTTACAAACCTTGACATTGGGCCTGTTTGGCAGGAGCTTTTTAAGGAGTTGTTAGCTTTTAATTCTAACAAACAGCTCCTTCATATTTAATAGCTCGGTTTGGATATGCAGGCTATAAGCTTTTAATTCACACAAATAGCTCCAAAATAAACAGCTCATATAATGAGCGTTCTAAATTTCATGAGCTGTTAAAAATCAAAGTTACCCATATACCCTAAAAATCACATACGGTACAAACCATCTTCCTCACATTAGACATTATATATGATCCACTTATAAATAATAAAATATCACATTAGACCTTATATATGATCCACTTATAAATAATAAAATACGATCCACGTATAATACTTTGATCCATTAATTTGATTTGCCATACTCTACGGTCTACACTAGTTTGATTATAGCCTAACATCATATATGATCCATGTATAAATAATTAAATATCCTAATTAACGATTCACAACAACATTCAAATTACATACCACCTAATGAACTTCAAGATGTTCGTGGCCATAAAACAAACACTCAAAATGTCTCTCACGGAGCATCACGAATCCGGGATGATATTGCTACATCAATATGGAATGCATGTCGCCAATGACTATTACAAACATGTTGTCCCAAATTGCTAAGATTATTAGTATTATAATTAGTTTATTATTTTTATGTTTTACATTTGTTTACAATTATATATATGTCTTTTTATGTCATTTTACATCTTATAATTATAGTTAACAGCTAGTTTACCAAACACTTTTATTAGAAAAAACATACAGCTTACATCTAATGTTAACAGCTTTACAGTTTACAGCTTACAGCTTACAGTTTATAGTTTATAGCATACAGCTTACAGCTAGTTTTGCCAAACATACCCATTGACTTTCAACACGAAAATTTGGTCAAAAATGAACTTGCACATTTAGAGAAGACTATGTATTCGCTAAAAGTATTTAATACTCCATCCGTCCAAAAATAATTACTACTGCCAAAAATCACATAGTTTTAAAAAAATATAGGTGGCGTTTAGTTGGAAAACTTTTTCTTTCATTTCCTATTTCTTGTTTTGTAGAAAAAAGGAAGGGAGTTTGATTTCCACAAAACAATTGAAAATTTAGAAAACGCGTTTAGTCTGAGAAACATGTGTTTGTGTTTTCCATTTTCCAAAACTAGAAAACATGTTTAAGTGTTGTTGTTTTATATCTCAATTCACTATTCACCTTAGTAATATTACAAAAACATCTTCAAAACACAAAAACAAATATTATAAACTAACCAACTAAATTATAAAATAACTAAAAAAATCTAATACGAGAAAATAAAGAAATTAAGAAAGTAAAATATAATATCAAATAACGTTTTCGTCTATTTTTTTATGCTTACATCCGTTTATTTACGTTTTCGTCAGTTTTTTACGTTTTCGTTTGATTTTTTATATTTTCGTCCGTTTCTTTACGTTTTCGTCAGTTTTTTTACGTTTTTGTCCTATTTTTTACGTTTTCATCCGTTTTTTTCACGTTTTCGTCTGTTTTTTTACGTTTTCGCCAGATTTTTTACGTTTTCGTATGATTTTTTATGTTTTCAACCGTTTTTATACGTTTTCGTCAGATTTTTTACGTTTTCATCTATTTTCTTACGTTTTCGTCCGTTTTTTACTTTTTTGTTTGATTTTGTATGTTTCCATCTGTTTTTTTACGTTTTTGTTAGAATTTTTATGCATTTGTCCATTTTTTAATATTTTCGTTTTTTATGATTTCTTTCGATTTTTACGTTTTCTTCTGATTTTTTACGTTTACATCCGTCTTCGTCTGATTTTTATGTTTTCATCTTTGATTTAAGTTTTTTTAGGTTTCGTCTAACGAAAACGTAAATAAATAGACGTAAATGTAAATAAACGTAACTAACGCAAAAAATGGATGAAAACGTAAAAAAAACATAAAAGAACGGACGAAAACGAAAGAAAACATAAAAAAAACGAGTGAAAATGGATGTATATGTAAAACACAGACGAAAACGTAAAAAATCAGACAAAAATGTAAAAAATCGGACGAAAACGTAAAAACGGACGAAAACGTAAAAATCAGATGAAAATGTAAAAAATCTGATGAAAACATAACAAATCTAATGATAACGTAAAAAATTTGACGAAAACGTAACAAAACGGACGAAAACGTAAAAAATGGCCAAAAACGTAAAAAAACCGGACGTAAACGTAAAAAATCTGATGAAAAAGTAAAAAAAAACGGACGAAAACGTAAAAAAGCAAAAGAAAACTTAAAAAATCTTACGAAAACGTAAAAAAACGGACGAAAACGAAAAAATCGGAAGAAAACGTAAAAAACCTGACGAAAACGTAAAAAAATGGGCGAAGACGTAAAAAAAGGACAAAAACGTAAAAATCGGACGAAAACGTAAAAAATCCGACGTAAACGTAAAATGGACAAAAACGTAAAAAAATCAGTCGAAAACGGAAAACAACTGACGAAAACGGATTTGGGGTATTTTAATGAAAAATAGGGGAAAACAAAAAAAAAAAGTGTTTTGTAGTTTTATGTATTAAAGTTGGAAATAGGAATTTTTTGTTTTGTAGAGAATTTTATTGGAAAACACTAATTTGAACGCGATTTCTGTTTTCCTTGTTTTCCACAAAATATTTTGTGGAAAACAAGGGTGTTTTCCCTCGACTAAACGCACCCATAGTATTTAATACTTCATCTTTATTACTCTTTGCAGAATGACAATTTTATATTTAATTAATAAATTTAAAACTTATTTAATCTTTGTAATAATAATATTAAATGCGAGGAATATGGTAAACTCAAACTAAATTCCCTATCTAGTTTTGGAAGTGGATAATTAATTTGGAACAACCCGAAATGAAAATGTGGATAATAAATATGGGACGGAAAGAGTATTATTTTTATAATATCAGTTAGATACATGAGATAAACAATAAATATTAAAACTTTTAGCCACGACAAAGTCATGGATAAAAGTGTTTAGTAGTACTGCAAAGCGGCTTCTCGCTTATCCCCAATGGGAATGAGGAAATCTGACATTAAGTGCAGGAATTGCTGTCGAAGGGGCGGGAGAGTCTCCATCCGTGATCACGTCTGCTTGACTAGCTCAAAAGGAGGCAGCTGGCTTCTATGTTGAGAGCATTTCGGGGTATAGGTCTAACCATCTCAACTCCTTAGGGAGGGGGGGGGGGGGGGGGGCGCCAAAAAGAACATATAAAGAAGAGTGTTGCTCGAGTTGTTGTAAGTGAATGCAACAAAAAGACCTGAAAATAACGAATATTGAAACAATTCATATATTGACGTGCTCATTTCAAAATTTCTGCTTTGTTATTCCCATCATCCTGTGGCAATAAAAAAATGAGATCAGGGTCGACCTTTTTCACGAAACAAAAAGCATGCAAAAAGCAAGTTGTCCTCAGACTTTCTGTTTTTTGGCAACCTCTGAAGGGTACCCCACATGGCACCTCTTCTAAACAAGGTTTTAAAGCTCTTATTTAGCCGATTATTTGATATATAAAAAACATCGTTATACCCCGCTACTGAACACAAACCCAACCAGGTCGCTACTGAATACAAACCCGACCAGGTCGTCCTACGAGGACCTCTCTCACTCTGCTCACCTCCCCAGTTAGAAAGGTAAGGAAAGAAGTTGACAAGATTTATCTGTCCTCGTTGGCTTTGCCAACACAACATTAGGGTCGTCCCTTTCATTCTATACTGACCCCGGCCCGGGCTGGCTTTTTGGGAAGCCCGTCCCCACTGTGCTCACGGCTCGGCTGGCCTGCCAGCGGTAGTGAGAATTATCACCAATTCGCTCCAAAGACAGGCATGGTTCTGTAGTCACTGAAAATAAATAAATAAATATAAAAACTTTTAGTTATGACAAAATTCTTGGCTAAAAGTATTTAATAACTTTTTATTAATATCAGTTTAATACTGAAAATAAACAATGAATATTAAAACTTTTAGCCACGACAAAAGTTGTGGTTAAAGAATTTAATATTATTTTATAAATATCATTTTAATAGTGAAAATAAATAATAAATATTAAAACTTTTAGCCACAACATTAGTCGTGACTAAAACCATTTAATATTATTTTATTCATATTTAGTTTAATACTTAAAATAAATAATAAAAATTAAAACTTCTAGCCATGACTAAAGTCGTGGTTAAAAGTGTTTAATTTTTTTTTTCTGGAAAATTAATTTCCAAAGGCTCGAATATGTTTTCCCGCTCAACCTTTAACAACGACATATCGTGGCTAAAGGTTTAATGTAAAATAATATATTCTAATTAATATATAAAATAAAATTTATATATAAGGTGTATTTTTAATAAGTTTAATTTGTATTTGTTAAGTGTGTTATAAGATAATGTGAGTCATGTAAGTCGTGTTAACAAGAACGGAGATTATTCATACAATAAACATTCTACGGTATACAAATCGATATACATAGTACAGGATTATATATGTGATTTTTTATAATGTCTAACGATGATTGAGTGTTAGCTGATAATCGAGATTATACATGATGATCATGTAACTCAGGTTAATGATAGTCGAGATTGAATAGACAGTTGCTTAATAAGTTTAACTTGAATAATATTGTATGTAATAAGACTAGTTTACTAAGTTGATGTTTTTGAATTATACTTCGCTTTTAAAATAGTATTTCCATTTTTAGCGACGACATCTTGTCCGTAAAATTTAATATTATTTTAATATTAAACCTTTAATCACGACTTGTCGTGGCTATAAATATAAAATTAAAATAACATTAAACTTTTAACATCTCGTCCCTAAAAGTTTAATATTATTTTAATATTAAACTTTTAGTTATAACTTGTCGTGGCTAAAAGTATAAAATTAAAATAACATTAAAAATTTAAAATGTAATAGTATTTTAACATTCGTGGCTATAAGTGTGATATTATTCTAATAGCCGTTTTTTATTATATTTAAAAAAAAAAAAAAGTTTTAGCCGACGTCGTGGCTAAAGGTAGAAGACTTTCGTGGCTAAAGGTCTGACCTAGTCGTGGCTAAAGGTCTTTAATTACGAGTTTTTAGTCACGACCTTCTAGCCACGACAAATCATCGGTAAAAGTCTTTAGTCACGACTTTAGCCTTTTAGCCATGACTTACTGTTATAGCTAAAATTCCCGATTCTTGTAGTGATAATTTCATGATTAGAACTTAAAAATGTGGTCACATTATAAACTTAAAAGTTTTGCCTTGTTAAGCACTAGATTAATGTTATTACCCATTTTGTTTAATCTAAGTTTTGGTCAATATTCAATTCATCGAGTTATCCAACATAATCATACTTGATCAACTATACCTTATTTCCTTTGATCATGTCACCTAGCCTGGTACAGAAAAGGATCAAGCATGCTACCGATAGAAGATACTGTTTTTAACTTTGGACTGAAAGTTCGTGCAAAATTCGCAAATATAAACGTACAAGTCTAAATGATGACATGTGTTTCTTTTCAATCAAATTGGTTCAATATTTCTAACAACCAAGAGAGCCACGAGAGGGGTCTCGCACGAGTGTGCAATGGATGCCGTTTCACATAGCCTCCACTTAAAAAGGGTTACATTTTTATTAGTTTTGCATATAAATACGTATAATATTAAACATATATGAGTCATATAATTCAAGTTTATATGCAATTTCTTTTTAGTTTACAAGTGTAATAGGGTTTGTTATATTATTGCCTAAGGCCACTAAAAACCACGAGTCAGCCCTATCAACCACGTATACTCAACTTGAAGATTTTCCGCCAAGTACACTTGAAAACCCTCTAAATAACAGACCGAACAAGCAAAACTTGGTCTAATTCAAGTCAATTCATTCTACACTTCGACTTACTACACACATATTAAATGAAAACCTCGATGGAAATTAAGCCATATTATTTGTCGGCAACCAATGTTTTACTTCTTTTTTATTGTTATCATGTCTTCTTCCCTAAAACAGAAAAGATAAGTGATTGAGTGAAGTGTATATAGGATGGGTCATTTGCATGGTTAGTCAAGATTCAAGATGGTGAGTCGCATGCATGACTCATTTGCATCTCAAGCAAACCAAAGATCCCCACAACACCTAACTCTAACTTGTTTTGCAATTAAGGGTATCAAATAGATATGTTTTTATAGTGTTACAGATAACTTTTTAAGTTGAAAGATCCATTATTAATGAAATGAGGGATGAGGTACAACCTATCTACAAAATGTAAATTTTGGTAAACATCACCTAAAGTTATGGTTTACTAGATAGAACATGTTTATAATAAACAAGTGTATGTGACAGATAGTGATATGATTTATCATATCCATGAGTAACATTTAAGAAAATAGACTCTCAAACATGAGACGATAGGACATGTCTAGTGTCATTAAGGACTAATTGAAAGGTCCTAACATGCTAATGATAAATGATAAATCATAAACGTCATGGACACGTATAAAAACTCTATAGATTACACTCGGTTTTGGCCATTAGGAATTCGTCATAGCTCTAGTGCCTAATGCCAATACTCAACGCATACTCCCTGTGTCTCAAATTATAAGTTCAGGTTTTTATATTTGGTTGACCCAAAATACTTGTTCACTTTCATATTTCAACCAATTAAAAGAAACTTTAGTACAATGTTTTTAATGCATGTCTTGGTATATATGAAATTTCTAACTAAATGGATGGGAGATATGAAATTGTCGGAGAAAACTTAAGCTACCCACTAGGTAGTCTACCCACCGGGAATAAAAACACAATTAAAACACAATCAATGCTTTGTTGGAGGAAAGAGGAGAATATTGTTCCTTCTCTCCCAATGACTCAGTGCCACCTTATCTGGGTAAACTATCTCGTGGGTAGGTGTATCCATGTCCGAAATTGCCCCATATGTTTGATTGGTGAACAAGTAGTTAGTAAGAATTTCTTAAACTTTGTGCAAATTTAAAGTGAATTTATAATTTAACACTAATGAAGTACCAATCACACAGACGATTTTATGACATCAAAGAAGACCACTTTTATATGAGATTCGGTTAAACCTGTAGTCAAACCTATATCACATACCAAAGCTTGAATTCGTGTTCATTTAAGTAAGTAATTTTAATCTTTGTAATATGATTTTTACAGGACAAATGTTAGTATGGCTTTTGTTTTTGTAGTGTAAAGGGTTGTTATGACATGTGAAATATCCAAATGAGAGTACATGATGTTGTCATATGAAAATACGATATGGACAACACATGTGGTATGAACGTAGAAAGCATGTCATTGTTTTTGACTTTATCAGTCCTACTTGAAATAACCAAACGTATAGAAAAGCATATTTGATCAAGTACAACTGTACAAGTCCATTACAGAAACTTGGTTATTATCAATTTAATCACAGTTGATACAAACTACAAATTGATGGACTCAGTTAGCCAAAATGAGACGAATCCTAGTAGCCTTTTATTATCTGCAGTCGTGAGATGCATACAATATAATGATAGTAAACCAAGCGAATACTATTGAGAATAGTTCTAACCCATGGGAGTCTGGCCTATACTTGAGCTATGTTACAGAGCCCCATAAGAACTAGGAATTGAGCCGAATTCAAGTAGCACATAGACCATAGAAACAAGCCAATACTTGAGCTATGTTAAGACTTCAGACCCATAGGAGTCTGGGCTATACGGCCGACCAATACTCAAGCCCAGGGGAACTGAAACTAGTCCAGCCTTCATTTGTAATTTCTGGGCAATATAAGAACAAACAAGGGAATGATATCATATATTAACATAGGGACAACTGTTATAAGATACAGTATCAACCAAACCTGGTACATTCTTTAAATTGAATGCAACAATAATAAACAGCTATTAGCTACCAAATTCTAGCATGTTTCAGCATAAGTTCGTTAGTGTTAATTCAGTTAAATCACAACAATCGAGATTGATGTAGCTATAAATTTCATTTAGGGCATATATCAGCTATAGCTCATTTGTGTTAATGCTTCTAAATCACAACAATCAACGTTGATGTAACTAGATACTTTATTTGGGGCATATAAGGTTGGGATCAGCATTCAATACGATCCAAGGATGCTCCAAGATCTTCTCAAGAGAGAGCCTTTTCGCGGAGTCCTTCACTAAAAGCTGCATTTGTTTATAAATCACATTAGAAAAATGGAAATAATACTTGCCTTTAATCGCATAATTAGATCGATCTTTGGTTAATACATACCAGTGTGATTAGATCTTTAGCTTCCGCAGAAACTTGAGGGGTAGAAGGAAAGGCGAGGTCAACCTTCATAATCCTACGCAGATAACAAACATCTCATCATTAAACTGATTTTTTACCATCTCTTACGAATGGTTGATTTTTCTTATCTCAAACAGTTCAGATGAAATACTTTGGTGTAAAACGGGTGCAAGTCGCCTTTTAATGCTTATCAGTGTAGTCAAAAGCGAGAAAAAGAGCGCTTTAAGCGAAGAAGCGAAGCGAAGCGCCGTATAGCGCTTTGATTCTTAAGAAGCGATGCGTTTTACTAAAGCGAGCAGAAGCGACCGAAAAGCGACCTAAAAGCGCTCACTTTTTTGCATAACGGCTAGTTTTTAATTTTTTACCTAATGAAGTTTTACAGCCGGCCCTAATCTTCTAAATTAGGTTAAATATTTACAAAACTAACCCTTTAGCATAATATTATAATTAGTCATAAGGTATGTCACTATTTTGTTCTTTAGTAGAGTATTATATTATATTATATATTTGATTCAATTGATTATTATATGTGATACAATATACATGTCTGTATACTTTAGAATATTATAATTAGTCATGTTTCACTTTTCAGGTTATATAAATGGCAAAAAGAGCTAGAAAAACTGACCCAGCATGGGAGTATTCTCTCCTGGAGGACCTGAAGAATAAGATTGCTATTACTTGCACATTTTGTAACAAGAAAACTCATGGTGGAATATTTCGACAAAAGCTTCATCTTCTAGGGCACTAGCACCACTGTTTTGGCATGCTCAAAAGTCTCTGAAGAAGCCAAAGAAAAGATCCGAGCTTATATGGAAGATAAAAAGAACAAGAAGGTGTATTATGATACGCCCATTGATCATGAAGATCTGATTGAGATTGATGATGATGACGACGAGGATACAAATGAGCAGGAGACTAAAGGAAAACGACCAGGAAAAGAGCATGTATCAAACATTGGCACGAAGAAAAAACAAAAAGGGCCTATGGACAATTATGTTAGGAAACCAGAAGTAGTAGTTCAAATGAGAAAGTTAGGAAAACTAAAGCAATCGATAGTGGCTGATGCTTTTGACAAAGAAAGAAGGGCGAAGACCATTCAGTACATTGCCCGCTTCTTTTATCAAGCTGGTATACCTTTTAATGCAGCTCGGTTAGATTCCTTCAAGGTCGCTATAGAAGCAATTGGGCAATACGGACCTGGTCTAAAACCCCCAAGCTACCATGAGTTGCGGGTTCCATTGTTACAGAAGGAGATAGATTACACAAATGGTCTCCTTCAAAATCACAGGGAAGAATGGAAGAAACATGGATGCTCAATCATGTCAGACGCATGGTCTGATATTAAAGGAAGGAGCATAATAAACTTTTTGGTGAATTCACCGGCTGGAACAATGTTTATTAAATCAGTTGATGCTTCTTCCTACATGCATACAGCTGACAAGTTGTTTGACTTGCTTGATGCTTTCATAGAAGAAAGTGGAGAAGCTAATGTGGTACAAGTGGTGACCGACAATGGAGCCAACTATGTTGCAGCAGGTAGACTGTTAGAAGTCAAGAGGCCAAATCTGTATTGGACACCTTGTGCAGCACACTGCATTGATCTCACGTTAGAAGATATTGGAAAGATACCAAAAGTTTCTAAAACATTGGCAAGGGCAATCAACTTGACAAGCTATATATACACTCATACTCGACTTCTTGATATCATGAGGACCTTTACGAATAAGGTTGATTTGGTTCGTGCTGGGAAAACAAGATTCGCAACATGTTATCTCAATCTAAAGCGTATTAAAGAGTTGAAAGATAAACTCAGAAGCATGTTTATATCCAAAGAGTGGCAATCATCCAAATGGGCGAAAGAAACAAAGGGTAAAAAAATTGCTGAGACTGTCCTAGATACACTGTGGACGTATGGTCCGGACTGGGCCAGGAATGGGTCAGACCCGGGTAGCCAGCGGCCCACTTTACGTACTTTGTGGATGTATGGTCCGGACTGGGCCAGGAATGGGCCAGGTCCGGGTAGCCAGCGGCCCACCCTATGCGTTAACCCTAATCCGTATCCTATAAATACATGGCTGGGGTCTCATTCATGAACAGATTACAATACAGGTTATCCTAAACCTAATAACTATTATATGCTCCGCACATCACATACTAACTTGACCGTCGGAGGTGGATCCCGGGGCTACGGCCTCGGGTCCACTCCTAACGGGTTCTCTTTGTTGTACAGGTCTAATAGGGCTTATGAAGACGACTAACGGCCCAAGGAGAGTCGTTGAATAAGTCCGCGCCAGATTATGCATCAACAAGTTGGCGCCATCCGTGGGACATGGCTACGACAAGTGTTGTGCTCTCACCGGACTAGAACGCGACCGTCGTCGCATCGATTTAATTATGCGGTAACTTTATTCTTCGTATGCAATACACGAATAAAAAATAATAAAAACTGCATGTTGAATCTAGTTACCATTAAACGATTGAAATTCGTAATTTTTGGTCAACATATACGGCTGGCTTTCAAAGATATTTGATTCAGTTTTGTTACCCTCGTACAGTCGTACGCAATATATATACATATATATAACAAAGACTTGCATAAAACTTGCATCTTTTATTATACGATCGCTTTTTACGATCTCTTTTATTATACGATCGATTTAAAATCTCGTAATATCTTTTTAAAATTCGGAAAGTTATATCCGATATTCTTGTACATATCTTTTTGGTACATACCTTTTAAAATCGACAAGATTTGATATCTTTTAAAGATTAAAAAGATTTTACATAAATCTTTAACTTTGATAAACACGATTTTATCTATCGCTACGAGCGCATTAAATCCGCACGATCGGATCTATTTTATCTTTTAGCCGCGAAACAGCGCAGTGGCGATAAATCTACCCGCGTTAGACCATGCGTTAGGAAATCTTCGCAGATTGGCGACACGATCGCACTGTCACGTACAGGCACCACGATGCTAGTCATTCGCCATGAGCGCTTTGTCACTGTTACATACATGCACTGGACGTAAGCCGTGGTCAACTGCGAATATCCACAAAACGTTAGAGTCACGCGGTCACGATAAATCTATCTGCGTCTGTGCGTGCACGATAAAACCATTAGTCGCGGTCATGGTACATCCATCCGCGCCATTATTTTTATTATCATAAAAATAAAGAAACATTAATCAATCGCTATGCGCGCACTATTTTTTAGCTTCGTGCTACTTATCTTATGTAGTTTGTAAAACCTCACGCTAGGTGTAATTCACACTACTACTCATTATATATGCTATGTGCTATATTTTTGCTATGTGCTTATCTTTTACCTCATTAGGTTTTCTCAGTCGCGATTCGCGGCATATACTTCTAATATTTGCATTAAGTGTTTTTCAGGATACTTAAGTTTAATACTCCTACACGAGTAGCACCATCAAACTTGGGGGGCTACCAGGGTATATAATACCACTGTTGGCGCACGCGTCACGCATGTATATTTGGAAGCAGATCGTATGTAAGAGGCACTGCAGGCCCAGTACAAAGACGAATTTTAAATATTCGCACCATCTTGCCGCAGGGGAGACGTTCTCTGTCGGTTATAAAGACGCGAACAACGCGCACCTCTGTCGCGGACAACGCGCACTTCTGCCACAGAAGCACGTCTTCTGTCGCAACAATGTTGCATCGCTACTGGTACAAAAGGTACGTCCTTACCCAGGATACAGCATAGGAATCCACCTTCGCCACGGACACTTTCACCATTGTGAGACAATCACAATCGCAATCCCAGTGCGCACTGTCGCATATGGACTGCGCAATATGACCCGTCCCTTACGCGCATAAACCAAGTGCGCACCGTTGCATTTGGTTGATTGAGCCTAAACAGCCATAAACAGAACTTAAGTTTAGCATAACATAGCCGTGCGCTATGTCATACTAAACTCGGGGGCTTGTGGACGTATGGTCCGGACTGGGCCAGGAATGGGTCAGACCCGGGTAGCCAGCGGCCCACTTTACGTACTTTGTGGATGTATGGTCCGGACTGGGCCAGGAATGGGCCAGGTCCGGGTAGCCAGCGGCCCACCCTATGCGTTAACCCTAATCCGTATCCTATAAATACATGGCTGGGGTCTCATTCATGAACAGATTACAATACAGGTTATCCTAAACCTAATAACTATTATATGCTCCGCACATCACATACTAACTTGACCGTCGGAGGTGGATCCCGGGGCTACGGCCTCGGGTCCACTCCTAACGGGTTCTCTTTGTTGTACAGGTCTAATAGGGCTTATGAAGACGACTAACGGCCCAAGGAGAGTCGTTGAATAAGTCCGCGCCAGATTATGCATCAACATACACATTTCTGGAATAATGTGTCCTATATTTTGACAGCTATGGGGCCCTTAGTAAAAGTACTTAGGCATGTTGATGGGGAGCAAAAGCCTTCAATGGGGTACATATATGAAGCAATGAAGAGAGCAAAGAAGGCTATAGAGGAAGGCTTCAAGTTCAATTCAACTAAATATGAACGTATTAACCAAATCATTGATAACCGATGGGAATCCCAACTCCATCGTCCATTACATGCCGCTGGCCACTGGTTGAACCCTGAATATTTTTATGACAACCCCGAACTAGAATTTGATAAGGAGATTATGACCTCGTTTTGGTTGTGTGTAACTCGATTGGTTCGAGGTAAAGAAGTGCAAGACCTGATTAGAGATGAGTTGCCGATATATGTAGGTGCATTACATCTTTTTGGGGTGCCAATGGCTGTTAGAGCAAGGAAGGACAAGTCTCCTGCTGAATGGTGGACTTTGTTTGGGAGCTCAGCTCCAAATCTACAACGATTTGCTATCAAGGTTTTGAGCTTAACATGTAGTTCATGCGGCTGTGAGAGAAATTGGAGTGTATTCCAACAGGTATCAATAGTATTAAATTCTGAAAGTTACTTTCTTTATTGATTGTTAATTTGTTACTGCCTAACAGGAAAACCATTGACCCTATTTGTTTAGATGACGTGGATGAGAGCAATGAGTGGCTCACAGGAAGTAATGATGCCGAAGGGGAGTTTGTGTTTGGTGAGGATGAAGCACTAACTTGGGGTACCGTAGCTAGTGCTAGTGGTGTAAATGAGCCGAGGCATTATACAAGAAGAAATGCATCGGCATCTACAAGTAGGGCACTCTTCAATGAATCGGACGAGGATCTTGTAGATGAAGATGATATAGTGGATCTCGGAAACGATGGGGAAATAAGAAATGAGAACTTAGATGATTATTCCGAATAAAAAATATTAGACTTTAAGCTTTAACTATTTGAATAAACTTCTCTTTTGTGGTCTTTTTAGATTGAAAATGAAGATTTTAAGATAATTATGTTTTTATTTAACCATTGTTTTCATACTAGACACTATTATATGCACAAAGGGTAAAAAGTTAACTGAAGCGCTCGCTTTTGTCGTTTCTCGCTTCTCGCTTTAGAAAAAGGCATGTCGCTTTGAGGTCGCTTTCGCTTTTAACTACCTTGATGCTTATAACCTCCTAAACTGTTTCATTCAAGTATCTATGTGTAATCATATTGTTTTTGATAATCATAACTAACAGAGCAACTATTCCTAAAAATAGAAGGAAATTGTGTTTGTAGATCACCCGTACTTGAAATGACCCATTTCACTTGCTACCCAACCTGTCAAACCCACCCCTCTTGCCACAAATAGTTACTCTGTATTATGGATACACAAGAAATGGAAAAGTGTTTGCAGGTCAATCCAACCTGTACTAAAAATGACCCATTTTACTCGTTACCCAGCATCTCATGCCCACCCATCTTGCCACAAATAGTTACTCTGTATTATGTGTACACAAGGAAAGAAGAAAACTAGTGTATAGGTTGTTACCTTCTGAAGGTATCTGCTTGGCCGTCTGCCTCAAAAGGAGGGGAACCATACAGAAACTCATAACAAAGAACACCCAAAGTCCAATTATCGACCGCATAATCATGAGGTCTATTCTCCACCATTTCCGGTGCTAAATAGTCTAATGTTCCACACATTGTGCGTCTCTTGTTTGTTGACTGAACAGACCACCCAAAGTCAGCTATCTTTAATCGACCCTGCAATGTAAAGAACACATCATATCTCAATACAGTGATATAGATTATTCATCTTTTACATTTCTTTAAAGCACATCTCAAAACATACCTCGTGATCAAGCAACAAGTTCTCGGGCTTGATGTCCCGATGGATAACATGCTTCTCGTGACAGTATGCTAATGCATGCGTAAGGCTCGCAATGTACTAAAGATCACCACCCATAAACAGATAATCAGAAGATGGATATAGAATAATAATAGAAATATCATTACCTTCGAAAAATATTAATTTACATTTGTTGCAATGAGTGCAACTATTTTTTTTGGGGCTGTTCACATGTTCATGTTCATCTAGTGTGTATTATCATCTTCTAGGTTTAGTTACAGAATACACGTAATTTTTTATTTGTCCCATCTTAGTCATTGCACTTCTTTGTACACATTTGCAACAATAAAATATGGCTTTCTGTCTCGTTTTGGTAATTTGTAACCCATATGCTTAGCATTTTTATGTGAAAAATTTAACATTTTTATACAAGAATTTAACAATTATATAACTCGGTAACAAGTATTACATTTCGAAACATAGAATAGTTAGGGAGCGAGGGTTTATAAAATTTACAGTGGCAGCTTTTTGTTCAGAGAAATGACCGGATCTTTGAAGCTCTCCATAGAGCTCACCACCATGAGCATATTCCAGAATCAAGAATATTCGTTCTGCATTGTGAAACCAGCCATATAGTCTTAAAACATGTGGATGGTGGAGGCTAGTTTGGATCGTCATCTCTCGTTTAAGTTGGTGTAGTAGTTTATACTTTTCAATCTGCTCTTTAAATATCACCTTCAAGGCTACTATGTACTTGGTCTATTTAGAACATAAAAATATCAAATATGCCGAATCAAACACTACTTTTGAGGATATCATAGTGCTATAAGTGTATAATAGATATCTTATGTATAGATATCTTATGTATGTGTTACCTTTGTCTCACGGGCGACATAGACTCGGCCGAATTTGCCCTTTCCAAGAGGTCTTCCAACTTCAAAATCGTTAATAGACCAGTCTCGTTTCACTAATTCGGGAGCCATTACGATTCTGTTTTGTAAAAGAAAATGTCAGTTCTTTTGGAGTATATAACAAAAATTATCACTGGACTCACTTATTCCAACTTCATTTTCCGTAATAAAAATTTTAACTTGTAAAGTTTCTATCCAAAATCTCAAACTTTTACACAAACTTAGTCCACTGAACCATTGTTCTCTCTGACTGAGCTATGTAGCAGCTGAAACTCTTCTAATAATCATTCATTTGTTATTTTATCATCTTTATGAGAAACAAAGCTTAAAAAGAGCTTTTAAAATAAGGTTGGAGGGGCTTATCATCACTTATAAGGGCACGTTTGGTAGAGAGAATTT
Source organism: Artemisia argyi (assembly GCA_030686995.1). NCBI lineage: Eukaryota > Viridiplantae > Streptophyta > Magnoliopsida > Asterales > Asteraceae > Artemisia > Artemisia argyi. The sequence goes on from CM060698.1 coordinate 40,714,019, forward strand.
CAGAGAAATGGAATTGGTTGAGAAATTTAGTCAATTCTAGTGTTTGGTAACAACAGAGAAATTAATCAAATAAAAAAAGAGAAAATTTTATTTTATTTTTTGCTTTAATTTGGTGAGAATAACAGTGAATGATACATAAATTAGTTTCTAATTACAATTAATTTGTATCCGTATATGATTATAGCAATAGTAACGTCAAGCAAAGTGATGAAGCATGTGATCATTCCAACTCAAAAGATACATATGAAACACCCAATTAAAAAATAGAATCAAGTTTTTGATATACAAAATTCATGTCAAGAACAATCCAAAACCTCGTAACAGTAATTACCAAAAATAAAAGTGATAACACTTGTGCCTATTTCATGAACAAATACCTAATAACTTGAGTGTTTTGATGAAGTAAGGAAGATACCTGACGAATACAAAGTGGATTAAGTTAGTATGATTTGGGATTAAATATATGGATGAAAAGTATGTAGATGGCAACCAAAGGCAACGAATTTGAGAAAAAAGTTTTCAAACAAGTTATTTTGGGGGTTAGGGTATATCTTTTTGTACACCCACTTTTTAAGCCATTATTTATTTTTATTAAATAATACTAGCATGCTACCGGCGTGTTGCGGCGACGGGTAGCCTGAAATTAATATTGTCAGCGAATATTTGTTTTTTTAATTTTTTATTTACGGTGATAATATGTTTAAAGTTGGCGAAAATCTTTTTACAATAATGAAAAACTATCAAAATTCTGAGACCGTTGATAATATCTTATCTAAGGTCACTATCATTTTTTTTTCTTTTTTTATTTTGAAAGTTCGGACATAACCTATTATATTATTAATTTTTTTAAGTGCTTGAGTTTAGATTATATTATGTGGTAAAATGGTCATAGTTTTTAGTGATCAAATGATTTGCGAAGAATATTAATTGTATATGTTGCATTGATGTATTTGTGCTTTATATAATTTTAAATATTGTTTTCTTGCTCGTAATACTTAAAAGTATTTATGAAAATCTTGAAATTAATTAGGGGAAGTGCTAAAATGTATTATAGATTTATATGTCGTATAGATGATGTGTTATGAAGCCTAGTGTGATGAATTATTGGGTGTAAGTCCCTTAGTCGTGAACACAATTTTTTGTTAAAGTATTATCTCATCGTTGATCTTGAAAAAATCATAGGTCTTTATACAAAACTCCAAATCATTATGTGCATTTTATCCTGGTCTATCATATCCATGGAAAAGAACTCAAATATCTTTATTCTTTTAGCGAACAATAATATCTCATGTCATGAAATGACACACTAATTAATTAAATTTGGAAGGTGACACAAAAGTTTTTAAAAAATGACAAAAGGTTAAAATAAAGTCTTAATGGGCCGTTGACTCAAAGAACCCCCGAACAACATGCATCCATCTTACTAATTCTAGGTTTTGAGAGCCATTACAAGCCATTTTTCTCTGCTTCTATTCATGCCTCACCCTCTTGCAACATCTCATTCATTTCACAATCTTTTATTTTCATTAATTTGTTTAAACAATCTTTATTTTAAATTTTTAGATCTACATCTTTGGTTTTTTATATATAGTTTTCGCTATGAGGGAAAACATAGCTGCTCGAGATAAGATTAAATATTGTTGTTGAAGGTAGCAAACTAAGAAGTTCTGAGCGATTATTTATTTTATTTATTTATTTATTTATTTATTTATTTCTTTTTCAAGTATGTTTAAGCGAGGTGACGATAAAATTCAGTGGTCTCTCAATCCATTGATAAATTTTAATTGATATTAATATTGAATCCCGACAAGTTTCAATCGCTTATAATTGTTTTTATTTTCCTTATTAAATTGGTTTTTATTTTATTCTTATTAAGTGCTTGTGTTATGATTTGTTTGTACCATGTGCTAATATAATTGTATTTTTAAGTGAAAGGGTCATTTTAGTAGTATATTAATTGTATGTGTTAATAAATTTTTAAGTGCTTAGCTTAGTAGCTTGATTAGATTGTACATGATGATTAAATAGTTGTATTTTTTGATGAAGAGGTGAATTAAATATTGTATTAATTGTATGTTTTGAATATTGGTTTTTTAGTTATATTTGTGCTTCAAATAGTTGTAAATTATATTTTTTAACTTGTATTTACTTAAAAATCTATTTTGGGAAATCTTAAAAAATTAATAGGAGATAAGTGTCAATATGCATTATAAGTAGTATAGATATAGATATGGCCAATTCTCTACAAAGAGACCCATCGCCTTCGTCAACTGGATGGAATTTAAAGAAATCAAAATACAAAGGATTATTTTTCTCGAGAATTTGAAATTCTCCTCCACAAAAAAAGCTCATAACCACTTTGAAACAAGCTTAACGCGTTTTTTGCTTTTTCAAAACACAATAAGCTCCTAACTAACCACCTTTTGTTATAAGCAGAACAAAAGCATAACTTATTATCTTATTCCTAAGTAGCAGACTAAGAGGATGTTTGGCATAGCACCTTATTCCTAAGTAGAAAGGATGGGTTCATAATGGCAGAAGATAAGATTTCAAGGTCATTGACTTCAAAGAAACTGTACAGTAGACCAAACATAAACAAACCAATGCTACCGAGGATATATTCCCCACCAACAATTCGGGAGCCAAAGTAATGAGGGGTTATCGTCCTGTAAAGGCTTATAGCCGACCATACATATATAAGCTTCCGGAGTATCCAATCCCGAAGGATGTAAGGGATATGATTCAAAATATGGGTGTTCCTGATGCACTAATGGAAGGCCTCCCGAAGAAGAACTATGTCCCGTTTTGATTAATATGGAAGAAATTACGCTGGCGGTAAAAATTAAAAAATAAAAAAAAAATCTGATTATAGACTATAGTATTTGAATTATATCTATTTTTAAATTGATTATGTTTATATTTTAAATTTTTATTTCAGGAGGACATTAGAACATATGACATGCAAGGAGTTGTTTAAGAGAAAATGCAGGCTTCTGTCACTTGAAGTCCCAGGACTGGCTGAGAGAAGACCATCTCTCGTTGTTGGGGATTTGTGATGAGGTGAAAAATGAACCATTTTTAGGGGGTCATTTAAGCCCGGAATTGAATTTATTTGATCAAATATTGCCCTAAATCGTTCCTTTTATGATTTTAGGTACTTTGGGAGTGAATTCTGGAAAAGGAAGCATTTTGGACGTTTTTTTAGCATAAAAGTGAAGAAAACGGCAAAGACTTAATTTTCCATGCTGGGAACAGTACCTGACGGCGTCAAGAAGGAAAATGTGACGGCGTCAGGAGCAAAATCCATGACGACCCAGAGAAAACCTGAAGGCGTCAGATGAAGGGCGTCAAGAGTTATTTTGGTGACGGCCTGAAGATGGATTACACATGACGGCGTCAGACCCAGATCTAGGCAGTCCGAGAACTTTATTGGCGGCGAGATGACGGCATCAGAAATTTACTCTTGACGCCGTCACCTCACAAAATCTATATATACTTTTCTATTTTTCATTCAAAAAAGAGGAACTTGTGTGGAGAATACTAGGGTCGAACCTAATAAACCCTAGGTTGTTTGTAACAGTATTTTCAAGGGTTTTCACCCCTTGAAATCTTTCATGTTCAATTAAGATAAGTCCTATTTCAATTCATTCAATATGTCTATGTGTTGTTTGAATATATCTTATGCTTGTCTTGATTACAACATGCTAGGCTAGATCTTTTGTGTGTTTGCTTGGATGTAATGAAACCTAGATGTTGATTATAGGTTGATTTCTTGTTTATAGTTGTAATGGATGAATGATTTCAATGTTAGGCTTAAGAAAACTGGCAGAACTCCATTGTGTAACTTGCTTGAACGTCTTAAGAAACATGAACCGATGTGTACTAGGTTTTTATGGTTGTATTTAATGCATGAGCGAATTCTAGTGATCCCGTGTTAGGAGCTTCTTAGCCGGCTTGACATAGGAGTGAAGTAGGAGCTTATAGGATTGGGGAAGTAAGTACGCCACCCCATGAATGGTAGTAAGGAATACAATCCGTCATCCACGCAACTGTAACAAGTAATTAACCTGTAAAAGATATCTAGGGAGTAGTGAAATCTAAGTAAACACCATTTTCCCACATATTGCTCACACCACTAGTTAATTTAGTTTATTTTCATTTTTATTATTTTATTTTGATTGCATCTTAGTAATTGGGTTAGTTGACTAGCAACTAATTCCGCCTACTCCTCTAAAAACCGAGATTTTAATTGCTTTTCTAAAAATATAAAAATACAAAAAGAATCATCTCTCACCTCTAGACCTAGTTTTTAGGCCTTCTAATCCTAGCGACACTATTCCTGAGTTGAACGATCAATCCCCCGGTACTTGTCACTATACTATACTACAACGATCAGGTACACTGCCTGGTGGGGGTTGTAAGCTTCTCGAGATCCCTCAAGAGGTAAAGCCTGGTGCAATTCCCACGCATCGAGTTTTTGGTGCCGCAGCGGGAATAGTTATTGTCTAGGTTAGGATTTCTTTTTATTAGGTCTACTTCCTAGATTCCTTTCTAGTAAGATTTTATTTTTATTTTCTAAGTTTTCTTTAGTCTATCTCATTTCTCTGTGTCTTTGTTCGTAATCTTTGCCATCCGACATCATGGAAGGTGGTAACATCTTTGAACCCATCAACCCACCACAACAAGACCATCCACAAAACCCACCACTAGCTAACCAACCTCTTAGGCCTCGAACCCTAGGAGAGTACTCCCAACCTAGCCACCAAGGCTATCGAAACACTATTGAGCTCACCGGAGCCAATGTGTCCCCCTTGCGATCCGACACCATCCGGTTGGTGCAAAGCGGATGTACATTCCATGGACTTCGTTCCGAAGATCCAAATCAACATCTCAAGGACTTCCTTAAAATTGTAGATTCTATAGACCTTGATGTTACAACTAGAGAGTGAACCCGATTACGCTTATTCCAATTCTCTCTACGTGATCAAGCTAGTCAATGGCTTGAACGTTTACCCGCGGGATCCATCACCTCATGGGATGATCTCACCACTCGTTTCCTTGCTCAATTTTTCCCACCGGGGAGAACTACCAAGCTTAGAAATGATATCTTGATGTTCCAACAACGTCAAGGTGAAACTCTATATGAAGCATGGACTCGTTTCAAGGACTTACTCCAAAAAGTCCCTCATCATGACATAGATCTTTGGCTCCAAGTCCAAATTTTTTATGACCATATCGATCTCTCCACAAGGTGAACCATTGACCAATCGGCCGGTGGCAAGCTACGTGATCTTAGTGTGGAAGAATCATGGGAACTCATAGAAGATCTTGCTCTCTATGACAACGAAAGTTGGAATGATCCCCGTAATTTGAACAAAACGGTCAAGGCAATATCTTTCCCTTCGAACGATTCTAGCACTCCCGACCGTAGGATCATGGAACTTGAAGGTCAAGTCAAGTCTTTCATGAAATCTTACGAAGCTCAAAAGCCTTCAAGCCAAGTGAGCAAAATCGCTTCTTCATGTAAATTGTGTAATGGCCCTCACGAAACTCATAACTGCATGGAGCTTCCAAAACGCGCTTATAACGAATTTACATCGTCACACGTTGGTCGAGGCCCTCGAAACTCTAACGAGGCCTATGAGGCATGGAAGGATAAGCCTAATTTCAGAGGGTACCAAACGCGGAGCGTATCCTTCAATGACTCCTCCCTACTCAAATGGTCCGAGCATTTTCCATCACAGAGCACTCCTAGGCAAAGCTGTGAAGATGCCTTGCGAAAGTTCGTTCTATCTTAAGAATTACAGCTCTCTACGTTCGAGGCTAAATTTAGACAACAGCAAGCCGATATGAATAACAAGATTTGTAATCAGTTAACTGCTATCAAAGAGCACGCTGTTTATGAACCGATTCAAGCTGAAGAGGTCAAATCTGTTACCATCATGAGTCAGCCAACTTCTCCTGTGAAAATAAAAAGTCCTAGTAAGCTATTTAAACATCTATCACCAAAAGTGAAAGACCCTGTCAACCCCTAGGACCGATCCATTTCGTAAATACTATCACCACAATATCTGCTTCTACACCTAACCTGAACCAACAACCAACTGGAAATATGGGTCATACAGCTAAAGATGAAACCTCAAGGTTGGACCACGAATGGGCCAAAAGCCCTACCAACTCATTCGAGCACTCCGTCACGCAAGAGTTTAGCAAATCGGATGAGGTGAAAGAGAGATCGAAAGAGCATACGAGAAATCCAACAATTTTGGGTAAATATATTATAGAGGAACCCGAGAGAAAAGTGGAGGATATTACTAGTGGGAGTAGTGATAGGACTGAGGAAAGCAACTCTAAAGTTTTCAAGATTTGCTGCACTATTAGGAAAAGGCTCTTAACCGATAGTCATATAGATCCTAGCCTCCCCGTCAACATAATCCCCCTTTTCCTATACCACAAAACCTTCCCTGAACGCATGGTGTATGAGAGAGTCAATAACGCAAGGGTAATAAAATATTTATCAATCATGATTGGAGAACTTGTCTACAACATTGACCTCATTGTGGTCGATGACATAGACCCTGTCACTAATCTAACATGAACCAACCTTGTTCTAGGGAAACCATTTATCAATGAATCGGGAGTAATCCTTGATGAGAAGGATGGTAGTGCATTGTTCACCAATGGTGTCAAGAAGGTAATTTTTCGTAGGGGTAATGAGGAGGTGTACGAGTACCGTCCTTCCCTTGAGGGGAATCTATATGGATCAAGGGATGGAGGATCGGGGAAGATAAGACGGCGTGATCCGAATAATCTCAAAATCCCCTGCATGATCAGTCATAGGTATTTCGATAACGTCTATATTAACGTATTCCTACCTAAGAATTTTATGTCCCTATTCCACTATAACAACATATGTATATAGGGAATGATTTATAAGGGAGAGAAAGTGGTTGGTAGAGATCATGAAATCCAGGTATTCGTAGCAAACATGGCATTCACTGTGGAATTTACAATCGTGGACAACATCGAAGACTATGTCGACCCGAGGTTGTCACAAAAACCTGAGACCATAATGGAAGTGGTGGAAATTCCTAGCTCTCAGAGCACACCACTTGTCCCACCTCCAGATTTTGTTCCTTGTGTCGGTTGTGGTGAGCCGCTTTTCGGTTTTCCATGTCGTTGGTGTACATGTGAACAATGTGGTAATGATATTCGAGACGGGAGTTGTTTGTTTTGTGGATCAAGTAATTCATTTGCTTATGATCCTAATCAAAGCTCATTCAACGACTCCTCAAATTTTTCCAACTACCCATCACATTCATACGAGCAAGAATCATATTATCCAAATCTCAATGATGCTTCGTATCAAAATACACCAAGCCAGACTCAACAGTTTTACTGTTGTGAGTACTGTGGAGGTCCACACTTTAGCTCTGATTGTCAAACAAGGAATCCATTTCCTTGTAACAATTACGACTATTCGTTTCAAGACCCACCGCCACAGTACCAAATGATTCAAGCAACTCCTCAAAACCAGCAAGACCCTTGTCTAGAGGTTCTTGAAAAACTTAAAGACCTTAAGGAGGAGTTGGCTAATATGTCGTCTCTCAATGCACCAAGTTTTTCTTGTGTACATTGTGGGGGTCCTCATGATGATTTCAAATGTCAACCGTATTATAAACCTGAACATTGTTCTAGTTCTGATACATCCGGTTTTGACACATTCACACCCCCACAATCTCCACTCACTCAATATTCTCGTGATAAATCTATCGCGGAATTACTTGCTGAAGAACATGCAGCTAGAGACGAAAGAAGCATGGAAGAATTACTAGTCTTAGAACAAGCAGCTATAACACGTACCAAATTTTAAAACGCTGCTCTCCTCGATGAGGATGATGAAAGTGATGATACCTCATCATGTTCATCAGTTGAGACTCCTTCCATGCATATATACAGGGAGAAAAGAATATAACTGAATCACCAGCAGTAGAAATAATGGAACTTGTAGACTCCATTACTGCTAGTACCTCTCAACTCCCTGAATCTGCTGTTATCACACCCGAGGTTCCCACTCACTCTCTGAGCATGGGGGACGAGCATCTTGACACTGTTCCTGCAAAGGAATCGGACGAATTCATAAAGTCTAGTGTTGAGAACCTTGTCTCAATCCCAAGTGAGTCACAGGGAATTCTTGATCATATGTGTGATATCCCTCCCCCTCTTGTCTTTCCAAATAATCATATTGAGACGTTCTCTGATTCTGATGAGGACTATTCTTTATCTTGTGGAGACATAAGTTATGTGGGGGAATTGCCTTCTGAGCTTGTCAACTCAGAAAAAGAGAATGACGAAGAAATAATCCAAGACGAAGCTCTTCGTCTTACATTATTAAATGCTAATCTTCTCATTTCTAGAATCGAGGCTTTTAATGAAAGGCCTATTTCATCTCCTATCCCTGTCAAGGATAGTGAGATTTTGATCAATGATTCTATTCCGGAATTGCAAACGTTCCATTTTGATCATACGGAAGAGAAGATAAGTGGTATCACCACTTCTCATTCTTATAATTCTCTTCCCGTATATGAATCATTTACTATTGAGGAGTTCCCCAGTGAACTCACTCAAATCGATCCCGAATACGAATCATTCACCTTTGAGGAGTTCTCCGGTGAACTCACTCATATCATATCTCTACCAGAGTATGATAACTTTTATTTTGATCTAGACTGTAACACCCCCAATTCATGATGCAGCGGAATTCAACTTGGGTGTTACTCGACGGCACAACAGTCATAATAATAGAAAACGATCTCTAAACGAATCGTAATAAAAAGAGTTGTCATTCATATTATTCAAATGTATCAAAGTTTACATAGTAAGGTCCCAAAATGATCCATTGTTTCAAAACACATCAATATAAAGTCTATGATGTTTTTATTGAATGACATAATAGTTTATAGCCTTCTTCCTTCGGTACGTGCCCTTCCCGCTCCATTCTTGATTATCATGGACCTGAAATACATGCTTAAGAGGTCAACACAAAGGTTGAGTGAAATTCATAGAGTTTGTTTAAGGTTGAACACAATATGTTGGTAGTAATGAGTTAATTAGACTCATACTCATGTTAGAAAACAAAACAGTTATTATTATGTACTAAGCTCATGCAACCAATACGTTAACGTGTACCAATATCAATCGGCGGTTATGTTGCCCCGGTAAGTACTTTGCCGTCATACTTAATGTGTTCAAATATAGTGCATTCATTTGAACTAACTGCTCAAACAAATGGGATTCGTCAATCCCAATAGGCCTATTCACAATACTCGCGCTCACTAATACTAGTGATTAAATGGTTCATGATGGGGCCTAGGATTGGCAAGGTAGGTACTTAGTAATAATAAAACAATCAGGCAGCATACAGTTTCAAAGCATTGTGTTCGGTTTAAAAGTAGCATGTATTTCCCCCAAGGGTTTGTAAAACATTAAAGTAATGTAAGCGGGGCTATGAACTCACCTCAAGTATGATAGCAAATAATGAAGGTGATGATCGGATCGTGTAGGTTTCTACGAGCAACCTAGAATAGAATGTTGCGACTTAGGATTTGTGTAAAGAATATAACGGAGTGCCTATATATATGTTTTGCATTTAGTCCATGATGAGGTATGATGTATATTTGTAAGTCTTTGAAAGAAAGATTTATGAACATGTATGTTTTGGTATATCGTTTACTACCGTTCGGGCTAACATATTTCAGAAGTCATGTTAGTAAGCGTTCGAGGAGCCAGGACACTTTAACTCGTAAATCCACAACTCATCTCGACGGCTTACATAATGAACTCCTCACATGAAGCTCCCTACTATTGTAGTAGTTGATAAAGTATATAGATATAAGTTTTGATCCGAAAAAGTTACATGTCCGATATTTGTATAAACTTAGGAAAGTTTATAGTACATGAAGATTGTTATTAGGGGTAGTTTTATAAGTCTTGTATGACCATTTGTCTTGGTAAAATCTCATGGTTTCCTTTTAGGTGAAGTAGATACAAATTGCTTGTTCCATATATCGCCAATTTCATTGTTTCATGTTTACGCCTTGGTAAGTTGGTTTGGTCATTCGTCATGGCCTAGCCATGACCTTTGGTCCTTGTTCCATGGTCATGAGACACTACCTTGGTTCTAGCCATGGTGGTGGTCTTGGTTATAGGTCATAATACCTTTTATTCCTTTGAAAGTATGACAATAACTTAGTAACTTAAAATATGTAAATAGCTGTTAAGAAAACTGAGAAATATCTCACTCAGAAGGCGTTTTCAAGGCTTGAGCCTCTTTGTTCCTGAATGAAAACATGATTCCGGACAACTTTCGTGTTTTAACTTTTTCATGAATCGGACCAGAAAGGCCTCTTTTTGCGTGTTTTAGGTTCTGTCACAGAAATCACAGAAACATTTAGGCAGTTTTGCCGGAAATCTTTGGTAACTTCAAATCGCCATAACTTTTGACTCGTTTACTCTTTTTAGGTGGTTCAAATTGCTATGGTTTTCTTGTTAAGTCCTCTACTGTAATATGTAATAATCCAATATAAAATTTTTACCATTTTGATCAGGTTATACCAAGATATTCACTAGTTTGCTTGTTTTAGTAACTTGTTTCAATAAGTCATTACAACAACATCTTTTACTCATCATGATTCATCATGGACATAATTACAACACATAATATAGCAAGAATAACATATAAATGAAATGAACATGATAAATAAACAAGAAGCATGTTAGGTTTAGGCTTACAACTTTAGGCTTTCTAATGAAAGAAAGGAGTAACTAGTAAGGAAATGGACTTTGATAGACAAGCTTCAACCCTTTTCACTTCAAGCAACCTTTCTACTCTTAGTATTCTTGAAAGATAGATGATAAAGGTTGAGGTGTATTGAGTGGATTTAAACTCAAGAGAAAACACCAAGTATGTTAGGGTTTGGAAGATTTTTGGTAAGAAATAAGCTAACTAGGGTTTCTATACTTGAACTTCACTTGAACCTTGCAACAAATTAGAAGAGATAAGCTAAGTGGAGAGTGTTGTGGTGTGTTTGATGGCCGGCCAAGGGAAGAGAGGGGAGGGAGTATATATAGGTCCATGAGGAGGTTAGTTTTCAAGAGATATTTTGGCCAAAATACACATGTATGCATCCTAGATCATCAAGCCATGAGATCAAGCCACCAAGGGTGTGACTACCCCCCCCCCCATTGGCGGTTCAAAACAGATAAGGAGGGGGAGGTGGCTTGGCTTGGTATTATCCTTGGTTATTAGATGCATTTTGACTCCGGGAAATGCCAACCGTAAATGATTAGGCCTCAAAACGTAAAACCGGGTGTCGTAAAATTATGAAACTTTAAAGTATTGTTAGAAATGTTCATAAGTCCCATAATAAAATATAAAATGGGTGATAAGTTCCATTTGGGTGGTAAAACCTGCTAAAAGCTGGAAACACGGGTCTAAAACGCGTAATACGTAAAATGTACGAATATTGCGTAAAACTGAGAAAAGTAAAATGTTACTTTTCTAATATGCTAAAAATGATTTAAAATGATTTATAATGTCAAGACTGGGCTCAGTCTGGTGTCGGTTGGTGTTAAATGTCTTTTAGACATCAAACCGGAAGCCTAAAAATCAAGGAATGATTTTTAGTCAATGGAGGAGGGAAAAATATGTTGACTTATTTAAATAAGTTGAAAGCTCAAATCATCTTAGAAATGCGGTGCAGGTAAAGGCTAGGGTTACGGCTGAGTAAAAACGCGTAAAACTGAAAATTCCAGTTTTTCACGGCCGAAGTTTATTTGGGCCATGATTTTTCTCAGTTATGATTTATTCTCAAATAAATCATGAATGTGTTAAACATTTTTCTGATGTGGGGTCACCTGACGGGATCAAATTTCGTTGTGCGTAGAATTTCTGATTGCCGTTTTACCCTAAAACGTGTAATGTCGTGTCATTCCTTAATAACTTTCACGAAAATGATCTGACGAGTGTCAAACATTTAATTTGTCATGGAAATGATTTATCACTCGAGAATATGAAATAAAAATCAACTTTCGGAAAAAATTCAGAAAGAAATGAATAGTAAAAATGAATAGTAACATGAATAGTAAAATTTTCCGAAAATAGAAATTAACCTGAAATTGTGATTTGTTATAGTCTCCACCCCATATGAGAGCTCCGTCCCGGAGATCAATTTACGTTGGAGGTAGAAGCTTCGTTGGTAAAAAGATGTGGGTATTTCTTACGTATCTGGTCCTCTCGTTCCCATGTGTATTCAGGACCACGTCGTGAGTTCCAACGAACTTTGACAATTGGTATACGGCTTTGTTTGAGTTGTTTGACCTCTCGGTCCATGATTTCTACAGGTTCCTCAACAAATTGAAGATCGTCATTGAGTTGAATTTCATCGAGTGGAATCACAAGTGATTCATCCGATAAGCATTTCTTTAGGTTAGATACATGGAAAGTGGGGTGTACATTACTGAGTTCTGACGGAAGCTCAAGTCTGTACGCCACAGGACCAACCCTGGCTAGGATTTTGAATGGTCCGATGTATCTTGGGTTTAGTTTTCCTCGTTTACCGAATCGTATCAAGCCCTTCCAAGGCGATACCTTTAGCATAACCCTATCTCCGACTTGGAATTCTAGGGGTCTGCGTCGTGTGTCGGCATAACTTTTCTGTCGATCTCTTGCGGCTTGTAATCGATTTTTGATTTGTACAATTTTATCCGTTGTTTCACGGATGAGTTCTGGTCCAGTGAGTTGAGCTTCTCCCACTTCAGCCCAACAAGCAGGTGAACGACACTTTCGACCGTAAAGTGCTTCAAATGGAGCTGCTTTAATACTTGTATGATAGCTGTTGTTGTAGGAAAATTCGACTAATGGTAAATGAGTATCCCATCCTTTTCCAAAATCTATTATACATGCTCGAAGCATGTCTTCAAGAGTTTGGATGGTTCGTTCACTCTGACCATCGGTCTGAGGATGATAGGCTGTACTCATGTCTAGATTTGTTCCAAAGGCGTCTTGGAGTGACTGCCAGAAATTGGAAGTAAATCTACCATCTCTGTCGGATATGATGGATATCGGTGCACCATGTCTTGAGACTATTTCTTTGACGTACAGTCGGGTTAGTTGTTCCATTTTGTAAGTCTCTTTGATTGGTATAAAGTGTGCTGATTTTGTGAGACGATCAACTATGACCCAGATGGAGTCATAACCGCTTGATGTCCTTGGGAGTTTGGTAATGAAGTCCATAGTAATTCTTTCCCATTTCCAAGTAGGAATTTCTGGTTGTTGCAATGGACCGGATGGTTTTTGGTGTTCGGCTTTTACTTTGGAGCAGGTAAGACACTTGCTAACATATGTTGCAATGTCGGCTTTCATGTTCGGCCACCAATAAAGTAACTTAAGATCATGATACATTTTATCAGATCCTAGATGTATGGAGTATTTAGACTTATGTGATTCATGCATGATCAAGTCTCGTAGGCCACCATAAAGTGGTAACCAACTTCGACCTTGGAAGCATAGAGTTCCATCTGAACGGGTTTCGAATTTCTTTTGTATCATGCCATCTAACCTCTCCTTTTGGATGTCTTCTTGTTTCACCGCCTCAGCTTGAGCGTGAAGGATTTGGGTAGGAAAGTTGGAATTTATGGTTAAAACTAAGGCTCGGACTCGTAATGGTTTAACCCGTTCCTTTCGGCTTAGTGCGTCGGCTACTACGTTTGCTTTTCCTGGGTGATAACGAATGTCGCAGTCATAATCACTAAGTAATTCCAACCAACGACGTTGTCGCATGTTTAGTTCTTTTTGGTCCAAAATGTGTTGTAGACTTTTATGATCGGTGTACACAGTACATCTAGTACCGTATAGATAGTGTCTCCAGATTTTTAGTGCAAAGACCACAGCTCCTAACTCTAAGTCATGAGTGGTGTAATTTTCCTCATGAACCTTGAGTTGTCTTGATGCATAAGCCATGACCTTATCGCGTTGCATCAATACGGCACCTAACCCTTGGTGCGATGCATCACAATAGACTACAAAATCTTCTATCCCATCGGGCAATGCTAGGATAGGAGCACTACAAAGTTTCTGTTTGAGGGTTTGGAAAGCTTTTTCTTCGTTTTCATCCCACACATATTTCTTGTCTTTCTGAGTTAGCTTAGTCAAAGATTTTGCTATTGAGGAAAATCCTTCAATAAACCTTCGGTAATACCCGGCTAAACCCAGAAATTGCCGAATTTCTGTAGGTGTGGTAGGTGTTGGCCAGTTTTTGATAGCTTCAATTTTAGCGGGATCGACATGTAAACCGGTCTTGTCAATCACATGCCCAAGGAATTGTACGGATTGAATCCAAAATTCGCATTTGGAAAACTTTGCATACAATTTCTCTTCCTTGAGTAGTGCTAAAATTGTTCTAAGGTGTTCTTTGTGTTCCTCTTCGTTTTTGGAATAAATTAGAATGTCGTCTATGAATACGATCACGAATTTGTCCAAATATGGTTTACATACCCGATTCATGAGATCCATGAATACTGCCGGTGCATTTGTTAACCCAAATGGCATCACTTGGAATTCGTGGTGACCATATCGTGTCCTAAAGGCTGTTTTTGGTATGTCTTCATCACGAACTCTAACTTGGTGGTAACCTGAACGTAGGTCGATTTTTGAGTAATAGGTTGAACCTTGTAATTGATCGAATAAATCATCAATTCTTGGTAGTGGGTATCGGTTCTTTATGGTTAATTTGTTTAGTTCACGATAGTCAATACACATGCGTAATGACCCGTCTTTCTTTTTCACGAATAAAACTGGAGCTCCCCAAGGTGAGGAACTGGGTCGAATAAATCCCTTGTCCGCAAGTTCTTGTAATTGATTTGATAGTTCTTGCATCTCTGAAGGTGCTAGCCGGTATGGTGCGCGGGCAACTGGCGCCGCTCCTGGTATTAAATCAATTCTGAACTCTATTTGACGATTTGGTGGTAGTCCGGGTAAGTCTTCTGGAAAGACTTCAGGAAACTCGCGGGCAATAGGAACATCTTCGAGACGTTTTTCATCGGTTTTCTTTTCTGTTACGTGGGCTAAGAAAGCATAACAACCCTTCTCAATGTACTTCATGGTTTTGATACATGAGATGATGTTTATTCGGGTTCCACTTTGATCACCACGAATGATCAAAGTTTCATTGTCACATGGAATGTGCACAACTCTTTCACCACAAATTATGTTAGCTTGATGTTTAGACAACCAATCCATGCCAATAACAACATCGAAACTTCCGAGTTCGATTGGCATAAGATTGATGTTAAAGGGGTGGTCTAAGAGATTAAGGGTACAGTTTGGGATTACGGTATTGGTATTTACTAAGTCACCGGTAGCTAGCTCAACATTATAACTATTGGTTAAAGTAATTGATGGAATATCAAGTAAAGGCGCAATTCTAGTAGATATAAAGCTCATATCAGCACCAGAATCGAATAATACTTTAACAGGAATATTATTGAGTAGGAACGTACCGGTAACCACGTTCGGGTCCTGGTGTGGTTCTTCTTTTCCCATGACGTAGGCCCTACCACGAGCACCTCCGCCTTGGGGTCCTTGGTTCTGAGGACAGTTGTTCTTGTAGTGTCCCCTTTCACCACACCCGAAACATGTGACTATGGGCTGTGTGTTAGCCCCAGTAGCTATACCCTTGCCTCTGCAATCCTTGGCAAGATGTCCGGGCTTTTGGCACTTGTGGCATTTGGCCGGGCAAGGACCTTCGTGATGGTAATTGCACTTGGTACATTGTGGTTGATTACCCACGTACCTACCACCAGCAGGTGCAGCAACATAAGCCGTCGCGGCCTCTTGTCTCCTGTTCTGCTGATTGTGGTGGTTGTTGTTTCGGGTTTGGTTATTGTTGTTGTTATTGTTGTTGTTCCCACGGTTACCATCATATGGTCGTTTATTGTTGTTGTTCTTGTTGTTGTTGTTGTTACGGTAGTTGGAGTTGTTGGGATTGTTGGCATTGCTGTTGTTGTTGTTGATGTTGAGGTTGTTTTGCCTGCGGGTTTCCGACATACGTACCACTTGATCCATGAGACTACGGGACATCCGCATAGCCTCATCAAGTTCTTTGGGATTTGCCGAAGTCACATTCCCCTGTATGCTTGAGGGAAGTCCCCAAATATACCTTTCCAACATCTTTTCCTTTGGGGAAACCATTGATGGACAAAGTATCCTCAGTTCCTGGAATCTACGGTTGTAGGTCATGATATCATTTCCCTTAACCGTATGATCCCAGAACTCAACTTCCAACTTTTGTATCTCACTGCGTGGACAGTATTCCTTAATCATCATTTGTTTCAAATTAGCCCAAGTAATTTTGTAGGCATTCTCAATGCCCATGGGTTGAGCAATTGAGTTCCACCAGGACAACGCCTCATTCAACAAAGTACTT
The DNA here is from genome assembly GCA_030686995.1 of Artemisia argyi. Classification (NCBI taxonomy): domain Eukaryota; kingdom Viridiplantae; phylum Streptophyta; class Magnoliopsida; order Asterales; family Asteraceae; genus Artemisia; species Artemisia argyi. The sequence goes on from CM060698.1 coordinate 40,730,503, forward strand.
GTGGCATACTGAACTTTGTCAACCTCAGTACATTTACTAACAATGAACACCGACTCCGCCTTTTCGAACCAACGGGTCAAACCTACAGCCCCTTCAGTACCCTTGAATTTGAGGGGTTCACATTTCAGGTAGGAAATGAACGAGCAACCCTTTGGTACTGTAGTAACATTGGTCACCGGAGGGGTAGGTCCTCCAAGGTTAAGACTGGCAAGTCTGGCAGTCTCTGCAGCTATTGCAGCTTCCGCAGCAGTGGCGGCTTCTGCGGCTGCTGCAGCATCAGCAGCACCAGCAGCTGTGGTGGCATCGGCAGCTGCTGCAGCTGCTGCAGCTACGGCTGCTCGTTCAGCGATAAGTGCTGCATTGACACTATCCTTCACCAGTTTGCGGATGGCGGCTTGTGTCATCGTTGGTGGGGTCTTTTTCTTGGGCGCCATAGTTCTATTGTTCAAAAGATACATTGTAATTAGAGAGTTGTGAGATGAGCACAATGTTTGATAAGAATGATAGGATGATAATGTTTGAAACTTAAAAGCAACACATGGTAGTATATAAAACAAAGTTATATTTATATAACGTTGATTACAAAATCGAACTTATTACAAGTTCATTCAAAACTTACTAACTGATACTTTCAGTTAGTAATTACAACGTTGTACAAAAGCTAACTAGTACTATAACACTAGTCTAACGTTGGTTGGGAGGTTGTTGTGGTCCGGTTGGATTATTATTTCCGCGTGTTGCTAACACATCTACGCTTTCGTTTGGACGGTATTCTTTGACATCCTTTCGGTATAACCTTTGTTGTATGGAACTCAGTTGAGTTTGCATTCCACACAAATCATTCCTAAGTTGATACCTATCAAAGTTTGCCACATCTAACCGGATTTCGGCGGTATTTAGGCGGTGAAGTAGTTTGTGAATTTGAACCGCGTCCTGTTCTTGGGCCCTCTCAACCAAAGTGAGTCTATCCTTGACATCATCCAAGCCAGTCAAAGGATTTAAGACTACTTCCCCAACATGATCCGAGTCACTCTTAACGTAGCTCATGTCAAGCTTAAACCAATATAGGTCGTCTCGAGCATTCATGGCATCCATTCTAGCAGAATTTACCTTGGACATACATTCGTGCATTTGAGTTGCCATACATTTAACTTTGAGTTGGGTCATGTGGAGAGCTTGTTTCAAAGAGTAGATTTCGTATTGAGCTGAGTTTGCGAACATATGTGTAAATGTAGATGTTCCACCGGTTTGGTGAGTAGAATTCGGAACTTGAGCTGGAGTGGTACGGTTAGATTCGGATGAAATTGGTGAAACCGGAGGTGGAGATGTCAATGGTGATAGATGTGGCACTACTAATAGTTCCTCCGCTTCCTCAATGTCATCGATGCCTTCGATGTCAACATTCATTTCATGATCCTCTTCGTAATCATCGATGTTTATGTCCATATCCATTTCAGGATCTTCGTCCGAATCTACATCTAGATCCTCGTAAGGTTCTTCCTCGTCGTCGTAATCAATTGGTTCAAAATAAGGATCATCGGGTCCGGGAAGAATTGGTAAATACTCGGGCATAGCATGAAGATGATCGGGAGATGGAGGTGCGGACATGATGTCTACAATTAGTATTTCGATGTCAAAAATAATCAAATGTTTATGGAAAATGTTCAAACTAAGGAAATGTGCATATGACAATATACAAATATGTTCATGTAGCATAACATGTGTAATAAGTCCATAATCTTCTGGAGGATGGAAGGCACGAAGATCGGAAGGCTATAAAAATGTTTTTGCTTGTTATTGTAGTTATAGTTTAGGTCTCACTTAGACCCGTTTCTCTATAACCATGGCTCTGGTACCAATCTGTAACACCCCCAATTCATGATGCAGCGGAATTCAACTTGGGTGTTACTCGACGGCACAACAGTCATAATAATAGAAAACGATCTCTAAACGAATCGTAATAAAAAGAGTTGTCATTCATATTATTCAAATGTATCAAAGTTTACATAGTAAGGTCCCAAAATGATCCATTGTTTCAAAACACATCAATATAAAGTCTATGATGTTTTTATTGAATGACATAATAGTTTATAGCCTTCTTCCTTCGGTACGTGCCCTTCCCGCTCCATTCTTGATTATCATGGACCTGAAATACATGCTTAAGAGGTCAACACAAAGGTTGAGTGAAATTCATAGAGTTTGTTTAAGGTTGAACACAATATGTTGGTAGTAATGAGTTAATTAGACTCATACTCATGTTAGAAAACAAAACAGTTATTATTATGTACTAAGCTCATGCAACCAATACGTTAACGTGTACCAATATCAATCGGCGGTTATGTTGCCCCGGTAAGTACTTTGCCGTCATACTTAATGTGTTCAAATATAGTGCATTCATTTGAACTAACTGCTCAAACAAATGGGATTCGTCAATCCCAATAGGCCTATTCACAATACTCGCGCTCACTAATACTAGTGATTAAATGGTTCATGATGGGGCCTAGGATTGGCAAGGTAGGTACTTAGTAATAATAAAACAATCAGGCAGCATACAGTTTCAAAGCATTGTGTTCGGTTTAAAAGTAGCATGTATTTCCCCCAAGGGTTTGTAAAACATTAAAGTAATGTAAGCGGGGCTATGAACTCACCTCAAGTATGATAGCAAATAATGAAGGTGATGATCGGATCGTGTAGGTTTCTACGAGCAACCTAGAATAGAATGTTGCGACTTAGGATTTGTGTAAAGAATATAACGGAGTGCCTATATATATGTTTTGCATTTAGTCCATGATGAGGTATGATGTATATTTGTAAGTCTTTGAAAGAAAGATTTATGAACATGTATGTTTTGGTATATCGTTTACTACCGTTCGGGCTAACATATTTCAGAAGTCATGTTAGTAAGCGTTCGAGGAGCCAGGACACTTTAACTCGTAAATCCACAACTCATCTCGACGGCTTACATAATGAACTCCTCACATGAAGCTCCCTACTATTGTAGTAGTTGATAAAGTATATAGATATAAGTTTTGATCCGAAAAAGTTACATGTCCGATATTTGTATAAACTTAGGAAAGTTTATAGTACATGAAGATTGTTATTAGGGGTAGTTTTATAAGTCTTGTATGACCATTTGTCTTGGTAAAATCTCATGGTTTCCTTTTAGGTGAAGTAGATACAAATTGCTTGTTCCATATATCGCCAATTTCATTGTTTCATGTTTACGCCTTGGTAAGTTGGTTTGGTCATTCGTCATGGCCTAGCCATGACCTTTGGTCCTTGTTCCATGGTCATGAGACACTACCTTGGTTCTAGCCATGGTGGTGGTCTTGGTTATAGGTCATAATACCTTTTATTCCTTTGAAAGTATGACAATAACTTAGTAACTTAAAATATGTAAATAGCTGTTAAGAAAACTGAGAAATATCTCACTCAGAAGGCGTTTTCAAGGCTTGAGCCTCTTTGTTCCTAAATGAAAACATGATTCCGGACAACTTTCGTGTTTTAACTTTTTCATGAATCGGACCAGAAAGGCCTCTTTTTGCGTGTTTTAGGTTCTGTCACAGAAATCACAGAAACATTTAGGCAGTTTTGCCGGAAATCTTTGGTAACTTCAAATCGCCATAACTTTTGACTCGTTTACTCTTTTTAGGTGGTTCAAATTGCTATGGTTTTCTTGTTAAGTCCTCTACTGTAATATGTAATAATCCAATATAAAATTTTTACCATTTTGATCAGGTTATACCAAGATATTCACTAGTTTGCTTGTTTTAGTAACTTGTTTCAATAAGTCATTACAACAACATCTTTTACTCATCATGATTCATCATGGACATAATTACAACACATAATATAGCAAGAATAACATATAAATGAAATGAACATGATAAATAAACAAGAAGCATGTTAGGTTTAGGCTTACAACTTTAGGCTTTCTAATGAAAGAAAGGAGTAACTAGTAAGGAAATGGACTTTGATAGACAAGCTTCAACCCTTTTCACTTCAAGCAACCTTTCTACTCTTAGTATTCTTGAAAGATAGATGATAAAGGTTGAGGTGTATTGAGTGGATTTAAACTCAAGAGAAAACACCAAGTATGTTAGGGTTTGGAAGATTTTTGGTAAGAAATAAGCTAACTAGGGTTTCTATACTTGAACTTCACTTGAACCTTGCAACAAATTAGAAGAGATAAGCTAAGTGGAGAGTGTTGTGGTGTGTTTGATGGCCGGCCAAGGGAAGAGAGGGGAGGGAGTATATATAGGTCCATGAGGAGGTTAGTTTTCAAGAGATATTTTGGCCAAAATACACATGTATGCATCCTAGATCATCAAGCCATGAGATCAAGCCACCAAGGGTGTGACTACCCCCCCCCCCCATTGGCGGTTCAAAACAGATAAGGAGGGGGAGGTGGCTTGGCTTGGTATTATCCTTGGTTATTAGATGCATTTTGACTCCGGGAAATGCCAACCGTAAATGATTAGGCCTCAAAACGTAAAACCGGGTGTCGTAAAATTATGAAACTTTAAAGTATTGTTAGAAATGTTCATAAGTCCCATAATAAAATATAAAATGGGTGATAAGTTCCATTTGGGTGGTAAAACCTGCTAAAAGCTGGAAACACGGGTCTAAAACGCGTAATACGTAAAATGTACGAATATTGCGTAAAACTGAGAAAAGTAAAATGTTACTTTTCTAATATGCTAAAAATGATTTAAAATGATTTATAATGTCAAGACTGGGCTCAGTCTGGTGTCGGTTGGTGTTAAATGTCTTTTAGACATCAAACCGGAAGCCTAAAAATCAAGGAATGATTTTTAGTCAATGGAGGAGGGAAAAATATGTTGACTTATTTAAATAAGTTGAAAGCTCAAATCATCTTAGAAATGCGGTGCAGGTAAAGGCTAGGGTTACGGCTGAGTAAAAACGCGTAAAACTGAAAATTCCAGTTTTTCACGGCCGAAGTTTATTTGGGCCATGATTTTTCTCAGTTATGATTTATTCTCAAATAAATCATGAATGTGTTAAACATTTTTCTGATGTGGGGTCACCTGACGGGATCAAATTTCGTTGTGCGTAGAATTTCTGATTGCCGTTTTACCCTAAAACGTGTAATGTCGTGTCATTCCTTAATAACTTTCACGAAAATGATCTGACGAGTGTCAAACATTTAATTTGTCATGGAAATGATTTATCACTCGAGAATATGAAATAAAAATCAACTTTCGGAAAAAATTCAGAAAGAAATGAATAGTAAAAATGAATAGTAACATGAATAGTAAAATTTTCCGAAAATAGAAATTAACCTGAAATTGTGATTTGTTACATAGACATACCCATAATATGTCTTGATCAAACGAGCTTAAAAGAGGAGATTCATGAAACAATGAATTCTCCTATTGAAGACGAGGAGTTAATCATGATTTTCATCATGACTTTCTTTCTTTTCTTCATATATCCCGTGGCTTCTCCTGTTCTTCACTCTTTCGGGAGTGAAGACATTATCTTTGACCCCGGCATTCTCATTTATAAATTATGAGCTAGGGTCTCTCTGTATATCTCATCGGTGTGGAACTTTCACGTGCTTCAAATGTTTATCTAAACATCTTGAATGAAAGTCCGATGCAGATTGTCTCTTCCACATCATGCTTCCCCATGGACAAATAAATTCGGGGTCGAGTCAAGCTAGCGACTCGGTAAATAAAAACAGTAGCATGTACTTAGGGTTTTCACCCTAAGTGTGGGGGAGATGCCCCACATGTTATATATATATATATATATATATATATATATATATATATATATATATATATATATATATATATATATATATATCCTTATGAAAAAAAATGTGTGTACATAAACTTAAATAAAGGCTATAGAATATTTTCTTCTTACGTTCTAAGTGTTGGTTTAACACCCGGTACTTTGAATATTGAGGACAATATTCAGTTCTAAGTGTGGGGGGAGATTCGTTATTCTAACGAATTTAAACACATGTTCCATCAAGAACCCCCATTTTAGCCAAAATTTTAATTTTTTTTTCTCACTTAGAACGCAATAGATGGTTATCAGTCCGCCATGTCTAACCCACATAAGGATTGGCTAATCCAGGAGCAAACGGTTCTTGGTAAAGATAACTCAAACCCGTTGATGGCTTGCAATTTGCCCAAAATTGTATAGTACCTCAACTCGCCATATCCTAAAAAGCGAATGAGTTGGCTAGCCCGCAAGATTATGGCTTGTGGTAAAGGCAGTGGAAAATCCATAATTGGTAATCAGCTCACCAAGATGTTGACTATTCCATCAAGAGTTGGCTAGTCCAGAAGCAAACGGCTTTTGGTAAAGACTAATCAAATCCGTTGACAGCTGGTGGTTTGCTCAAAATCACACGGTTATCAGATGTATCACAGTTCTCACACATGGCTACTCTAGAAGTGATGGCTTTTGGTAAAGAGTTTTTTCAAATCCATTAAGTTTTTCTCAAAAGATTGCTAGGGACTAGCAATAGTTTAGTGTGGGGGATTGATGAGTGTCTAAATACTCATCATTTTATACCAATCTGAACTGCCAAAACATACAAAAACACTCAAATATGCATCAAAATACTTAAAATATCTTAGAAGTGTGTTTTATATGTTTTATATGCAAAATATGCAAAAACAGATGAAAAACGTACAAAGTTTGCATAATTGGCAGTTTCAGTCCCTCAAGTTTCATAAATTGTCAAAACTAGTCCCTGGTTATTCTAAAAACTTGAAAAAGTCACCAAAGGTCCTTTTTAATCATAAAGTTACATATTTAGTCCTTTGGTGCAAAGTTTCACAAAATTACAAGTTTAGTCCCTGTACTTTGGAAATTGACATAAATGGTCCCTGGGATGTAAAAACTTTGAGAAAAATCAATTTTGGTCCTTGTACTAATAATCTTTTGCAGGAATGGTCCTTGGTGTGAAGTTTGGTGAAATTACATAATTGGTCCCTAAAGTTTGGTGAATTGACAGAAAAGGTCCCTGGAAATATTAAAATGGAAAATTATGCAATTTAGGTCCTTGGTTTATCACATATGGCAAGACTAGTCCTTATATTATCTTTGGAAACTTGCCAAATCAGACCCTTAACTTTCACTTAATTACATTTTTGGTCCTTGTGATTTAATACCTTAAAAACCAAACGGATCCTTTATTATTATCCACCAAATCCAATCCAAATAATAAACCCAACACACCATACCAGCCCACCCTACCCTTTATTACCTTGGCCCAAACTTAGCCCACCCAACAACCCTTTAATAATAAACGGGGTCAACGCCCGGTCAACAAAACCAAACCACCCTTACCAGTCATCCCCTACCTCTCCACCTCACCCTGCTACTACTCCACACCTGTCCACAACTTGCTCCCCACTCTTCCTACCTTATCCCTTCACCTCACACAACACCCCAATACCCATTAATGCCCTTGAAATCCTCTCCACGCAACCACAGTTGCTCCCTTGACTTTTGGCGGGAAAAGCAGTTTCAAACGGCTATGATCAATCAGACTAAATCAATGGCTAAGGAGTGGTGGGAAATGACAAGTGGGTCCTACAAAACTCAGAAAGTTGCTATAAAGAAGAAAAGAAGCAGAGATAGATGATTATTAGCTTAGGTAGTATAATTTAGTGTCGTTATAGTGTAATTGTCCTTTTTTAATGTAATTTTCATATTAAAGATCATGTACTGAGCTTATTTCATGTATTGCAACTCTTTTTAAGTAATCAAATTCAGATTTCAGTTCAATCCTTAGTTAATGCCATTTTCAATTTTATTCAAGAATCTCAAAATTATTCAAAGTTGTTATTAGCTGTTGTTTTGAACTCTGTAGGCCACATAAGCTTTTGACAAAAGCTTGTAAAGCTTTGAGAACCATTAAATACAGTTTAGTTTTACAAAATCAAAAATACCAAAAATTCCAAAGAAAATATAAAGAAAATAAAAAAAATAGTGTTTTAGGAAGAAGAGAGCTGAGCAAGGTGTGTTTTGGATTGCTTCTGGGTTAGTAGACTTGTGGATGTCAGTAGGAAGTGATCTTGTTCCCTGGTTCTTAGATTTTCAGTCTTGACTAATTTGTAAGTCATTTCATAATTTTCTATATTTCACTGTGTACTAGTTCATAATATTGCTTATTACTGTTTTTACACTTCCTTGGTGATATTAGATAAAAGTATAACTTAAAATTGCACACTAGTTAACTTAAATCTATAATTACTTAAGTTGTCTTGATTCACTGTCAAAATTAGTGTAGAAGTAATCTTTGGCATTTGTTGCTAATATTGTTATTTATGTGTTTACATAAGTTTATTAAATCATATTTCAACTCTGTAGTTCAGTTTCATAATCTCAGTTAGAAATGTATAGTGAAAACTCAAAACAGATTCAAGTTAAAGGAGTGTTTGGATATCTGTGTTACTCAGTGTAATTGTGGCTTTCAAAAGTTGAAATCAGTTCAGACATGTTTGCTTAGGTCCTAGTATCACAAATTAGGCATAAAATCAATAGGCTATTAGTGAGAAAGTCAAAATGATCCATTGATCATCTTAAGCAGTCCACTGTTAGGATCTAGAAGCTCAAATTGCACCATTTCAATTCAATACTAGTTAATTTAGCCTAGAGTAGCTTTGTTTTATCATAATATATCCATATCAGTCCATTAGATTCATTAGAAGTTCATAATAGTCAAAGTTTAGGTTTTATAGAAAAAGTCAAATTGTGTTCATCTCAGATTTTGCAAAACTAGCCAGATTTTTATAGAATTTTGTGTTGTGACTTAGAGTCTGAGATTTGTTGTAATAATAGTCTACCAGCTTGTTTTTAAGTTCCCACTTAGCTTGTATTTTTAGCATTTTTCTGCTGGGCCCCACACACCCTCAAAGACACTTGCAGGGGGTGAACCCTGCTCTGCACCAGTATATGCCACCCATCACCACCACTTTGGTGGTGATTTGTAACCACCTCAGTGGGCCCCACACCATAATCTTAGGTTCTCCCAACCCCCCCTACCAGGGATTATTTCTTGACCAATTGTTTGACCTAATACTCAGTGGACCCCACCTGGAATAAGCCATAAACTTTGTCCCTATTCTGTGTTGCTTTTGATTTGTGTAATTGCTTAATTTTGCTTATCAGCTTATCTACTGAGCTTATTTGGCATAATTTAGCTTATACAAGTTCAAACAACTTATTGAGACCTGATTCATCCATTGTGGGTCTCACACAAGCTCAGTTGAGCTTATTTGCTTGTTTGGTCAACTGTGGTCAACTGTGGTAGCATTTAGCTTCCACAGTGCTTATTATTAGCTTATAAAAAAGTTGTTTTTATTAAAGTTGTTTATTTTTAAGTATAATATAGTTTTGTAAAAGAAAAATCCAGAAAAGACAACATAAAAATAAGTGATAGTTTCTATTTAATATAATTTAATTTTCATTTTCATTTTTAGATTTTTATTAAGTAAGTTGTATTTTTATATTTTTATTAATTTCCTTTCATATTAAAGTATTTTTAATAATTTTCTCAGATTTTTATTTTGTCTTTTAGTAGTTATTATAATTAAAATTAGTTTTATTAATAATTAATTAATAATTAAATTATAAATAGCATAATTAGTTTTTATTAAGCAACACCTAGTTTTTGTATTTTTTTCTAGCTTTTATAAGTTATAAAATAGTTTTATAAATTTTTCCATAATTTTCTAAGTTAGTTTAGTATTATTTGTAATTTAAAATAGTTTAATTAGTTAAATTAATATAAATAGTTTTAATTAATAAAAAGCTCATAAAAAGACAAAAAGATTTATTTTTATTTTTTTATACTTTCTTCAAGTTCATTTTAAGTTTTAGAAATTATTTTTATAAGTTTTTAGTTTAATTTGTAGTATTTATAATTTTTAGTTTGATTTAAATTAGTTTTAATTAAATATTTAAATAGTTTTTAATTAAATAATTAATAATAAAATAATCTAAAAAATAATTTTCTTTTTAATTTAATTTTCTTTTAAGTTTAAGTTTATAGAATTGTCATTTTTAACCCCTGTAGTTTATTTTTCTTAAAACTCACCTTTTTCTCAGTACGCAGTCGCGTCTGATTTTAATTTGGTGTATGTTTAAACGTTTTAGATATCTAGAATTTACGTAATCGTTCTAAATAGTTTATTTAAGTTATAAAACCCTAGTTTAAACACACACACACACACACTTTTATTCATATCCCTGTTCATATTCACTCGATCACAGATTCGTTTTTAATAAAACATCGCACACCTCGTTGGGACATTACGACCCGAGGAAACACTGTATTCCACGGAAGCATTTGCCTCAACTGTTTGACTATTATACTTGACCATTCACAAGTGGTTGACCAATAATTATCTGACCGTTTGAGACGAATCACTAAGTGTAAGGGGAAACCCCAAATATGTTTTTAAGAAACAAAACTCGATCATGATTCTCCACAATATTAAGTGAACATGTATATTCGTATTTATTAGAGTCAAATGCTTGTATCGAGTCATAATGATGTTTTGCAGGATTTCCCAGGAAGTAGGACCAAGTTTTTCCAGAAATTTTCCAGAAACTTAACATAAGAATTTCTGCAGGTCACTTCTGACGGCGTCAGGAAGAAATTCCTGACGGCGTCACGTGTAAAATTCTAGAAATTTTACCAGTTTTGTTTTTCTAACGGAGTCTTAAAGTTTTTGCTAATTCTTTAGTTTTATAATCTCCAGGAAATCTGCAAACATCATTCTACAAGCATTATATCTTACTTCGCTTTCTAGGATTTGTTAGCATATATAGATTGCCGCCGATTTTATGCGAGGTTGCCTTGTTTGTTTTCTCAGGTTTAACAGGTTATGTTTGACAAGAAGATGATTTATATTCTGGAAGGGAAGCTTTGATTGTTCATTTTCTTGGAGGAAGATCTAACCTTGCTACCTTATTATCCATACCGAGCGAATAAGAGGAGTATTTGATTTCATTCGTTTTACTTATTTCACTTTTATATTCTTTACTTGAACATTGGGGACAATGTTCATCCTAAGTGTAAGGGGAGGGTAAAATGATGATACCTTACAGATACACTTTCACTTGAGTTTGTTTGTTTGATGGTAGGTGTGTAATAAAACTAAGAGAAATACTTGTTAGTATAATTTTAGCGCCAAATTTAAAAATTTTTACAACATTTAGGAGTGAAACTTTAGCCTTAGCAAGCGTCTCATGGATAAGAGATTGTATGACTAGCACAAAACCGTACCATTCAGAAAAATTTTCCACCCAAATATGTGAGGTTCGCCTTTAGATTTGATAGGAAAAGCATTTATTATTAGTGCTTATGAGTGTACCGGTAGCATTTAGATTCTAGAACTTGCGTTAGTGATGCATCCCAAGACCGCTAGTGAGACTACATTCGTGTAGTAGGATTTACTACATGATAAGAGGCATTAGGATCACCCTTGTGTTAAACCCGTATCATAATTACTTGACCATTTAAGTCATATTACTTGGCTAATTAAGTCAATTAATTTTTCCCACACTCTTAGCGTTGTACTCATTTTTAGTGCACGAAACCCCTAGTACACCCCTCCGAGCCTATCTTTTCGTTTCTAACTTTAAGCATCTTACTTAAAGGAAGAATTTGTTACACCCTACTTAAATGTACACCCAAATCGCCTTAGCCTTCCATGTATGCACTCATCTTTAGTGCATTATTGTTATTTGTTTAAACCCTTAGTTAATTATCTAATTAATTACATGGTTGCTAAGTCGAGTCATATCCTTGTACATATTGTTTTGGGACGATTGGGACTCATGGGTAAAAGTACTTATGTTATGAAGTAATGGGGAAGAACATCATATTATTACCCCCATATGTGCATTAATCTTAAAAGTACTCCAAGTGTTTTGATTTTCTTAATTGGAGTCATTAGAATAGTTATTTGTAAAGAATGTAAAAATTCAATTGTAAGGGGAATGTTCATTCCCTATGATGTATTATTTTGGATGGTAGGGTAAGAGTGTATGCAAAAAAAAAAAAAAAAAAAAAAAAAAAAAAAAAAAAAAAAAAAAAAATCGCAAAAAGTAAGAAATAGAAGAAAAAAATAGAAAAAGAAAAGAGAAAAAACATACGGACTACCATCCCGTTTCATTCTATGTTCATTTTATGTTTTTGTTATTTTTCATTTATTAGCTTAAGTCGAGTCTAGTCTTGGCTTAGCAACGCCATATTGTACATGTAATTAACCAAGATTATTAACTCGCCACCAGTAAAGACTGCCTATATCCAACAAAACCGTGTATTCTATATCCCTACACCTAACGTTACAACCCTTTAAAAGACCTCTTTGATAGTTTATCCTAGGTGCTTACGCCATGTGGTGGAGGTTTGATCATTTCCCAAGCCTATGGTAATCTATTTTGCTATGACATCTAGTGAGAGATGTTTTCCATTTCCATATTGTGATATTACTTTATTACACCCGAGAGATGTGAGTATCTAAACACTATTTGTGAAGTGCTAGTGTATGACCTCCGTGCTTGTCTTTGGTCTTTAGTGGAACGATTATTTGTTGTAATTACTTTTATATTAGTGTTAAATGACCCCTAACTTGTATTTTGACTAGAATAAAAGCGCATTTGCTTGAGGACAAGCAAATCTCAAGTGTAAAGGAAAATGATGAGGCGAAAAATGAACCATTTTTAGGGGGTCATTTAAGCCCAGAATTGAATTTATTTGATCAAATATTGCCCTAAATCGTTCCTTTTGTGATTTTAGGTACTTTGGGAGTGAATTCTGGAAAAGGAAGCATTTGGAGCATAAAAGTGAAGAAAACGGCAAAGACTTAATTTTCCATGCTGGGAACAGTACCTGACGGCGTCAAGAAGGAAAATGTGACGGCGTCAGGAGCAAAATCCATGACGACCCAGAGAAAACCTGAAGGCGTCAGATGAAGGGCGTCAAGAGTTATTTTGGTGACGGCCTGAAGATGGATTACACGTGATGGCGTCAGACCCAGATCTAGGCAGTCCGAGAACTTTATTGGCGGTGAGATGACGGCGTCAGAAATTTACTCTTGACGCCGTCACCTCACAAAATCTATATATACTTTTCTATTTTTCATTCAAAAAAGAGGAACTTGTGTGGAGAATACTAGGGTCGAACCTAATAAACCCTAGGTCGTTTGTAACAGTATTTTCAAGGGTTTTCACCCCTTGAAATCTTTCATGTTCAATTAAGATAAGTCCTCTTTCAATTCATTCAATATGTCTATGTGTTGTTTGAATATATCTTATGCTTGTCTTGATTACAACATGCTAGGCTAGATCTTTTGTGTGTTTGCTTGGATGTAATGAAACCTAGATGTTGATTATAGGTTGATTTCTTGTTTATAGTTGTAATGGATGAATGATTTCAATGTTAGGCTTAAGAAAACTGGCAGAACTCCATTGTGTAACTTGCTTGAACGTCTTAAGAAACATGAACCGATGTGTACTAGGTTTTTATGGTTGTATTCAATGCATGAGCGAATTCTAGTGATCCCATGTTAGGAGCTTCTTAGTCGGCTCGACATAGGAGTGAAGTAGGAGCTTATAGGATTGGGGAAGTAAGTACGCCACCCCATGAATGGTATTAAGGAATACAATCCGTCATCCATGCAACTGTAACAAGTAATTAACCTGTAAAAGATATCTAGGGAGTAGTGGAATCTAAGTAAACACCATTTTCCCATATATTGCTCACACCACTAGTTAATTTAGCCTATTTTCATTTTTATTATTTTATTTTGATTGCATCTTAGTAATTGGGTTAGTTGACTAGCAACTAATTCCGCCCACTCCTCTAAAAACCGAGATTTTAATTGCTTTTCTAAAAATATAAAAATACAAAAAGAATCATCCCTCACCTCTAGACCTAGTTTTTAGGCCTTCTAATCCTAGCGACACTATTCCTGAGTTGAACAATCAATCCCCCGGTACTTGTCACTATACTATACTACAACGATCAGGTACACTGCCTGGTGGGGGTTGTAAGCTTCTCGAGATCCCTCGAGAGGTAAAGCCTGGTGCAATTCCCACGCATCAATTTGATTGTTGCAAAGCCTACATTTCAGAACGAACATAACACGTCTCCTCTATATACGGTTTGTGTTACATCATAAAACTGACTGATTAAGTTTACACAGATGGATAACTGTATTAGTATTGTAGGACTAGAGGTGGCAATTAGCTTATTTAATTTTGATTTTTGAACTAGTAAAATTTGTTAGGTTTTATCTTTAACAGGTAAAGAAACGGGTTGAAAGCTGTCTACAAACTGTATCTTAATTATCACACTTTTCTGAAGTACCTTTTTCCGTTCTCAAACACTTTTGATGATTAGTGTAACAGTATAATACCTGTTTCATTATTCAACACACAAATTATATAGAAATATTACACACTACCTCCCATACTCTTTTAGTGGGTGTTTAGGATTGCTTATCTTTAGCTTATTTATCGCTTGTAAGCACTTTAAAATAAGCACCTCCCATGTGTTGATATAAAAGATTTCCTCACGTAATAAGAAAAATAAGACAACAAGCACCTACCAATCACAACACTTTGAAAGTGCTTATTTCCTTCCAAATATATAATATGCTATGCCAAACACCCTTTTAGTTTGTTCCCAAATAAATCTTCACTAAACAATGAATTAGCACATAAATCTTCGCTTATACATTCTCAAAACATTCTAAGTAGCACACTAACCCTATTATCTTAATCCTCCTAAAAAAAAAAAAAAAAAAAAAAAAAACTCATAACCCCTTTGAAACAAGCTTAACACATTTTAAGCTTTTTCAAAACACAATAAGCTCCTAACTAACCACCTTTTGCTTATAACTAGAAATAAAATCATAACTTATAAAAACAACTTATTTCAACTTTTAAGGGTTCAATAAGCTTTTTACCCAAACGCCCCATAAATAAGGGGAAAACTTGGTGGGTGTTTAACAAATCAGCAGAAGTAGATAATCTATAACTATAAATGTAATAAGCAATCTCAAAAAAGACAACTTATTTCATCCTCGAAGTGAAATTAACCCAAATTGAAATCAGATAACAAATCTGGAAACAAGAAAAGGAAACCCTAAAGAAAGGGAATTAATGAACCTTAATGTTGGAGAGTTTTTGAAATGAATAGACCGCTTAGCTTGTTTGGATTTTGGTTTTGGGGGCAAACGGGATTTTATTTCAAACTATTTTGTTTTCATTACAAAATTACGGGTCCCTCCCAAACAGTATTAGCATTATTTTCCCATGTTATTTTGCTAAAAAACACACATAGCATGTTTGGTTGGGGTGTATCATGTATGGGTTTAAATCTATGATTTGAAAGTCATTAATTTTGTTTGATTGGTTATTAGGCCACTACAATATATTGAGGATACCCAAATGTGAAAGTTTTCTCATATCTTATATGAGTGGATGATTTCATTATACCCTCCATTACCATTCCGCCCTATATCAACACCCATACCTATTGTGATTCATAGCAACAAACCAAACGCACCCTATATTTTAGGGCCCGTTTGGTATGATCATGGGATTAGAATATGATTTGTATTTCGTATAGAATTAAACGAAAGAAAAATGATTGATAATATTAGGGGTGCGTTTGGTTTGATACTTTGGAATGGGTTTTAAGGTTGATGTGACAAGAATGTGTTGTTTGGTTCATGCTTTTAATAAAAGGAATGATAGAAGGAATGAAATTTCATTCCACATCAATTTGGAAGGTTTTGGCAAAACTCATGGGACCCACCACTTTCTACTCTCACATATCATTTTTATATAAATTTTTAAATGGTATTTTTTTTACTATAATTTTATTATAAAATACATTTAATAAATATATGTTCTCTCTCCAAATCCTAAATCAAATCCAAATCCTAAACCAAATCCAAATCCTATTCCAAACCCACCTATAAACCAAATGAACCCTAATTTTGTTTGTTTTGTAAAATGTAATTGAAAATAGATTTTTATATAAATATTATTATATAGTAAAAGGGGCCATTTGCATATACAAATATGCACGTGAGTAGTTAGTTTGCTTTTGTCAGTAATCCTATACTTTTTGTCAGAAAATCATTGTTTAAAGGCTGGTTTTGTACAATACCAACAGGAAAGGTTTCAAAACCAATTTTGAAAGACACACCCGCATATCAAACGAATGTTTTCACTATGATAGTATTCCTTTAAATTAAATACCACACACCAAACGCACCTTTAGTATTTTGGTTGATGCTGATAAGAGAAGTAGAGAATGTGTCACATAAGAGAAGTAGACCAATGTAATATAAGAGCATAAGGCTACTTACAATGGGTCGGTCGACCATCAAGTCGCTAAGGTCGAAGTAGATCGCCACCACTGCTCATCATTCAGTCGGTGTGGGTCGAGTATGTAATTCGGTCAAGAACACAACCTTGGTCGTGTGTCTATTTCAAAACAAAATGCAACCACTTGTTTATATCCAAAAAGATAGATGTCGGTCACTTTATTGTGTCTAAAAGTCAGTTATAGGTCGCATGAGAGAGAAAGTTGAGATGGAAGGAACAATAAGTATCACAACTTAGCCATTTGGGGCCCACTAATGCCACATCAGCATTTCCAATTTCAACACTCACACCTCAAAATACCCTTCAAATATATTCGACTTTGCTTATGCAAATTGTTATGTACCAAAACCAAAGAATATCGTCGATGAGATTAGGGGTGTTCATCGGTTCGGTTCTCGGTTAATCGGTTTATTCGGTTCGGGTTGTTCGGTTAAAAAAATTTTTTTTGGTCATAACCGAAAACCGAACCGAACCGAAAATATCTATAACCGAACCGAAGTTCGGTTCGGTTATGGGTCAAAACCGAAAACCAAAATTTGTACTTGAATCACACTATTTATATTTTTTTAAAATTTAATTATATATATTTTTGGCAAAAAAATATTTCAAGAATAAAAAAGTGTTTTTTATATTAGTATAAAATTATAATGGATATTTTTTATATATAAAATTATATAAATATATATATATATATATATATATATATATATATATATATATATATATATATATATAAATTCGGTTTTCGGTTCGGTTTTCGTTTGAGATAACCAAACCCATATCCAAACCGAAAACCGAATTTTTAATTTGGTTCGGTTCGATTTTAACAAGTTCGGTTCGGTTATATGTTCGGTTCAATTTTTTTTGTTCAGTTCGATTCGGTTTTCGGTTTATTCGGTTTATTACCCGACCCATGAACACCCCTAGATGAGCTACAAAAAGAGAGCCCTCACAATATAGCCATTTGGGCCCAACCCACCAACATTTTTTTTTCTTTTCTTTCCAAAACAAACAAAATATTATTCATTCAAATAAAAATGCAAATTATATAAAACTAAATATATATATATATATATATATATATATATATATATATATATATATATATATATATATATATATATATATATATATATACTAGCTTTCTAAGCCCGCCCGATGGGCGGGCATGACTTATAAAATCGTTGGCATATTTTTCTATCGCGAAAGAAATGTGGTAATTAAACTGGCATATTAACAGGAAAGTTTAATTCATATTAATGTGTACTTACATGTATATTGGGAAATTTGATTGTCAAGAGTAGCAGATTCGTATTGATAACTTGATGGTGGTTGTGCATAATTGATAAATGAAAAAAGAAACAAATAAATATGAAAGTAAGTCGAAATTAATTGTAAAGAACAATGATATTGTAATTTACATGAAAATGAGGCACGCTCGACCACTCCATCTGTTCGCGAATAAGAATCGCCATTGCGCAAAGACGCAGTGGTACCTGTTCAAGAAATATGCTATAAATAAGGAAACCAAACCTGTGTGCTATAAAAGGGTTTCAATTCGTTTATGTGAACTTTATTGTGAAATGCCTCATGACATAGTTTAGAACCACCTATTGTTTTGTGAGGCATGCTAGGGCCACATAAAGTTTACACAAAAAATCACCACTCGCTGACATGTCAGCGGGTGACTGGTTTTTTTGTGAGATGTCTCGAACCTCAACAACATAGATCTAACTCGAAAAATGGTTGCAAATTATCACAAATATATTAAAAAACTATATATCAACAATTAAGCTTTTTAACATTTTGACATTTGTATTTCGAGTGTATACAACTATACCTCATCATCATACTTAATATATGTTATCCATCCATCTTCGTTCAACTTCTCTATATGGTAAACTCCTTCATTGATAAAAGTCTCGATTTCTTCCTTTTTCTTTCCTGTAAAATAAACAATAATTGTTAGCTTTGATAAATCAAGAATTAAATATTATAAAGGTAAAACCAAGTATTTTTTTTTGGAAAATTCCAATTGTAAGCCTAAAATCGAATTTTACATCATAATTGGGTCAATTTTCATACAAGTTCCAATGTTGGTCATGTGCGACGTTTGCTACTGTGCGACTCCATACATTGTGCGACACGTGGCATTACCCCACTATCATATCAACTATTTGCTGACCCCACTTTTATTTTGTTTTATTCGAATATGGTGTGCGACTGACGGCTGTGCTACTTGTACTAGTGTGCGACTGGCGGCACGCAATCTTTCTTAGATTGCATGGGGAAGGAACACAAGCCCACTTGTTTATTTTTTTTAATAATTTTTTTTTATTTTTCCACACTATGTTTTTTTGCACTTCTTCTTCCTGAACACAAGTAGTGTGTGTGTGATGCTCCCACTTTCAGTAACTGTTCATTTGTATAAGACTAATAATAATGATTGATAATAAGGTAATTTTTACTGTTTATATGTGAATATGTGCTTGTTTTTGTTGATTATTTCTATGATTTGATAGGCATTTATGTTCTAGATGTATTAATCCTCTTAGGTATTAAGATACCTTGATTTCCCATTATAAATAGTGAAACAACCTAACACAATGTTATCACTACTTTTCCGATCATCACCTACTACTTTTCCGATCATCAATTCCTTTCATAGTATCTGTCTAACTAAATCTGATAATGCCTTCAACAAATTTCCCATTTCATGACCGCCTAGCAGTAGAAGCTCGCTCCTTAAGCAGGGCTCGACAATTATTTGTCTACTTTGAGAGGCTCCGTGCAGCCAACCTCGCCGAGGAGGAAGAGCTGCGGACCTATGTGGAGGAGGCCCGACATAGAATAACAGAGATAGATCTGTACTTGTTTGAGCTCGGCCAGGTATTTGGCTCGACTGTGGCTGCCCATGGTCGTCGTATGCTCAGGCTTGCTCGCTATCAGGATGTGTCAAGAATACTCTTGTACACACGTGCAGCAGATGAGGCCCGATACTATGCCGATCTACTCAGGGAGTTTATTGGCAGTGTCTTGCGTCTTTAGGTGTTGGTGGGTAGGTCTAGGGTATGAATGTTTGGTAGTTAGGTCTAGGCTACTTTTGGGGATGTTGGTTTTACTTTGGCGTTTATGTATGGTTACTTAACGCGGTTTTCCAATGTACGCGTTAAGTTTTTATGTAAATATTAGTTTTTAATGGAAATTCAGTATTATCTATATATTGTTGGTTTTTGTGATACGTTGCGATAAATTTTGTTGTCTAATAATGTTGTTCTTTGTTTAGCAAATAAATGAAACACTATTGTGTTGTCTAATTGTGATATGTTGCGATAATGGAGATTGTGATGTATATGAAACACTAATGTAAGTTGTTCTTTGTTTAGCAAATAAATTGTGTTGTCTAATGTATGGTTTACCTTCTGAAGTTGTTATAACTTAGTAAAGGAAAAAGGTTATTTGATGCCAATACAAAGGAAAAAGATTATGAAATTGTTATAACTCAGTAAGGAATGAGGTTATTTGATCCTTGCTTCTGCTTCATTTTGAGCTTGTGGAATGGTGTTTAGATGTTGCGTGTTGTTGTTCAAAGTTGTCTTTGCTTCTATATGGTTGTTCTAAGTTGCATTGTTAGTACTTATGCTTGATTTTCAGATTGTGGATTGTTGTTTAGAGCTGCTTTGTGGTTGTTCTAAGTTGCAACCTTAGGTTAGTTTTCATATTGTTAGTGCTTCTTAGGTTTACTGAATTGCTTATCTCTGTCCAACTAGCTTATTTAGGACCCACCCATTTCAGTAGCTTGTTATACATTTTAATATCCCTTTTTATGCCTTAGTATAGCTTACAGATTTTAGTGTCCTTACTGACCCATTCTTGATTCCCTGTTACTATATTAGTGAATTCCCATCACGGTTGTGTTTGTGTATATCTTTGGTCTGCGCATCCTGCACGATTTTTTATTGGTGAATGGTTACTTTCATTTGTTGACATTTCTTTCAGTGTAATTAATTTAGGGATACTAACAGAAATTGTGGTTTATGGTAATTTGTATATCGTTTTTCTTTGTCAGCATTTTGTTTTTCTTTCACTTACCGGCTGTGTTTGTTTATTAATGTAGGGATACCTACAGAATTCGAAGGTCCATGTCAGAAGCAAAGTTCGATACTTTCCGTTAATCAAGGCAAGGTTAGATGAAAAGAGGCGTACTTTATTCAGGTCAACATGTTTTGGACCATGGTTAGATATAACTTATGTTGATAACGACGAGATGATTGTTCATCACATGTTGGAAAAGCAACTGAATTCCGATGATAAGCACTATGATCTCTCACTTGTTTATCATGTCAACGGACATCTTTTGCATTTTGGCCGTCGCGAGTTCCAGCTCATTACTGGTTTCAAATTTGGAACTCCTACTTTACATGGGTTTAGGACAGGTCCTTTGAATTTCCGTGATCGTGTTTTTCCGGACAAGATTGGTGAGCATTTACAAAACATTGATCTACTTGCGTTAATTGAGGATGACGAGGCTTTTTCCAAAATATCTGATGAAGACGCAATTCGTGCGTGCCTGTTGTTAGCCTTGGAGGTGATTTTTATGGGTCGTGAATTGATATCTGTAGTGGCTGATCCTTTAATTAGAATGGTTGATAGTTTACAAACATGGAACGATTTTCCTTGGGGGGGAACACATTTGGCGTATGTTGTATGATGTGATTTTGAATGTCAACTCATTTAAAAGGGATGCGTTTCATAAGGCAGTTAATATGAACCGTAAGTTTCAACCTTCTTATTCATTGGGAGGGTTTATTTTGCCATTCAAGGTTAGTAATTTCCCGTACCATTTTCGTACTTACATTATTTTGCACAAGTAACAACTTACAACTACATAAATTTGCTATTATTTCAGATTTGGATTTTAGAAGCATCTGTCCAGAGTGGCCGGTGGTGGACAAAGGCGCCTGATATTTTACCTAGAGCTGTAGCATGGACTAAGAAGGTTCCTTTTCAAGCAAATGTGAATTTGGGGGACCTTTTTCCAGAGGTATGTTGTATACGTAATATTCTGGTATTTTTATTCGATAATTGTCAACGACGTGTTACGGTTTTTAGTATTCAATGAAGTATTGACGTCAAACATATTAAGCTTCTGTTTGTGCATCGCCCTCATTTACGCTTTTATTGGTTTGTTAGGGTGAAAAAAGTAACTGTGAATTGTATCCATCAAGGACCGAGGGAGCGTCTGAATCGTTTAGGCGTAGTGTTAAGTTTTTTAATTGGTATGTGCCTAGACCACCGCCTGTTGCTGAAGTTGGGCTTGTTGAGGAGTATTTTCGTAAAAGAAGTGAAGCACAGAAAAAAATGCTAGCTGAAGATGCTGAGGAAGCTATGGAAAACCGTACGAATCTGCGTACTGTTTCTATCATGGAACGTGTTGAGATTATATAAGAAATGTGCGGAAGTTTGCTGAAGCTACCAGCTGAGGTTCAGAGTCTGAAAGGACGTGTCCACAAACTTGAATCTGTTATTCATGTATAATTTGTAATATAACATTATGTTAACATTCAGGTTGTTTATATTAAAAAATTATTGATGTCCAAATTCTTTCTTTTGTAGATTATGACTCGGAAAAGAAGGGCTGGAGATACGGTTCATGACTTGAACAAGGTCGAGCTTAATTTTGCGCAGGACAGCAAAAAAGTAAGTTCCCATGTTTTTTAATTCTGATTTCGTTGTTGGTAAAAGATTTTTGCGCTTACTTTGTGTTCCTTATCCTGTACTTGCATATGTTATAGGGTAGACTGGAATTTGGAAGTAACATTGAGACTGATCTTGCTAACGAGTATTGCACAAACTTAAATGACGACTTTCTGGAGTTGTTTGATGGGCCGATTCAACAAAAACAGAAATATGATGTGCGTGACCATCATGAGGCATGGCAGAAAGCATTTGGCACCGGTTTACAGGTTTGTACACCCTGAACTTGTAAAAAACTATATTTGCGACATAACGGTTTTTATTATAAGTTAAGACACATGTTAAATGTTTCAGGATGTAAAAGTTGAGGAGCTATCTGACGGAGATGTTGAACAGGTTTGTTTTTACATTCGCAGCAATAATGTAGTGCATTGTATTCTTTAGCATCGTGTGGTCATTTATAAGTTGTATTATGTTTTATCTTGTGAATTGTTGAAGGATGAATGGGTAATTTTGGATGATTGTGAGAAAGTTGATAAGCATGAGGCTGAGTTACGTAGGTTGGCTTCGGTTAGAGATGAAACTGTACGACTTAGACAGGAAGAGGCTAAAAGATTTATTGATGATGGGGTCATGAAACTGCCTCACATGAAACTTTGTTTAAATCGTCCTGGACCAAAGAAGAGGGAGTACAAATTTGTTTTGAGGCCGCCTTTCACGGGAGAGCTTCCGAAACATGTTATTCCTACTTTGGAAACACTTAAAAGTCAAAAGACTATTCGTGATCCTTTTATGCGTGAACTGTGTAGAGATGTCAAACCTTGGACAGAGGTACCACCTAACGCCTTATACATTATGTTACTCCATTATGTTTTATTCAGTTCCACAATATACTATGATAACTTAATGTAGATATTATTCTTGATATTTGCAGGAACTCAAAAGGACTCACAATAGTATCGACAATTTAATACTTGATCGTGAATTTCAGGACTTTTTAGATAATTCTTGGTTGCCTCGTTGCAAGTTTCCTTGGTGTAGTGATATTGTTGTCGATCGTCTTTTCTGGGAAAGTCTAGCTTGTGTTGACGAGAAACGATCTGGTTGGTTACGTGACGAGGTAAACTCGCATTTTAAATTTCCAAACCTGATAGATAACATTACCTGATTGTGCTTGACTGTGCTTAGTTGGTATTAAAACATGCTTAAAATTGGTGGCTTATTTATTGAAATTCGTAGTTGCTTAATATTTAATTTTCACTGTCAAATAGCATTAGTAGTGATGTTGGTAATTAGTGGTTTAAGTTTGTTGTTCTGAGTTAATTTAGGTCTATTAAACCATATTAAGGTCCTGCAAATCATTATCATTTCATAACAGTTTCTTTAGTGTGGCTTAGAACATTTGAACCATAAAAAACAGGTCCCATTTGTAAAAAAGTCAAAATGCCTTTTGATTTGATCTCACTTGTTAACGGTTGAAGGTTTTAAGCCCAAATCGCATAAAATCATTTCACAAGTAGTTGTTTTAGCATAATTTAGTCTTACTATTGCCTAGTATACCATAATCAGTGCTTAAATCAAGTTAGAGTTTCACAAAAGTCAAGTTAGCTCATCAATTTAAAAGTCAAAATTTCATAAGTTTTCAGAAAACCCATTTTTTGAGTGATTTATCTAGAATTTTGTGGAGTGATTCAGGTATTAACATTTTTGGAGGTTAAAGTCTGTTACCTAAGCTTCAATAATATGTGTTCAATTTACTTTTGGGATATTTATTGTAGCTTATGCAACAGCTTATTTGAAGCTGCAGGGCAAGTGCATGCCCTGTGCACCAGGATTTGACCAATTTTCCAAGGTCTCCCTTGTGTTCACCTGTGGACCTGACACCCTATCCCTTAGCTTTTTAGGAAGCCTTCCACCTCAGCTTATTGGGAGATTGCTTATTTTGGTTCTCTGCTCATTTGACCATAGCTTAATTGACCTACCTTTTGACATGTTCTCAGAAGCATAACCTGAACACTCAGGTTTTTCACCCAAGTTCCATACCTCACCCACTGCTCAACAATAAACCTGTTAGATAACATAACCTGATACATATTGTTTGACATTTTTTTATAACGACATGCAGCACATTGATATTTGGGTGATGTATATGTGGCACTTTAGACCTAATAATGCCGATTGGTGCATGGTTAGTTGTTACTTCTTGACAATTCTCCTTCAAGGTTTGATGCCACTGTTTTATGCGACTAACGAAGTATACGACTGTGCATGGTCTGATGTTGAGCGGGTACGTGTATGGATTGAACCTTTAAACATTTAAATCAGTATACTACTCGTTATACTCATTTTTCTTAATAAAATATTCAGGTGTTCATCCCTATAAATGAACCTTTCACCCATTGGTCACTTGCTGTGTTTTACATACAAACCGGGGAGGTGGTATTTTATGACAGTGGTGAAACATATGAAGTTGAATATCGTGAGTGGTATTTCAAGATGAGGAGGTGTCTAAGGGAAAAGCTTCCTTTAATACTTAAGGAGACAGGTGTATTTGCAAAGAAAGGAATCGACCCAACTAGCTACCGTATAAATTTTCGCCACGTAACTCACATCCCCAAGCAGGGTGGTGTTTTCGGTGACTGTGGCATCTTTCTATGCATTTTCCTATACAGGTAATTAACATCTTTTTCTACCATGTATCACACTTATTGGTATGACTTTTCTATAATGTCAAATGTAACTGGTTGGTTATTACTATACAGGTTGGCTTACGGGATCCCTCTGGTTATGGATGACTCTCTTCAAACAACACTGGCATACAGAGAGGCGTTGATTCGTTTCTACTTCAAGCACAAGATCTCCGAAATTGAATGTGTCCACTAAGTTGTAATGCCATGACACTGTTGTTTAAGTTCCCTTTATATGTGTTTGTGTTTTAGTGACGATGGTACTTTAAGCGTTATGTGTTGGTATCTAATGTAACCATGACTAAAGATTGGTTTACTCCAATCATTTTGCTACTTAATGTATGATGTGGTTACATTCCCTATTATTTAAGTTGTTCACAGTTTATACAGGAAAACCGAAACATTGTATTATGAAAACATTAATATGAACTGTTCTTTCATAACATATTATGTTAAAACCAACAACATAATATAACTTGGACATTATTTTTGGCCATTCTTAACCTAAGGGTCTGCCAAATTAACCGGGTCATTGTCAAACGGCATTGATCGTTGTGACCCCTGTGAGCTAACACGTCGGTTTTGGGACCTTCCATTTTGAGTCCCCCACTACTTCTTTGTGTACCTCCGCTTGATGACTTGCCACCCCTCTTCTACACAAGTAACATTTGATTAAGCACATTACTTATTTGTATTTTAGCAATAAATTACTATAAATAAATAACAAATTACCTTTTTCGCATCAACGGTTGTTTGCACGTAGCTCGGTTGTGGCCAACTACACCGCACCTCCCACACGTCGGGACCTGATTCTGTCTTTGTTTTTTGGTCTTCCGGCTGGTCTCTTATCCATAATTGGTGGTTCTACTACCTGAATATTGTCTGGTGTTTCCCATGTAGAAACGTCACCAGTCGGAAATATCAAAGGTTCGTATGTAGCCTTTAAAGTTGTTTTCATAAACCAGTTTTTTGCCAATTGAGTAGAATCAGTTAAGCCAAGTACCCTACCCGCGGCTATAGCATGGCCACATGGCAAACCTGAAAGTTGCCATTTGCGACAACTGCAACTACGTTCCGTTATCCGGACTACGTGAGTCCTTACTCGATCATAAACTTGGTATACTTCTCCATGCTCAATGCCATTGACAACCCAGCTCGCACTCTTCAACATCCTGTCCTGAACTTTTGCAGCAGCCCAGTCACTCAGTTCCCCTTGCACAGCATCTACAAAAAAAAAAAAAAAAAAAAAAAAAAAAAAAAAAAAAAAAAAAAAAAAAAAAAAAACAATAGTAAAATAATAAAATTCACTAATTAAAATATGTGCTTAATTTATAATAAAATATATATAAAAAATTAACCTTCATAAAGTTGACGTCGTTTGAAATACCAGTTTTGTATAAGCGCTCAATACCATTCCATTAGCATCGTAATTGGGACTCTTCGAACTTGTCTCGTGAGGGCATTTATTGACTCAGCACTATTGGTAGTCATGTAATTATATCGATTTCCAGGACAATATGCCCTAGACCAGTTGCTAACACCCGCTTCGATTAGCTTGTTGTAAGCTTCAATCCTAAAACCGGCTAGATTGTTCAACTCTCTATGAAACTCTTGAGTCGTGTAAACTTTACATAACTTCCAATACAACTTCCTAACTTTTTTCCCTTTTAAGTTGCAATTCATCATCAAATGCCTACAGCAACAACCATGAAATGCGTTCGGGAAAACAGTACGACATGCTAACTGTATGGCCGGGTGTCTATCTGAAATTATTGCCAAACCCGGGACGTCACCGATGCATTCGCGCAAATTTTCCAAAAACCAAGTCCACGACCTACCTGTCTCACCTTGGGACACCCCGGTTGCAAGAGGAATAATTTGGTTATTCCCATCCATTCCAACAGCCAGCAAATTTGTTCCAAGATACCGACCTTTAAGATGAGCTGCGTCTATGATAATCAATGGGCGGATATGCTCTTGCAACAAACTTTGTATCTGTAAAGAAAATTAAAGTTTACTATGTATATGTATATAAGATATCAAATTAAATGTACGTGTCAACAAAATATGATTACCGAAACACCAATGCCCATAAAAAAACATTTCAAATCGGTCTTCAGCGTCAGTCAGAAGATTTGTTGCCCACCCCTCGTTTGTCAAATGTAAATTGTGACAAAAATAGGGTAATTGTGCAAAAGAATTTTTCGGGCAGCCATTCAGAGTCTAGAACGCTATATTTCTTCCTCTCCAAGCCTTCTTGTAAGTAATATCTCAATTGTAATCAACTTTCATGTCTTGCACAATGTCCTTTGCCTTGTACACCCGATTACTATCACGTATTTTCGGTACAAGCAAATGCCCCAACAATTTTGATGTTGCATTACGATGATTTGGAATTAATTTCGTTCTTGAACATGTGTGATTCCCTCTAACCGTTCGTATTTCCCATTCGGAACTGCCATCAACTTTAGACGTAATTATTACCCAATCACATCCTTCATGTACACACTTCACATCATACCTATACTTATCTGATTTTCTAGGCTTATATTCAAATCCATGTACTAGTGATTGTTCACCTATTTCATGCATGCACTCTTCTTTAGAATAAAATTTTCTCCCGGGAATTAAACCAAATGAGTTGTTGTCGGTGATGGTTTTGGGTGGTTTGACTTGAAGTTTAGGTGGGTCAGGTGGTGTCGGCATATATGTAAACGTATTACGTTTCCATTTTGGCTCGGAATAGTCATTCGGAATATGGTGAATGTTATTTGGAAAATATTCTTTTTTTGCTTTTTTGGGTGTGTTTTCAAAATCATTGCCAACACCATGGTAAACTTCAGGAGAGAAATTTAGATCAAAATCTAACGGCGTTGTCAAAGAAGGAGTTACCTTTGGTGGTTTGAGAGTCTTTGTGACAAACAAATATTGCAAAACAGACTGATTCTTGCATATCTCGTGAAAGTAAAAATCCACGTCATCATCATCAATTATGTGGACATACTTTTTCCGAATATTATACGTTAGACGAACATCGAATTCACGACTGATGTTGAGTTTTCGTTTCACATTAGATAATAGGTTTTGGTAGGTTGTATTTTGAGAAAGTGACACACCATATGTTAATTCTTCCTCTAACATAACTAGCAAAAAACTAATCTTGGGCTGAGATGTACTAGCCATCAGTGTGTTTTTTAGTTTTTTCGTTATATTATGTAAAACAATATATGTAGGAAAAAAATTTTATAAGTCGCACACTAGTCAGTGAAGTCGCACAGTCGAACAATAGAGTAATGATGTTACAATTTAAGTTTAAACCTGCCAAAATTAAAGTCTAGTCACGTCATTCAACCTAACATGCATTAACCCTCATTAAATGTCCACAGTCAGTTCAAGTAGCACAGTCGCACACTTCAAGTAGCACAGTCGCACACTTCAATTGTTAATAGGTGTGCAAATCTAGAAAATATATTGTATTAAAGTCATGTCTTATGTCAATCATGTCAATCAATTAGTTCACCAACAACCAAAATTTAATGCATACAACTATTTAATGCTTGTAAACTATTAGCACAGTCGCACACTAGTGGAATCGTGTATATATATGTATATATGTAGTATTTTTACTAATTATAAACAAATTAATATCCAAAATTGACTATGAGTTCACTGACAAACGATGACACGCCAACTAGTAATGACCCTGGGGGACTTACTCTACAAGAGGACATTTTATGGAAATTAGAAGAGGAACGGTTAAGGCAAGCCTTCGAAGAAAATAATAAAATACAAAGGGAATCGGAAGAAAGCTTTAGGAAAAAGGTAGAGGACGAAGAACATCAAACACGACTAGACAAAGAAGCTGCAGCATCAATTTTAGCAGAAGAAGCAACGAATGAACGGGAATGGCTGGCAAATATAAAGAAAGAACAAGATGAAGAAAATGAGTTTTTTTTTGGAATTTGGTTGTTATCCATATCAGGTATTTGAAACGGATTCTGAATATGAAACCGACTAGTTTGTTTGTATTACATTTGAGTTTATGAAATTAAAAAGGTTGTTGCATTTTCCGCAATTTCTAGTAGCACGGTAGCACACTTATAAACAGTCGCACATTGGTTACCACCTACCTTGAACACTATTTACCTTTTTGGGTACTATAAATAGTGTGTACATAGTGTATGGCAACTACATCAACTTAAAAATCACACACACATGCTAAATTTCCTTGTTCATCATGAATAATGCTTGCAACCATTGCGGAGCTGCGACAACGATTACCACGTCATGGACAGATCGTAATCCGGGTCGTCGTTTTCGGCTATGTCCTAACTGTGTTTTTAGCCGTTGGTACGACCCGCCGATGTGCGCCCGATCTGTTGTTATCATACCCGGGTTGTTGAGAAGGATAAATAACCTTCAAGAAACTTCAATGCAGAATGCAAGCAATGCACAAAGAATGAAAGTTCTTTTGTATTTTTCATGGTTCTTCTTTATTATGTATTTTGTTTTGAATTAGTCATAAGTGTCTTGGTAGAAGTATTCAAGTTATGTTTAAGCTTTCTAATGTACTAATGTTTGGTTGATTTCTAATGTACTCATTTTGACTACCTAATGGTGTAATGAATTACTAACATCTTCTTTGCTGCATGTGGTTGGTATTGGTATATTACCAATGTTAAAGTTAAGCATGTCTAAATAAATACCCAGGAATACACAATAACAACGAATTGATGAAATTGAAGTTCAAACACAAATAGTTTCAAAGTCAATAACATAAAATACTGAAAATGGAATACAAAGACACTGAGTTTTCATGTTTAATAGTTAATAACATAAACCTACACACATGGTTTCAAAGTAAATGACATAAAGCACTGGAAACATAAAGGGATTGTTTTTTGTAATTCAACTCTAACATTCACAGTTACTTTAGATAAGGATTAGGCACGATCATCTTGTACTTCCAATAGAAAGATGTGAGTTGCTCACGATACGCTAAAGCTACCTCAACGGGATCACTTGCAGCCAGCGATAAGTGATGTGTTAACCTGTATAGGAATATGCAAACCCACACGCCACAGTCACCGTATGTAGGACCTTGTATCGGCAGATTCTGCGCCCACCTAAAGGTTATACAATACGTCGAGTGGTCAATGTTCTTCCTCTCTAGGACCTCACTTTCATACAGGTACAATGGGAGATGCTCAGCAAGAACATTCATCCAGTTCTCCCACCACGGTCGTGCCTCTTCATCTGGATTATCTGGTCCACCAAGGCTGTCATATAAGGTTATGACACCGGAACGAATATCAAGTTCTGCTAAAACCTAATGAACGTCTGTTTCGTTCACCGGGAAATAAACCTACAATTACATGAAACAAAAGTAAAAGTCATTTTCCAACAGCATCTACATTTAAAATAACATGAAATCCTATCCTAACAAATCGTATCATAGAACACAGTAAAGCCTACTGAACCGCACAGTGAATTCGGCCTAATCTAAGCTACTCACAAATGAATTCAAACTGAACGCGGCCTATGCATCTAGCATGATACACCAAATAGACTGGAATAGGAATTGTTACCTTCTGCACAGATTCCGCAAACCAAGGTACACCGTAAGTAACCCCGTCAGCATAATACAAAGGCATTTCACGATTCAAGATGACGGTGCTGAAGAATGGGCTAACGGCAACCCAATCGGCATTGTGCGGTCTGAAGTGCATCATATACAAGACCCACAGTTCTATGTGCTAGAAAATAGAAAATTGAAAAATTAATCTACAAGATTTGTAATATAAAAGATTTAGGCCAACCGATAAGCAGTTTAAAAAGAGCTTATTTATAAGCAATAGTTGACTAAGTTGACACAAACTTTGACCAACTGTGTTTTTGACTAAATGAAGCTTAATGGGACAGAACTTAGGCCAATTGATAACTAAATAACACAGATAATGGCTCAAACAATTGGAATAAGCACTTAGTGAATAAGCAATACTCAAACAGATGAAGAAAATAGCAAATGCTCAATGGAAACAGTAACTATAGGTATACTGGAACTAAAATGAACAACTAAGCAGTCCCAAAAAGCTTAGAAGTAAAAGCCAATGGGAGCAAAAGTCTTACTAACCAACTGAGTCTACAAATAAACCAATAGAAGTGATGCTAGATCCAATTTACCTACCTAAAAGCCACCTAGATATACACTAAAAACTGATGGATCAGGGGATATAGCAGCTTAAAGAAGCAACTTACAAGATATTTTCCAATAAGTAAATGAGACTCAATTTGAAATTTTCTTATTGATTATAACTCACAAGCTGAAAAGGTAAATTGAATTTTAATGTTATATCCTACTGTTTTTAAGTTCAACTAAGCCTAAATTAAACCTAAGTGACTTAACTAATCCAAACACAACCTCTGTAATACAGCCTATATCAGCAAACCTCACTTATCCAAACACCCCTTAAGTAACTGATGCAACTAAACCAAAACAGCAAACCAATGTAATATCAATCCAAACCACAACTACTGTACTACTAGTGGAATCGTGTAACCATACATGAACCAAATCTCACAGATCTCATATTTCAAGCATTTACAAACTATAATATGAATATCAAAATGACATACCGCATCCGACAGCCAACCTTTCCTATTTCCATCTTTGCACAACAAAGCTGCCCAAAACGTCCAGTCCACCACATTATCTGACCAAGGAAATGAGTAGAAAAGGTCCTTCTGTGTACGCAACACCAAGTTTATATCTCTAAAAGTGTTCACTCGGTTTGGTGGCGAGAATTTAGGACTAGTCAGATCCTGAAAGTTTTTGTATAAAGTATTATTGAATAACAATTATGGAAAAACAATTTGAATCTTTAATTAAATCACAATGTTTGTACCTCATTCCATGGTTGTAGTTCAATCTCCTTTCCGTCAGCGCCCAGCAAAGTCTTCAATGTGTTTTTATACACCTTTTGCTTGCGCTTCCTTCGGACTCTGGGTGTAGTTGGTGGTGGTTCGGTAAAAGGATGTTGTAGGTACACACTCTTCTTCCTTTCACGAGCAAATGGAACCTGAACAGTTTTAACCTTCTGATGGTCTTTAACAGCGTTACCAATTTCGACAACCGGCATGTCATCGTCAACTTTCAACATGTTCACCTGATTATCCCTTTCCATATCACCTACCCCCTGACTAGTTTCCTGAAAACAAAGTATGCCAATGCAAAGGAGATATAGTAAAGAATTTTAACCGATCAGTGGATATAAAAAGACTAAATTATCGATAACCTAAAACTATTTACCGTATAATTACCGGAGGAGGGGTGAAACTAATCATGTCCATCAAAGCTTCTACTGCTACCAACCCTTCACTAGGCGATGAACATATATGTTGAACTTCTTCATCCACATGCATCATTTCATCAGCGTTATTATCCTTGACATCAATACAAAAAATAATCATTAATTAAATAATAAGAAAAGATATTATATAAAAGTAAATAAAAACAATTATGTTAGTTAGTGTCACACCTGTGAAGCATGAAGTCCGGGAACACCATCGGTAGTAACATTTGTTACAAACTTATCAACACATACCGTCTTGCTTTCCAAACCATTATCACCATCAACTTGGTTGATCACACAATTGTTCACCCCATTCGTCCCAGTTTCGAATACTCTCCCTGCATTACATTCGTCAACCAAATCAGGCTTGTGTTTGTTAAGACTCTCGTCGACCAAATCATGCTTGTGTTTCTTAAGACTCTCGTCGACCAAATCATTCTTGTCTTTTTTAAGACTCTCATAAGCATCTTTAAAAGTATTGCTAACACTAACAGAAACATCAACCAAGTTATGGTTGTTCACAGAATCTGAAAAATCCACCGGTGCGTCCGACTTTTTCCTAACCCCACCACCATTATGTTTGTTTAAAACATACTCAGCACCCACAGGTACATCAACCAAATTGTTACATCCGGTTTCACAACTCTTGACACCATTACTAGCAATTACCGAATTTTGACCACCCGTTACAGCTTCACCAATCTTAAGCCCTATGCTTTCAGCTTTCTGAACCACTGTAGGAACAATCTGAGGTTTCAGGAGTTCTTCAATTGCAGTCAATCGAGTACTGATAGCTTTGTAGTTTGTCAATTCGCGTTCCATATCTGCCAACTTCTTTACAAGTTCTGATTTGCTCATACCATTCAACCCTTGATCACCAACCTCCGCATTCACCTCTTCTTCCTCCTCAGTATCTTCCTCAACAGGTTTACAAGTTCTGGCATGCATTTCATGCTTAACCTCTTTGATAACTTCCTGTTTAACACGTTTGGTAACAAATGTATGGCAAATCCTTGGAGTAAATTTTCGGCGTGCCATTGGTTTTGGAGTTTGGATGTTTGATGTCTCAAGTTGTTGGAAAAACTCAATACTAGATCGCCACCAAAGTGATTGGTTTTCAATAGATGTCGGCATGAGTTTGTTAAGAGGTTTGGTTGAATAAAATAAACGGTTGTAGTCAGATTTGGTAAACTTTGCATTATCACTCCAAGCTACACTGCGGGGAATAACATTATCTTCTTTTTTCCACCATAACCTTGAGTTAGGAAAGCTTTCCAATACAAAAATCTGCAAACATAACAACAAAGGAGTGAAAGACAATTATTAAAAACCAAATAAAAACTATAAAAAATTTAAACTTAAAACTATATAAATTGCTGTTATGCTATGTAGGGACAATATCAACATTTGGCCAAATTGGGTAAAAAAAATACATTAATACACCCTAAAAAGTAGACCCTAATAATCAGATTTGAAAATGAGCAGTTTGAATAACAGCTTAGTAATAAGCACTTTCAAGCAATTTTATTCAACCAAAAGATCACGATAGGCACACTCAATTTAAAAAAAAAAAAAAAATTAAACTACACTAATCTAAAAACATAAAAAACAAAATGGTTATTTAATCTAAACTACTATTCTTATAACAAACACCCCCTTAACTTGATAATTTGGCGTTTTAATCTACCCAACACTAATTTGGTTTAAAGTTTTTGAATACAAGTACATCATCGCTAAACTAGGTAAAAGGCTAATACAACATAAATTGAACAGCAGTCAACCTCAATACACAAATCTAAACTATGTTTCTATATTATACAAACTTTAGCTACAATTGAAAGGATCAAAACATTTGCATGTCACTTAAATAGTATATATACTAACCTTCAAAGCAAACACAAATCCATACAGCGAATATGTAGCGGTGTATGAGGGACCCACTTTCATGTATTCTTCCAAATGCGTCTTTCTTTTCTTTGAAACAACATTGTAAACCCTGTCGTGAAATTCCCTCCACATATATTCCCCCCAAGGAAATGCATCCCACACATAAAAATCATCAACTAGGCAAAGTATCTCGTTTGACATTACATGCCTAAGCTCTTGACCCATCAACACATATTCTAGTACTAACAGCAGACATAGATGCACGACATCCTCATTTGACATTTTATTAAAAGTTTCACTTTGCAGAACCCTGATAAGATCAAAACCCTTTATTCTTTCAATACCCGGAAAAACACGCTCACAAAAACCAGACACTGATTCCTCCAAATGTTTTAAACAGATTTTGCCAAATCTTAAACCAGTCATTAAACAAAACTCTCTCCTACCAAACTATAGTCTATGTTTATCTATCTCAAAATACATGGGGGTTTCGAAGCTAGGGTTATCAATATGTTTTTGATGTTGAAGCATAAAATTCAGAACATGGTTATCATGGTCTTCTAATTTTAAATCCAACCATGGGCCCAAAACAGTGTTTCTAAACATGGCATATCGATCCTCATTAAATGCCAACTTACCCTTAATGGTTGTAATTAAGTACAACCTACATCGGACAGTAACTTTCGCATTATAGACCTACATAAACAAAAAAAAAACAAAATTAAAAACCAATTAACATTAAAAATTAATTTTAACAATAACAAACAACAATTTACGTTTAAGTTTCAGAATAATCACCAGTAACGAAATCTACAATTGCAACCCAAAATCATATCACGCTTCTAAACTTTAACTACCCGATGAATAGTAACTAATCTAAATTCTACTAACTAACTACAAAAACAATACCCGATCCCACTAGTCTCGGCCGTGAGATATAATGTACACAGAAAGACCCGGCTTAGAAATTCTATTAACTAAATATGCATTAAATGTTAGCTAATCAAGAATCTATAAACAAACACATAACTTAGAATACTACAACTACAACAAACATCCTAATCATGCTTAAACTATAAATACCCCATTAATATTCACTAATCGCAATTTAAACATCTTAAGATGGCCAGGGAAAAGTTTAGAAACGTCCACATGAATACTTATTAAGGCGTGCACATCATAGTCACAAAAGCTCGACTTTCTATATACTAAATACAATCAACATCATCAATTAAAAAGATACCCTTATTCAAAAGCTAAACACTCATTGCCAAACAAACATTATATTCTAAAACGCTAAAAGCTAATAATCGCTCCAAATGTTGTCACAAAACACATCTAAAATTAATTTTAACAATAACAAACAACAATTTACGAATTTTTAAAAACAAATTAACATTAAAAAACACCAGAATTAAAAATAAGAGGAACGATTAACCTAAAAAATTATTTCAACACTAACAAAAAAAATAATTACGAATTTTATAAACCAATTAACATTAAAAATGCATTTATAAACAAAAAAACAACAAAATTAAGAATCATACAAACGATTAACCTAAAAAATAATTTCAAACACTAAAAAAAAATTACGAATTTTATAAACCAATTAACATTAACAATGCCTTTTTAAATTAAAAACAACCAAAATTAGGAATCATAGAAACGTACGCTTTGCCGTCTCCACGTCTCTTGTACCAGTTCTTGTTCTTCTTCATGTTCAGGATTCGCCTAAATCAAGTAAATACACAAAATTATATTAAAATATAACCACAAAAATCGTAACACCAACCGGGTAAAAATCATAAAATGTTAACTCACGGTTTGACGTCTCTTCTTCTCCATGTAAAAATCATAAAATCGTAACACCAATTGGTATAGATCTGCCAATGTGTGTATTTTTTGTGTGTGTTTTTGTGTGTGTTTTTTTAGATCTAGGTTTTGAAAAGTATGAATAGTATTAGCGCGATAATCGAGAAGTTAAATTATTATAAAACTTAGAATAGTAAAAATATTATTATTAAACGGTTTGTGTTCCTTCCCATGCAATCTAAGAAAGATTGCGTGCCGCCAGTCGCACACTAGTACAAGTAGCACAGCCGTCAGTCGCACACCATATTCGAATAAAACAAAATAGAAGTGGGGTCAGCAAATAGTTGATATGATAGTGGGGTAATGCCACGTGTCGCACAATGTATGGAGTCGCACAGTAGCAAACGTCGCACATGACCAAAATTTGAACTTGTATGAAAATTGACTCAATTGTGATGTAAAATTCGATTTTAGGCTTACAATTGGAATTTACCTTTGGCTTGAGAAATCTTATCAACCCAATTCCAGTGTGTTACCTAGCACTTTAGTAAGCATCTCACGGTTTTCTTAAAATATATTCTTGCAAACTATTCAACCAACATAACTTTTATTTTTACCAATCCGCACTACTTGTGATTCCACACTTATTTTCTCAAATACAGATTTATGTACAACCCTTTGTTAAGTTCAGAAGTAGATCGCAATAGAAAAATATTAATATTATTAGTGACACTTACCTCCAAGAAGCGATGCTCGCTGCGTTAAACCAAACAACATAAAATAAGAACTTGGAGGTTCCTGCAGCTCGTTATAGACACAACCAATGTAATACTCCATTTCTTGTCATTCAGTTGCATAGGCATAATGAACTTTCCTATAATCCATGTAATCACAACAATGATGAAGGACCTATATACTTATCTTAGTTTTTCTACAGTAGACTTATAATTTGATCAAATTCAATAATAAGGATTGTAAATCTACTTGACTTCCTAAAATTCAAAATCAACGAATTCTTTCTTTCCTAAAATGTATTAGTAAAAAAATGTTGTTCACCTTTATCGTGTCCTTCATGTCATTCCACGCAATAGAAGCACCACAAATTCTTTCTTGCCACCACTGTTATTAATGCAATGACATGTTTTTTAGATCAGTTGCAACATGTAAATCATGGACTAATGCATTCAGAAACTTTAAAATCAACGAATAACTGCATTTTGATACTAAGCTCCTACATAAAATACTACCACGATGCAAAGTAAAGATGTGCATACATGTTCACAGTATACATCTAACAACAAATTTCCTTCGCTATTACAAAGTGAAAGCTGGGCGGCTCAGGTAGCGGGTCAAATGGGTCTAAGGGGAAAGCGGGCCGTTTATGAAAACAGGTGAGGTAATCCCCAAGTCATATATGAAAATGGGTCAGATGAGTTCAGGTCAGCCCATTACTTTTCTCCTAATTCTTATTACATGTTTAATTAACAAAAAGTACATCAACTAACCACAAACAGTAATATATTATAGTCTATTCAGAAACAATGACCGCGTAAGACTTTGCCCGAAAAAAACAACCCTGCTGCTTTTGATTCTTTACAATTGTATGATATCATGAATCAAATATCGTATAACCAAGAAAATATTCGGGAATGTTTGGATGCACTTTCAAAGTTAATTAGATAATCATATGCTTAAAGATAGGGATAGATAGCTAACGCTTATATCAAAAATCGGTTTTCTAATGGCAATTCT
Source organism: Artemisia argyi (assembly GCA_030686995.1). Classification (NCBI taxonomy): domain Eukaryota; kingdom Viridiplantae; phylum Streptophyta; class Magnoliopsida; order Asterales; family Asteraceae; genus Artemisia; species Artemisia argyi. The sequence goes on from CM060698.1 coordinate 40,768,097, forward strand.
TAATATATTTATGAATATATAACTATGCAGGGCGTTGAACATAAACATTCAGAGAATCATAATCATAGTAACTTTTACAATACCTAAATTGCCAACTGTGGTTGTACATGAACATTCAGTGGCGTTGTTTCCATGAGTTATGCGCTCAATATTCTTCTTACTTTTGAAACATTATCTAGGGAAACAAACATCCATGAAAAACTATCATCAAAACTGTAAATGTACAAAACCGGGGATCTAAGCAAATGCCGCAAAAGTAGGCCATGGTAAGTTAGAAAAATAATCCAAAAAAGAATAAAGTTATCAAAAACCATATATGTAAGCCATTTAAAGAATGCATACCATTCTCAACCAAGTTCCATAGTTTGACCAGTTACCGATACAAAGATAAGGCCATCAGTCTGCGAAGCTTGAAGATTAAGACCTCTCATCGCATCATCAGCGATAGTGCCATAAGGTAACTCCATACAAATATCCCACGACGGAATATGAAGGGAAGCAACTTAGTTCTCTTTATACCTGCAGTAGCAACCCGAGAAGATGTATCTGTAAGTTATCGCCCTCCCCTATGTTAACAATTCCATAATTCAAAAGTTCATTCTTTTAGAATCACTGTCTGAAACATCAGAAATTTGGTACAGTAACTTATGATGTTGCATTCGTACTTCGTAAAATTAAACATAAAACACAAACTAATAAATATTAATCCACTTTTAATATCACTTTTAAGAAGAGTCTTATTAGTTAAGATTAATTGATAATATCACTGCTACGGCAACCACATAACTCACACTATAAAGACTAATGACCGATTCCTATACCCACTCACCTGAAAATTTTCCAAGTTAAGCGTAAGGTATTTGACACTATGGATCTGTTGAAGTAGATCAAAAATTGTATGAGCATGTGGCTTGTTTGGCTTATAATAACACGCTTTGAATAATACATAAATCCACATTCTCCAAAGACATAACCCGTATGAAGAAAACCGAAACCAATGAGATTGCAGACCTTCAAAGCACAGGGACACAAGCTCAGGTGCAGAAATCAGATGCAATCCTTGCCAATTTCTAACAGTGAGATCCTTCAATTGAGGCGCAACCACAACCTGAACCTGTTTTTAACATATGAACTGTTGTGTATTAATAATATATCAACAAAGAAAATGCTTAGATTAAGAATATGCAGATATCAAGATTCTCTTTAATGGTGTATCACGCCCAACAAAAACAAACCCTAATATGAGTCAATTTGTCGAATTATAAACCCAATTTTTGGTTAGTGAAAATAAACAATTCGAGAGAATACAATTCAGGTGCATGGAACAGGCTAATTAACAAGTTCATGGTGTACGTGATAAATAAATAAGTTGTATTTCATCAAGTTTATGAGTGTATCATACCTGGTAAAACTTATTAGTGATGACACCAAAATATGTTGGTGGCAAAGAGCTGATATTAGGAACCTACTTAGAAGCCTGCAAGAGAGAATATAACACAAGCTAAAAACAGCTGATAATTAATGTGTCCACAAAAGAATATGTGGTTTCAAGTCAAGTTTGTACTCGACCAAGTTTTTGCTGCAGTAAAATGACCAAAGCAAGGTTAGCTCAATTACTGACATCCTTCCCTAACAAAGAACTAACTTTAGTAGGTATATTATCCTGTGTGTCAATTTCTGCAAAACTCACAAATAACATGGTTTGTGATTCACAATTATGGAGAGAATCAAACAGTCAAATATTATCAAACAATGACCTGCATTCACCACCCGTGGATAAATGAAAAATATATAGAGAATTCCACTGCATATATGACCAAAGGATTTTATGAGTTATACATCTATCTGTATCCAAACTGTATTAAATTAGTAATAGTTAAGCGGTTAAAAGTATATCTTAAAAAATTAAACTTGACTTCTTAATTTACAAATGAGACGTAATTTCCGCTCCAAACTTGTGCCTTAACCAGGGCAAGAAGTCATTAAACTTGTTGTCTACCGGCTGTGGTGCCTGAATCAGTAATTTAATCGAACATTGGTGTGCGCTGAAGAAACAAAGACCTCAGTTGACTGAGTTTATTTTAATGTGTGTAATCCCCTTTTGACAATGTGGAAGGCTGCTCTTCTCAAAGTCGATTTTGTATAAAACTACAAAGTAGAAAATAAGAGCCACTAATGACCAATATCATAACTGAAATCACCATATTCAAAAGGCAAATAGTACATATGGCACAAACCTCAAACCTTCTGCTCCATGAAAAAACTCCCTTGCTCCATGAAAAATCTCTTTCGCCCCATTTCTTGCCATTTGAACCTTGATGAAGTCTTCCATGTGTCACTTTGCACATAAAATAATAGTAAGCATGCTATTATTATCAATATATTTATATCAGGTACTCAAGTATGATATGTAATAAAAGAAACCTAGCAAAGCTAATGACGAAATCTGAGGTGTCTCATGCGAACAACTTCTCAGGAATCAATTCAAATAAATAAAAATATGTTTACCTTTGTATCCACAGCTCATGGGGCAGGCATGATATCTTAACTATTACCCTTAGGAGTATTAATCAACATGAGATACAGTTACTTTTGAAGCCTCTTGTGAAGCATATAACACAAATATGCATCTGTACCATTTGGACTGATTCCCATATATTTGCACATATTTACCAACTGAGATCAGCAGTAACATCAATCAAAGTAGCAGCATGTGAGAAAAAAAACAAAGCACGTTTAATAAGAGTAACAACTAACCTGCTGATGTTATCCAACGTGAGCTCATTATTGAACAACACGTTTAGCAACTCAGGTGTGCATAATTATTTCATAGAAAACATAAAACCAAAACTTAAAATCGATCCAATAAATCGCACAAATATATGATTTTTTACCTTGGGTTAACGGAAAGCAATCGTCTAAATTTATTCGTTTTGGTGTCCTAAACATGATATTAAGGGTTGTTTGAACTTCAGTTTATCCTTGTAATGTATTCATAGAACATGTAAACCTACACAACAAATGAAAACTCAGAATCAGCGTGGTGGAAAATTGTAGACATACCTTGTCTATGTTATCCAACATAATACTTTTAACCTCACACACTTGTGCCTTCACTTTATCAGCTTGTCAATGGAAATGTGAAAAGTCACTTCTTCGACCTTTTTCAACAGTTTCACCAGCATCCATATCAGAATACACAGTCTGTATAAAAGCAGACAAGTGGATCTTAATTGGCACTTGACTTTTTGCCTTCACTTGATTCAAGCTGAACTTTTCCTACGCCTTCATGTCTAACATTAAGCATTTGCTTAATTGCTCTTCTTATTGCTCATGATTGGCTTTCCTAGAATTAATCCTCAAATGGTTATGTGATCCTTCAGAAAATTTATACCGTGTACTAAAATAACCTTTTTAATTTGACTTTAAGTGCTTCATGACAGTGGAGAAGTCATGGTCTCTTAAACCATGACACTTAGCCACCTTGTAAAGCTCGTTTGCAGCAGCTGCAATTGCTGTTCATTGAGAGACAGAATCAGCTAAACCAAAAGCAAGCCTCATATCCTTCAACGATCAAAGTAATTGGGCATTTGGGTTATGATCAAGTTACTGTAATTAGTTAGGTCATGGGCAAATCAGGATGCAATTTAAAAAATTTCACATGTAAAATAAAGGTTATTAGCTATACCTTCTGCTGATGCAGCTCAAAAGAAAAGTAGTAGGGTATTTTGATTGCACCATTGCAGGGACTTTTAGTGAGAATATTGGTGCACTAATGGCATCCGCCAGATTACCTGAAAAAAGACCCCGAATGCATTACTAAACTTAGAGATGGTTGTTTTGACTACAGCAAAAGAATTACTATAAAAGAGTTGGATCGGGTATAAATGGAAGTACATGCCACAACCGGGTAAAATTTTAGAGAGGGATTAACATAGTCACCAGTTGTGCATTTTTGTTTGGAACAAATAACTAAATGATGAAATACCTGAACAAATACTATCCTTGGATAAGCAACCCCAAACATCGTGACATAGCCGCATAGTTACCATGTTTTTGAAGTGCAAGGAGACCCAATTTGCCCTTGACAGTAAATACATCTGCTCATCGTGAACCCATCGTATCCTTCTATCAGATCCTAATAATAAGCAATACATGTTTACTACAGTAATTGGCTACAATGACTCTTTATAGCATAAACCCTAATGATTGATATACATGTAGAAACAACATACATAATAAAATGATCATATATACCTCAGCCAATGCATATATTATACATTGCATGAAATCGAGAAAAAAAAAGGTATTAGATTCATATAGCTATGAAACATGTGCTTTAACTAATACAGTGCTAAATTTATTTCTATTTAAATCAAGCACAAGTATGTTTATTGCTGTAGATTAAACATCTTGTGATACATGAATGCATTTGTGTTAGTGTCAACCTATAACATATACAAAAGAAACAAAACAAAAAATAGGCATTAAACCTGCAAAATATTATGAGTTCAAGAAGAAAACATATACTGTATTAGGGTTTGAGAAAAAGAGCGTACCTTTTTTAGTTACCCGGATTTTCTTTTAATCTTAATAATTAACCAAAGTTATATTTAAGGAATAGATATTATTATTGAAATAATAGTTTATGTGGCTTTATCACTTTTAACTTGGAAAAAAAATAACAAAAGTTCCATTGTTCTAGTGGTTGAGATGTTTGTTAGTATTAGTATAGATCCCATGTTCGAACCTTGTTAGCTACATTTTTTTATCCGAATTCTTCAATGGTTAAAAAAATTATAATTAAAAAAAATTATAAATATTGCTTACATGAACAGAATGTGATGACATAGCGTGGCATTAACGCCTCCTGTTATATATATATATATATATATATATATATATATATATATATATATATATATATATATATATATATATATATAAGCAAACTCATCTTAAACATAATAAAATTACGCATATTGAAGCTTCTTAATCCGTTAATAACAATTTAATCGACCCATCTAATAAAAGTCTAGTTTACCCTAAACCAAATACTATGAGATACTCCATCCTAATTTCACTCCTCACAAATCACTTGCGGTCACCTTCATTTCACCTAAACAAAAACGCTTCTTTAATTCTTTGTTTATCACAATCATAAAGTACAACTCCTTTGATTATTTTTTCTTTTCTTGCCAACCAAAAAAAATGTTATTCTTGTTACTTCACTACAAAACGAGACAAAAAAACATAATAATCACAACATTTTCTTGAATCGTTAGCAACAAAAATTTAACCAGCCCAAATAAAGAATTAACAATTAAAAAAATAAAAATAAAAAATAAAGATGGATTTTTTTGTCGTTTTCACACCGAGTTTCCAGAGAAGTTAGCTTCGGTGCAAGATGGTGGTGTCATGGCAGGGTTCCGGCGACGCCCAAAGGCCTGCCATGTCGGATTCAGCGCATAACCTCGCCGTGATGCCTAATGCTCTTAGGGAAGTAAAGTGATGTTTACATGACATACAAGGAAGACTCGTTTTAATAAGTTTTTAGGTTACATTTATTTGTTAAATCTAATTTTAGTTTGCTTTTTTTAATAACCATGGTTTTTAACTTCTTGGGCTAACGAATTTACGAGGGTTTAAGCCTACCGTTACACAAGCAAAAATCATACGAAACATTGTTATAACTAGAGGTGTACATTTTGATTTTTTTTCAAAACTAAACCGGTTTAAAAACAGGTTTTTATTTTAGTCAAATAGTCAAAAACCGGTTTTAATAAAACCGGGTTTTGGGAGAGAAAATGTCGGTTTAAACCAAGAATCAGTTCGGTTTAAACCGGTTTTACTCATAACCGATTCAGTTTAAGATGGTTCTCAAACCGGTTGACAACAAACAATGCAAACTGCTTTCTAAACCGGTTCGATTTTCTTTAAATCTGTTTTTCAAAAACCGGTTTTCGGTTTTTTTTATCGGATTGATTTTTGGTTTTCTTGTTCACCTCTAGTTATAACCACATTAGAGTTATAACATAAACTGAACTAGACACATCTCACATTTTATTTTGGTGAGAAACCTTTTACTAGAGAGTAATTGAACTTGCATGATTGCATCTCAAACATGTATTTTGAAATACGGGGTTTTCACATGATTATTAAATTAAAATCTATAATATATCTCAAAATGCGCAAATGCAGTTTGAATAACACAAAACTGATTTCGTTTAGAAATAAATAGGTAAAGCTGAAAAAGTTACAAATCCTAAACACCCTCTCAGACAATCGTTAACATGTATAATTCATTTTCCTCTAAAAAATAAATATGTGCTACTTTTTATTTAACATTTTAATTTTTTTTGTTAACCATGATATGTGACCTGTTTTGCAGTTTAGGATACTATCTCTAGTTCAGGTTGATTTTAACTGATTAAGGTCTAACGTAATAATCAATAGCAACACAAAAACTTGGTACTCATGAGGCTGTATGATCTATAGGGTTTGATGTCAAAGAAAAACTGCATTGTATCCATTTCTTATCGCAGTATGTTCTTTATGCTCTCAGCTTATGATTCAATTGCCATACATAAATTGTTAGATAACAAACGTGTACTCATGCTATGTAGGAAACATCATAAGTGTCAAATAATTGGTAAAAACTGCAGTTTGATAGATGATCATCGACCATGAAAAGAGGTCCCACAAGACGGCTAACAAAAATGCGTGATAAGCTTGATCCTTGAATAACTGAAACTCAATGAGCCCAAATGTAACAAACTGGAATTTTCCAAACTAATTTTAAATAATAAACGTCAATTTACCTAACCATACATGAGCTTACAAAACTATTTTGGGAAAACAAACTCGCGCACTGTAAATCACTACATTGGTTATTTTATTAGAAAATGTGAATGTGCCATTTTCTAACTGTTACTGATCATTGTTGATCAAACACGAGAATTATCTCGCACCAAACACCACACGCGTACCGACACAAATTCTAGTAACGGCATGAACTCGATACTTGTTATCTGAAGTTAATAAATTTTGTTTTTACATTACTATTATAAAAACGTCTCGTAAATAATATTTTAGCACTCCCGCTAACCTCGAAAACTCAATTTACACCGGAACTTAACGGAACTCGGGGTACACTTAATACCCGCAAGGTTAATAAAGCACAATTAATACTCTTTATACTTTTTACACCACATTCCACTCCCTTTTTTATTATAAAACGTATAACCACAAAAAAAAAAATATGTATAAACATTTTATCTCTTTTCATCTCTCTTATACCCACTCACAGTCACACTCACCCTCACCCACGCCTTCCTCTCCTCTGCATCTTCAACCCCACCTCTGAAACATAACAGATCTGCACCAAGTATGATGCTAACAAAACTACAATGACGTCCCAAGCCTCGTAGACGGGATACCCTTTTGTCTTCCTCTCACAGTTAACGCAAGCCATCAAAGGGATGACAAGGCAACAGGGTACGATTACCATATACGGTTTCAAGTTCGACTAATGACGAGGATGAAGGAATCAACCTTACTTGTTTTACTCTTTTTATCCCACCACCGGTCCACAAGCAAATCACTCCCCAAAAACTTAACTTAAAAATCCCTCTTAAAAATCAAAAGAGTTAGCTGTGGTGGTTCCTGCTTAGATTGGATTGGGATTACTCGTGCCCAACTGCTCTTGTTGGTTTCTCCTTGTCGATCCGCACTATTGTAAGGATTACCTTGTCTCCATACTTTGTTATGTTTTGATTTTTTTTTTGTATCGATCGACCTAAACATGTTCATGAGTATTATAAATTTTTGTTGTTGTTGTTATTGTTGTTGATTTTGTGTGGCAAACTAATAAGATACAACTAAAACTATATTTGGCTCAATGGATTGGAAGTGCTTATTGTATTTTTTTTGGGATGTGCTCATTTGATTGTCTTATTTTACCAGCTTATGATTTAGTTAGGCTGTGTTTGGGTGTTAATCTGAGGTCGAAACCAACTATGTTGGAACCCAGTGGTATATTTTTTGGTTGGCTTATTTTTAGTTTTGCTATTTTGCTTTCTTATTGGCCATTTCCAAATCTATAGGCTAAATATGGTTTTGACTTAAAATGGTTTATGTTTGGTTCTTGATTGTGGGTCGAAAACCCACTGTGGTTGAACCACACTGGTATGATTTTAGTGTTGATCTCCTTACTTTGTTCTACCTTTCTTGCAACAAGACGAGTATGATAGTTTTGATGAAAAAAAAAAAAACATAAATCACATATGTATTGTTAGACAAAGAAAGAAAAATAAAAGATGGAAACTGTATTTGTTTTTGCTATTGTGGTCGAGCCCTACAGTCCCAACAGCGGGGATTTGTATATTGACCTTCCTTTGTCAAACTTTAAACTCAAACTTTGGTCAAAATGTTTGGTGTCTTTTGGTTTGATGATTAAGTATTTGGTCACAAGTTATTACTATCATATTCGCTAAGTAATAGATTGGTTTAGAAGTAAAGAAAATATTTTTTACGAGTTGTCAACAGGTTATTCTATTATAATGTGTTTGCCGCGGGTGTGTGGGTCGAAGCCCACACCAAGCCCAACTTGCGTCCAAAAATAAAAATAAATACTCATTCAATTCCGCCTCATATCGACTTGTTACGACTCCTTATGACATAGTTGACTCGTCGCCTATTTTACGTACTAAACCGTAACATATTTTGTAAACTAAATATTTACTTGTATTATAAAACTATAAGTTTTTTATAAAGACTAAACCAAAAGCATAAGTTTTAAACTCATTTTAAGCTGCTGATAAACATTGCCTATTTTAGCTTGTGTAAGCTTAACGTCACATTTTAACTTATAATAACTAGTCTACACTAAAGTGATAAGCTTAAACATACATGTAAGGTTATGAATTCGTATCACCTATTTCAACTTATATGAAAAATCAAAGTGGTTTATTTCAACTTATAAAAACTTAAATGAGTTTTATAAATTATAAAACGACTATTTATTTAAACTTATACCTTGTAACTTACAATTACCACGAGAAACCAAAATATATACGCGGGTTCTGCCCACTTTTCATCAAGAATATACAGTTGACTTATTAACCCGACTAAAAGGCAAAAATGATTATTTTCTATACATCTATCTATTATTTCATAAACTATCTTACTACACTTATATACATATATCCGCTATTAATATGTATCTACGACCCAAACTACTCATATTTACATATACATATATATACACTACGACATGACGGCATCTTAATATCTTTCCAATCACACTTCATTTGGGATTACTTCCCGAGCATAATCTTTCGGTTTCTTCTACTCGGAGATCTAATTGTCATGTAAACTTTACACTTGATTTTGTGTGTACTTCCATGAGCCAATACTTACAAACACTGAGATAGATGTTTTAAACTTAAATGCTGCCACACAAGCAACAACAACACCAACATTTTGAAACACTTAAACTTATTTAAACTTTACTCATCGAGTCTCAAATCTGAAACTGTAAACTAAACTTGCCATACTAATCTAGGTCGCGTGTCGGTGCCGCACACTTACACTATATGACTTTACTATATTCAGACTGCTTTACTAAGGTGAGTTCATGACCCCTACCTTTTTGTTTTTAAACTATTTTGGGGGAGAATACATGCTCGTTTTTAACTAAACTTGATGCTTGTTTTATATGAATGCGCAATTGTTTACTCAAACACTACTGTTTTCCTGAATATTTGATCGATTATTCAAATGCATTTATGTGTATATTGGTTGCACACTTGATATTTTCTCACGGACACAAGTGTTTGAATCAAATATGTGAGTTTATAGCCCACTTTTACTCTCATTACTGGTTTACTAAACTCTGGGGTGAGAAACATGCAAAACTTTTATTTGGACCTGAACTGCACTCATGTTTTTATCAAACTATTATGTAGAATTAGCCTAAGACACTGAATCCCGCATGCCCAAACTCATGAACCGTTAATTCCTGCGGGGAAGAGCGAATGCTATAAATAAATCTATTGGGGTTGACACCCCCGTTCGGTTTGACCGGATAGGCAAACGCGAGCGTATAACATGTCGAAACACGAGTGTCACGGGATAGACACTTGCAAGGGCTTTATTTAACGTGCTTCTAGAGCATGCACACTGTCAAGCTTCGATTGCATGAACTTAGTGCTAACGTAATAGACTATTTACTATGTGACATTATATTCGTTGTAATGATCACACACTAAACTCATGGTCCACAATTCAAGTTTTACTATAAGGTAAACACTATTTTCATGGCATTGTGAGCCACACAACGGTTACAAAACTCTCTATTGAACTCAAAATACTACTGTTTTATGATACAAACCTATGAACTCACCAACCTCTTGTTGACACTTATTAGCATGTATTTTCAGATTTAAGGCGATAGCTAACTGTTGAAGGCTTTGGCATGACATGGCATGGTCATAGACAAATCTGACATATATTTGGGACCGCTTAAACTTTTATATGGGCCTATATTTCCGCACTATTTTTGAACGATGTAAATTTGAATATTTTTGATAATGAAAGTTATTATAAATAGTTGAGATAAAAACCGTTCTTTGTACTTGTGTTATGATACCGATTGAGTAGCCCCCCAGTAACATGTATGCTTCCGCTGGACCCGATTTTGGGGGTGTTACAGATTGGTATCAGAGCCTTGGTTATAGAGAACTGAGTATTTTTAAAAGCTAGACTATAACTACTCTTACGAAAACTTGACCATATGACCGCCACATGCCTGCCTGCTGCCTTACTATGATAAAACAATTTCTTTTAAGTATGGAATATATTACTAGAGTAACTAAGCTGAGTATTTCAAAATTCATTGAACCTCGGAGGAATATAGACTGATCACCTATATTCGACCAGGGACAGTGAGACTTAGCCTGATAACCTATGTCTGACTCAGAGGTGAATTTTGCGATACTGAGAGTAGTTATACTAGAATTATGTCCATATTTATTTTCTACTTGATTCATGAAGGTTTCAAAAATTTTCTGTATGTGTACATAATCATTGCATAACATGAACATTCGCATCTACGCACAACACACTGGCATCATAGTACTTTTTTCTCTTAAATGGAAGACTCTTTTATCACAAACTGGTTATGTTACAGTCACCTCCACCTCAAACCCTACACTCAATCGATGTTGTACCTTCCACGTTAAGACTAAGTACACTACTGAGACAGCCAACTGATTGCTAGTAGCAATCAACACCTTCCTTCAGGGTCGTACTCTGAACTTACTAAATTCCTCATTCAGCAGAGATGTTACGCCCAACAGAAACCTTAAGTCCTTAAGGAGCAACCTGGACAACTATACTTGTAACAGACACCTAATCTTTCATGTATCCCTCGAGAGTACAAGTTTTCCACCTTGCTACCCTCTTATAAGATAATAAATTATATCGTTATTAACGTATAAACTATTTTGAATTATTTTACAGACCATTTTTCGGTCATCATACAAAATGTTTTACTGCTATTTCAAGAAATCGAGATTTTGACCCTCCTACTATTTTATAAACAATAAATTGTTTCCCTACTGGCCTATAAACCAATGTTGCAAAAATCGTGAATCGGTACTGAGGCGGTCCGGGGCCGATTAGCGATTTTTTACTGATTAATCGGCCGATTTCCGTGGAATTCTCTCCAAGGTCCTGGGCCGATTACCGATTAATCACCGATTAATCGGCCGATTCGGCCGATTTTTGCAACACTGCTATAAACTGTTTTACGAATCATCTTTACAACTAGTTTATCATGATGTAATAAACTGATTCATTACCTTACTACCATTCTATAAAACAGCAAACAGTTTCGCTAGTATTTTGTAAACGATATTATGATTATCCTACAAGTCTTACTACATTTTACAAACTATTTTACTCCCCTATGAACTGCTTTGTTACTAGATCACGAAACTAAACTACCATTTTGCTACAATTTTACAAATGATAAATTGTTTTCCTATTACTCTATAAACTATCGTACAATCCGTTCTATAAACTATTTTGCAAGCACCATGTGAACTATTTGCCCAATTGAAAAACATTTTATGTTACTACCTCTTGGTATTGTTAAAGTAAATTGAATACTTATGTTTATGAAATTCGCTTGATATTAAACATTGAACCCCACTCAGGCTTGACAACTAGACTCCGTCATTAAGCACCTCAAATTTGTTAAAACAAACATGCCTGGCTATACCTCTTTCCTTGAAATATTTAGGACTTTCCTTTTGAAAATGCGTTTACAGAAATCACAAAGCTTGTAATAGTATTTTTTTTCCCGAGATACCCTTTTTGATGTGCCAAAATTTATCTAGTCAAACTTTATTGAGACTTTTGTATGTTAAAGACTAATGTTGACATTTGAGACATGGTTTTACCCACACCATGTTTAAAGACTGTTTTACTGAAATCATGAGCCTTCTGAAGTCTCATCAGTTTACCTAACTACAAATTTTCAGCAAATAATTGTGTATTACTCCCCCCATAGACAAAGAGGGGCCTTTACCATCTCGTAAGACTCAAATCGGTTGTAAGTACCAACACCTATCCCTATCAACACAGTTCATAGAAACTCACAAAAAAGGTCCTGAATCCATGTGGGGAACGTGAAAATGAGGTCTCATGCGTGTGTACTCATCTCTTTTCGTTCTAAATGGGTAACTTGAATTGAATCGCGAGGACGCGATTCCGTTTAAGGAGGTATGACTGTAACAAACTGGAATTTTTCAAACTAATTTTAAATAATAAACGTCAATTTACCTAACCATACATGAGCTTACAAAACTATTTTGGGAAAACTAACCCGCACACTGTAAATCACTACATTGGTTATTTTATTAGAAAATGTGAATGTGCCATTTTCTAACTGTTATTGATCATTGTTGATCAAACACGAGAATTATCTCGCACCAAACACCACACGCGTACCGACACAAATTCTAGTACCGGCATGAACTCGATACTTGCTATCTGAAATTAATAAATTTTGTTTTTATATTACTATTATAAAAACGTCTCGTAAATAACATTTTAGCACTCCCGCTAACCTCGAAAACTCAATTTACACCGGAACTTAACGGGACTCGGGGTACATTTAATACCCGCAAGGTTAATAAAGCACAATTAATACTCTTTAAACTTTTTACACCACATTCCACTCCCTTTTTTTTATTATAAAACGTATAACCACAAAAAAATATATATATAAACATTTTATCTCTTTTCATCTCTTTTATCCCCACTCACAGTCACATTCACCCTCACCCACGCCTTCCTCTCATCTGCATCTTCAACCCACCTATGAAACATAACAGATCTGCACCAAGTATGATGCTAACAAAACTACAATGAGGTCCCAAGCATCGCAGACGGGATACCCTTTTGTCTTCCTCTCACAGTCAACGCAAGCCATCAAAGGGATGACAAGGCAACAGGGTACGATTACCATATACGGTTTCAAGTTCGACTAATGATGAGGATGAAGGAATCAACCTTACTCGTTTTACTCTTTTTATCCCACCACCGGTCCACAAGCAAATCACTCCCCAAAAAGTTAACTAAAAAATCTCTCTCAAAAATCAAAAGAGTTAGCTGTGGTGGTTCCTGCTTAGATTGGATTGGGATTACTCGTGCCCAACTGCTCTTGTTGGTTTCTCCTAGTCGATCTGCACTATTGTAAGGATTACCTTGTCTCCATACTTTATTATGTTTTGATTTTTTTTGTATCGATCGACCTAAACATGTTCATGAGTATTATAAATTTTTACTGTTGTTGTTATTGTTGTTGATTTTGTGTGGCAAACTAATAAGATACAACTAAAACTAGATTTGGCTCAATTGATTGGAAGTGCTTATTGTATTTATTTTGGGATGTGCTCATTTGATTTTCTTATTTTATCAACTTATGATTTAGTTAGGCTGTGTTTGGGTGTTAATCTGAGGTCGAAACCAACTATGTTGGAACCCCAGTGGTATATTTTTTTGGTTGGCTTATTTTTGGTTTTGCTATTTTGCTTTCTTATTGGCCATTTCCAAATCTATAGGCTAAATATGGTTTTGACTTAAAATGGTTTATGTTTGGTTCTTGATTGTGGGTCGAAAACCCACTGTGGTCGAACCACAGTGGTATGATTTTAGTGTTGATCTCCTTACATTGTTCTACCTTTCTTGCAACAACACGAGTATGATAGTCTTGATGAAAAAAAAACATAAATCACATATGTATTGTCAAACAAAGAAAGAAAAATAAAAGATGGAAACTGTATTTGTTTTTGCTATTGTGGTCGAGCCCACAGTCCCAACAGCGGGGATTTGTATATTGACCTTCCTTTGTCAAACTTTAAACTCAAACTTTGGTCAAAATGGTGGTGTGTTTTGGTTTGATGATTCTGTATTTGGTCACAAGTTATTACTATCATATTCGCTAAGTAATAGATTGGTTTAGAAGTAAAGGAAATATTTTTTATGAGTTGTCAACAGGTTATTCTATTATAATGTGTTTGCCGTGGGTGTGTGGGTCGAAGCCCACACCAAGCCCAACTAGCATCCAAAAATAAAAATAAATACTCATTCAATTCCGGCTCATATCGACTTGTTACGACTCCTTATGACATAGTTGAATCGTCGCCTATTTTACGTACTAAACCGTAACATATTTTGTAAACTAAATATTTACTTGTATTATAAAACTCTAAGTTTTATATAAAAACTAAACCAAAAGCATAAGTTTTAAAACATTGCCTATTTTAGCTTGTGTAAGCTTAACGTCATATTTTAACTTATAATAACTAGTCTACACTAAAGTGATAAGCTTAAACATACATGTAATGTTATGAATTCATATCACCTATTTCAACTTATATGAAAAATCAAAGTGCTTTATTTCAACTTATAAAAACTTAAATGAGTTTTATAAATTTTAAAACGACTATTTATTTAAACTTATACCTTGTAACTTACAATTACCACGAGAAACCAAAATATATACGCGGGTTCTGCCCACTTTTCATCAAGAATATACAGTTGACTTATTAACCCGACTAAAAGGCAAAAATGATTATTTTCTATACATCTATCTATTATTTCATAAACTATCTTACTACACTTATATACATATATCCGCTATTAATATGTATCTACGACCCAAACTACTCATATTTACATATACATATATATACACTACGACATGACGACATATTAATATCTTTCCAATCACACTTCATTTGGGATTACTTCCCGAGCATAATCTTTCGGTTTCTTCTACTCGGAGATCTAATTGTCATGTAAACTTTACACTTGATTTTGTGTGCACTTCCATGAGCCAATACTTACAAACACTGAGATAGATGTTTTAAACTTAAATGTTGCCACACAAGCAACAACAACACCAACATTTTGAAACATTTAAACTTATTTAAACTTTACTCATCGAGTCTCAAATTTGAAACTGTAAACTAAACTTGCCATACTAATCTAGGTCGCATGTCGGTGCCGCACACTAACACTATATGACTTTACTATATTCAGACTGCTTTACTAAGGTGAGTTCATGACCCATACCTTTTTGTTTTTAAACTATTTTGGGGGAGAATACATGCTCGTTTTTAACTAAACTTGATGCTTGTTTTATTTGAATGCGCAATTGTTTACTCAAACACTACTATTTTGCTGAATATTTGATTGATTATTCAAATGCATTTATGTGTATATTGGTTGCACACTTGATTATTTTCTCACGGACACAAGTGTTTGAATCAAATATATGAGTTTATAGCCCACTTTTAATCTCATTACTGGTTTACTAAACTCTGGGGTGAGAAACACGCAAAACTTTTATTTGGACCTGAATTGCACTCATGTTTTTATCAAACTATTACGTAGAATTAGCCTAAGACACTGAATCCCACATGCCCAAACTCATGAACCGTTAATTCCTGCGGGGAAGCGCGAATACTATAAATAGTTCTATTGGGGTTGACACCCCCGTTCGGTTTGACCGGATAGGCAAACGCGAGCGTATAACATGTCGAAACACGAGTGTCACGGATAGACACTTGCAAGGGCTTTATTTAACGTGCTTCTAGAGCATGCACACTGTCAAGCTTCGGTTGCATGAACTTAGTGCTAACGTAATAGACTATTTACTGTGTGACATTATATTCGTTGTAATGATCACACACTAAACTCATGGTCCACAATTCAAGTTTTACTGTAAGGTAAACACTATTTTCATGGCATTGTGAGCCACACAGCGGTTACAAAACTCTCTATTGAACTCACAATACTACTGTTTTAGGATACAAACCTATGAACTCACCAACCTCGTGTTGACACTTTTTAGCATGTATTTTCAGGTTTAAGGCGATAGCTAACTGTTGAAGGCTTTGGCATGGCATGACATGGTCATAGACAACTCTGACATATATTTGGGGCCGCTTAGACTTTTATATGGGCCTATATTTCCGCACTATGTTTGAACGATGTAAATTTGAATATTTTTGATAATGAAAGTTATTATAAATGGTTGAGATAAAAACCGTTCTTTGTACTTGTGTTATGATACCGATTGAGTAGCCCCCCCAGTAACATGTATGCTTCAGCTGGACCCAATTTTGGGGGTGTTAAACCAAAGGAGCCGAATCAAGACCAAAGGATATTTCTGCAATTACTAGCTTTAAGAAGGTTAGCGCATCTTTACACCAATGTGAACCTAAATTTGGACAATTAAGCATAAAGCTTTACAAACCAATGTTCCTTGTAAAGATCCAGTAGTTTTGGGAGCATAAAGGCCACACTAAACATAATAAGCATTTTGAACCCATGTATAAGGATAAGAATAAGTAATTACTTCTATTGGCAGAATATACAAATCAACACCATTTTTAGTCATTTGGAGTGGCTTTTGCAGAATGATTAACTATTCCAATCATGCGTTCCTGCAAAAAAGAATAAAAACTTATGCATTTTAATGTCATGGTAATGAGAAAACAGGAGTTTACAATGAATGTGGAACATCAGATAATGAAATCTTTAACATGTATTACATTACAGAAGGAGTATAACTTACAGGCAGAAATAAAGATAAGAGAAATATAAATAACATTCATAACATACCTTCGGAAAAATATCAAGCTTGCTGTAAGAAGCTTTGGGTAGTAGGTTCCAAAGATATAAAACTAGGTTCTTCAGCATCGTCATCATCGTTTTCATCAATCCATCCATAACAAGGCTTGCGCCTACGAGTGCAGACCTTTAAAGAGTTGTGAGCCATACTAATCATAGACCTTAATGTAGTCGAGTCTTCAGTATCCGGGATGCTAACTTTATCTTCAGAATGATCATCATCACTAAAGTAGAATGGGCTGGATTGAATGAGCTTATTGTCCAAAGGAACATCCTTTGAGCATTCTTCATTCACCACTGCTGCAAAAAGTATCAGCTAATGAACTTACAAATGCAATTATATACATCACTTTTGTATTCAAGTAGTCTACGTTCAGAAGTCGAGATCATTGTGGATCTTATTGAGAATAGAATACCAGCATTTTGTGTATTTAGTACTAATTAAATATTTTAATGTAGTTTTGCAATCTAGCCTAAAAACTTGATGAATTTATGAGTTTTGAAGTTAAGTAGTAGTAAGAGATTTGAACCCAAAAGTCAAAGTATACCTTCTGTGGAAATAAGGTGAACTTGAGTTGACTTAGAATTCGTGCTTCCCTGAAAAGATGCATCTTCAGCAGATACTCCATTTGACTCTGTAGTGACCAACTCATTTCCAGTGGTTTCAAGTTGATATGTTGATGCATATTCGACTCTATGGTGACCAACTCGTTTCCAGTGTTTCCATGTTGAGATGTTGATGCGCTCTTCAGAACACAAACTCAACTGCATAAATATATTACAATTTACAGGAAAATTTTGACTTTTAATACTGATTACTTGTCAACCTTTATATTAAGTTTCAAACTAATTATTGATATATGCTTATTTGTTGCATCAAATATAATCCGTTTGCCATTATATACAAGATATAGAAATTATAAAAGAGTGTAGCTATACTATTCACAATCATACCTCTAACAAATTTTGTGTATTTTCATTCTCTTGTTCATCAAGAATTACATCAAGAAGAACCCTGTACCCGTCTTCTTCTATTAACCTCCATTTGTCATCATATAGCTGTAAATCAATATGCAACAGCAACACATAATTTAGATTTTATGGTCCAATGTTATACAAAATTATAGAGCGATTGTATATTATAGCAGTACTAAAGCACAAGTACTATGTTCAATCAACATTTATACAAAGTGATCATCAGTCTAAATCCTATATGCGCCTTTGTTAGTGCCTTATATTAATAACTGATGAATCAAAAACAAAATAATTGGCCCAACCGGGCTTTGAAGGGATAGGGAAAGGGAAGAAAAGAAAGATGGTCACTCCTTTTAGGAACCTATTTCATTCGACGTTCTGGGCAGGGGCCGGCCAATTCAACCAACTTTTGCTTTTGGATAACAAGAACGAGCTCCTCTACCTACATCAATTTGGTTAAACGAGAATGCCGTGTCATCCAGAGGAGCCTAGAAGAAGATGACTCACGCATGCCTCATATGTCATGCACAATTACACATTGCATTGAGCTAATTACTTTGCAATATGTAGAAAAATGTCAAATACAATATTAGAGAAAATTCCATAAGATAGCACAAAAATGGGCCAACTTCGTAACTATACCTTTTATCCCCCATAGTAATTAAAATACAACCATGGGCTAGTTTGATAATTACAATTTTTTGCATCTATCAAGTAATTAAAGTATGTGTTTGCTGCTAAATGGTTATTACTTCATTACACTACAGTTACCAAATTACCGAAATTCAAAAACTTTAGTTACCATACTACATAAAAAGTATAATTACCAAACTAAACCATCTCAGCAAGTAAGTGGCCGACTGGCCCTTTTTTGACAGATTAACTATCCATCGATATTCATCTGCTATCTCTTAGTTTTTCTCTGTACATGATAATTTAAACTTAGTGGGTGTTTGGATTATCTTATTCTACAGGATTATATGAATTTGGAAATGCTCATAAGCTCACTTTTTCGGATTATGAGCGTATTAACTTGAGCTTATGGCTTATTTAAGTTCTAAACCTAAGCTAGACTCATAAGCCCATATGCCCAAAAAATAAGCTAATCCAAACACCCCCTTAAATTTGTCAAACTCAACAATAATCTCATCTAGTTGATTTCAAACCATTAACACTGCGATAAAATTTTCATTACAAACTATTATCAGAACATTAATGTAAACAATAAAGTTTCAATGTGAAATCAACTATCAACAACTGCTTCTCTTCAATCTCTTAGTTTTCCTCTATACATTATCATCTTAGTTTAAGGGTGTTTGGATTAGCCTATTTTATGGGCTTACTTGAACTTAGAAATAACTCATAAGCTCACTTTTTTCAGCTAATGACTTATTTAAGTTCTAAAATTCAACCTGATAAGCTCATAAGCCCACCCAGAAAACGCGGGCTCATGAGCTTTTCCGCTATCAAAAAGTCCATAAGCCTGGAAAACAAACCAATCCAAACACCCCCTTAAATTAGTCAAACTCAACGAAAACCTCATCCACTTGATCTCAAACAATACACACTATCATTTCATCTTTAGTTTGACTATCAAAAAGTCAAAACCCTATAAAAACCCTACTAAATCAAAAATCTAACAAATGCCCAATTCAATATACACAAAACCAAACACATAACCATAATCTTTTCAACAAGAAGTAAAAAAAGACCAAACCTTGAGTAAATAGTCAAGGGTTTTCCTTATAAGTGGATTAGAGAAACCATAAGCTGTCATATGTTCCAGTGCAACATCCCTTCTGGTCGAACCCTTGTACAAAATCATCAAAAAGAATAAATCAAAGTGTTATAAAGTTTTAAAGATTTATGGAATAAAAAGTTATCACTACCTTTCTTCTTTTGGGTGCCATTGATACAAGGGTTTTACCAGGCAAAATGTGTGTGTGTGAAAAAAAACCCGGCGTGGCCCTTACTCTTCGTTTCCTTTTTTTCTTTAAAGCATTTATTGCTGCAAGATGCTAGTTTGTGGCTTTTTGTTTTGCGAAAGATTTTTTGTTACGAGTTATAGCAGTAAAGATGAAATATAATATAAACATATGATTTTAATTTCGTTAGACGAGCCTATATATTATTGTTTTGTTAGAAGTGTTAACAAAAATCAAAAGCTAACAAACAAGCTTTCAAGCATAAAGTTAAAAGCTAAATGATTAAATGATTGATGGTTTTCAACAATGATAGTGTAAGGGGTCGTTTTTTGTTTTGTTTTTTTTATTTATTTTTATTTTTTTATAATTTTTAGCTAAGAGAAAGTGTGAGGTCCATGCGGGTCCATCTATGATTTTGGATCTTGTTAAGAGGGATTATTTTTTATCTTTTATGGATATAAAGGATTATAAAGAAAATAATGAGACCCGCTTCAAAAAGAAATACTAGTAATATTTGATTTTTGATGGACTCAATTTTTTATGGGGAGTGAAAAAAACAGCCCTTTAAAAATCTAAGAAAGTAGTGGTAATCACGCATGAAGGCAGGGCCGTCTCGTGGTTTTCAAGGGCCATAGACAATAACAACAGAGGCCCTATTACTTTTATAAACTAATAAAAAGGTAGTTACTTTTAAGTGGAAGCCCTATGCGACGATACCTATTACACACCTCTCCGAGACCCCTCTGCGTGAAGGTATTTAGATAACGCGTGAACCATTGTTAACTAAGCCCAAAACCACATGTGAATTAGAAAAAGGAAGGGGTTTGACAGTCTACACCACCAATCGAATATAATAAAATGTGTGTCTTTGTGTGTGTTTGAATGTTTTGTGTGGTACTTGTGTATCTATTGAAAAATGATACTAGTAAAAAACATAATGTCATTACGGGGTTGTTGGTACGCCCGGATATATAGGTGTACAATGTGTACAAATGCACAGGGCCCATTTTCTTCTTGGAGCACCAAATTTTGTATAATTATACTAGTACTTGTATTAATAATAGGCCCAACTCTCAAGTTTAAATCCAAGTCAAATTATATTCATTGTAAAACACAACTGACAAGCATCGAGTTTGCAAATTGTCCTTGTGCACAGTGACTGCATCTACAAGCCTACGAGAGAGAGTTTTTTTTTTTTTTTTTTTTTTTTTTTTTTTTTTTTTTTTAACAAGGTAAAACAGTAGTCGGAACCAGTAGTAATAGTCAAAGTTTTGCAACATTTAAAATTATGCGGTGATGGGATCTGTTTATTACTGTAAATGTTTTAATAGTGAAAGTGTAGTAATAGTCTATTATTTATTTATTGTTTTAGAATTGCGGTGATGGGATTTTCTTCTTATTAGAATTATGCATAAGAAAAACAATAGTCTCTTATTTGTTAGTAAATGTCTATTAATTGTTTTAAAAACTTAAAAAAAAAATTATACTACTAGTATTTAAATTATTTGTATTTAAGGGGCACAATCTTTTGTAAGTTAACAGGGCACTCAAAATTCATGGGACGGCTCTGGTTGTTGGTAATGAGAGTGAATGTTAGATGTTCGGTACAAGGTGGTAAACAACAATCACACCTACTCATATAAAAATAGATGTTCTAGCTAGAACCAATCATGAAAACAAACTTGCTATTAAAAAAATTTAAGTCAAAATGCAACCATGAAAAGTCAATATTTCAAAATATGGGCTTTATTTCTATAGAGGAGAGGGAGTGGGTGAGTGAAGCCTGCGGGGAGGGTGGAACCCCGCACGGGAACACCGCCGCCTCGCGGGGAACCCCGCACGGGGAGGTAAAATTCGGGAGATTTTCACGCATGCGGGGAGGGAAATGAGATAGACGTTGGAGGAAGAAAAATGAGATAGACGCATGCGGGGAGAAAAAAGAAGTGAGTGAAGGTACCGCCTCCAAAAATGAAGTGAGTGAAGGGTGAGTGAAGGAAAAAGTGGGAGATGATGTGGCGCAAGGGGATTGATTGTGAGTGAGTGAAAGGGAGAGGAGTGAGTGATGCACTCCCCCACCCTAAGAAGCAATGGTGGCCAATCACTCTTGTTTAACTATTACCTAGTATGAAAGAATATATTCAACCACTATCAAGAATGTTACGTGAGTAAATGAGTAAAAAGGTAAGTTTACATATATGTAATCATTACTAACTGGCAGATCATAAATATTGTTACAAAGAGTATTTATTTTGGGCTTTGGCTCTTAAAACATTTTTTTTGCCTCTTCTACTAAAAAAACAAAATGTAGCTATTTAATGGATTGTTGATGTGCCACGTCTCCCAACTAGAAGTGTAACTTAATCGAGTTAATTCATGGGCTATATGGCTATCTGAGAAGTATTCCAAATCAACCCAACCGAGAGGATGAGTGTCACTTTCATTTCAAAGTTTTTTATATCACTAACACAAAACAAAATTTCAAATTAAACTCGAACTCAAGGTACTCGAAGTAGACATTTAACTCATTGGCGCAGCTATATAGGGGCGGGGTGGGGCGCCCGACCCCCCGAAATTTCTTTTGCGATGTAGGGGTATATAGTTTTCGTGTAGAAAAATTTCGGTATATTCGGTTTCGACCCCTCATTTTAATTGTGAATTTTTTTTTATACATTAAGCAATAAAATTGATCTATTACATTTTACATAAGCTCATCTACCAAAACTAAAATCCATTAACAAACCAAATCCCAAACTAAAATCCATTACTTAGCCCATTAAAAAAAAAAAAAAAAAAAGAAAAAAAAAGAACAATCCTTAACAATTAACAAACCATTAAAAAAAAAAGGTACCAACCATTTGTCTCATTTTTAATGTTTAGTTGTCTTGGACAAATGTTTAGTTTTTTAGTGATTGAAACTTTTTTTTTATATATAATTATAGTATTTAATTTTTGACCCAACCCGAATCGAATCACCGACCCGAACATATTACCCGAAAAATAGCGTTAGGAAAAAAAATTTAGATCCCGACCCCCCATTGAAAATTTTCTAGCTTCGCCACGGCATTTAAGTCAAGCTTCGTGAATATATCTAACTTGCAAAGCTAATGAACATTATCAAGCTTTTTTTTTTTTTTTTTTTTTTTTTTAATTTAATTATCACATTTGACTTTTTTGTGTATACACATGACATATTTATATTTACATTTCTGTAGATTATTTTCTTAACTCGAGTCACTCATAAATATCAAGCGGGCTAATTCTAATCTAATTAACGGATAAATTAATTCTTTTGTGGCCAAGCTGGTTCACTTACGTCGACTTCGGGCTATCCAAAAAGGTAGTCGCCCTGAATGTCAAGTCAGAAACCCAGGTTACAAAAGGAAAAAGCTTGAGGAGTGAGCGAGTTTTTGACTCAGATGTACACGACTTTATCGAGATATTGTACGGTCATTTTCAACTTTTTTTAATAATCACCTTCATGTATATAACTAGCGAGGTTTGAACTTAGAAATCTTGCGAGAAAGCTAACTTGTGATAATTTTGTGGTTTGCCCAAATGGGTTTTTTTTTTCTTCATATTGGGCTTCCCTTTTCCTTTTGAACAGTTTTGGGCTTCCCATTACCATATCAAAAAGTAAGAAGCCCAGTCAGTCCATAGACTTGTTTTGGTAAAGAAATATCACTCACCTCCGCCGTAATTACGACAATTTCCGGCCATCTTATTCTGCTCTGATTTATGTAAGTCCTTTTTATTATTTCCAATAGCTCAAAACCTTAATGCTAATTCATAACTGAATTTATGGTTAACTTGTTTAAGAACTTGTATGTATATCAGTATATGTTAAATCTGTTTGATTGTTGAACTTGATTATTTTTTATAAAGTCACAATATGTTTGTTGCAACTGAGATTACATGGTGTTTGTGTTATCTTATTAGCTTATTCTGAAAATATAATAAGTCCATTGTTGTGTTTAGATAGGCTCTTTTTACACCTTATATTGAAAGGTATCGTACTTAAGGCCAATCTAAATTTTCTCGGTACTCACCCTTTTATTTCTCTTCTCGTTCTACTTTCCGAAGAGGTTATCGGTCACAATTTTATTTTTAGCCAAAGTGACTTTTTAATGCTTAACTAACATCACATTAATTACCATTTCAGCTAAAAAAGTTGAAAACACCTTACATTGCAAAACAAATTATTAACTTCGGTACCTTAAATTATGAACAAAAAAGTTAGATAACTAAAATTTGAATTGGCATAAATTATAGTACCTTTCTGTATGGTGTGCCCTTTTCTTGGATAACTGGTTATAAAATGACTCAGCAAGAGCTTATGAGCTTATTTGCTATAAGTCATAAGTTGCTTACTGGAAATAAGCTTAAACCCACAAAATAAGCTTAGGCAAATACCCCTTTAATGAAATTTTTGCTTATGAAAAGGCTTGTTTTGAGTTCAGAAAAACCACAAATCGTACAAGTGCATCTTTGAATATGCTTATTTTGTTGGCAAATATTGTGATTCATGTTAGATTGTATATGTGTTCCTTGTTATAGTTATTTGATGCTTAGTATGTGAATGTTGCATAATAATGTACGTGACTGTTTTATTGACCTGTTCAATTGTTTTTGGATAATAGTTCCAAGTTTCATGACTGCTCAGAACTGGAACTAGATCACGGAAGAGAAGGATATGTGGAACTAACTGAAATTAAGAATGCAGGCTCTTGTTATAGGCCGAGGTATACATCTCTAAAAGTTACATCTTTTTGAGTTTTTGACCGACATAGCTTGAGAGCGTTTTGTCAAGCTTATTTTATTGAGCTGTCGCAGTTTTGGGTATTAGTTTGAAGCTTAGGTTAGATGGCTAATTACTTGTTTATGCCTTATTGCAGGGAAGTTATGTCACTCTAGTTCAAGGTGTTTGGAATCTGTTGTTCTGTGTGCGAGGTTACTATCGTCATGCGATGGGCCTTTACATCTGCAACGAAGAGGCATTTCTTCTATAGGTGAAAATAATCAAGATCATATTAGAACATTTGATGGAAGAAGTCAAAGAGTTGATTCCGTGTGTCAAATATTGGAGGGTGGTCAATGGGGGCCTTCTTTGGAAAATGCGTTGTCCAAATGCAGTGAAAGTACACAAAGTGATTTCGTCATTAGTGTTATAAGAAAACTTAAGGACGTAAATCTTGCAGTTAATTATTTGAAATGGTCCGAGAAGAAAACTAATCAACCACATTGTCCTGAAGCATATAACTCGCTCCTTATGGTGATGGCAAGGAGTAAGAAGTTTGATCAAATTGAACAAGTTTTTGAAGAAATGAGTCTTTCTGGTTTTGGCCCATCCAATACTTCATGCATAGAGCTAGTTGTAAGCTGTGTCAAGAGTCGTAAGTTAAAAGAAGCTTATGATCTGATTCAGCTTATGAGAAAATTCAAGTTTCGCCCTGCGTTTTCTGCTTACACAACTCTAATCGGAGCTTTATCCACTGTTCATGAACCTGATCTCATACTCGCACTATTTCATCAAATGCAAGAGTTAGGTTATGAAGTACACGTGCATCTTTTTACAACTGTGATCCGTGTATTTGCAAGGGAGGGTAGGGTTGATGCTGCTCTCTCTTTATTAGATGAGATGAGAAGCAACTCTGTTGATGGTGATATCGTTCTGTACAACGTCTGTATTGATTGTTTTGGTAAGGCGGGAAAAGTAGATATGGCTTGGAAATTCTTTCACGAAATGAAAGTTCATGGAATCATGCCTGACGATGTCACTTATACTAGTATGATCGGTGTTCTATGTAAAGCTAATAAACTCAATGAAGCAGTTGACTTGTTTGAACAAATGGAGCAACATAAAAAAGTCCCCTGTGCATATGCTTATAACACCATGATCATGGGCTATGGGATGGCTGGGAAGTTTGATGAAGCGTTTCAGTTACTTGAGAAACAAAAACAAAAGGGTTCGATTCCAAGTGTTGTTGCATACAATTGTATTCTCACGTGTCTTGGAAAAAAAGGGAAAATAGACGAGGCGTTGACTTTATTCGAGGAAATGAAAAAATACGCATCGCCTAATTTATCAACATATAATATACTCATAGATAATCTTTGCAAGTCTCGGAAGCTTGACATTGCATTAAAGATTCAAGACTCCATGAAAGAAGCAGGTTTGTATCCCAATATTTTAACCGTAAATATAATGATTGATCGACTGTGTAAGTTTCAACAACTTGATGAAGCGTGTGCCATATTTGAAAACATTGATCATAAAGCGTGTCCTCCAACTGATTACACTTATTGCTCACTGATAGAGGGACTGGGTAGACACAGTAGGGTTGATGATGCTTATAAGCTATACGAACGGATGAAGGAAAATGGTATAATTCCAAATGCGGTTGTTTATACATCTTTAATCAGAAACTTCTTTAGGTTAGGAAGAAAGGAAGATGGTCATAAGATTTATAAAGAAATGATTCGTGGTGGAATCATTCCGGATTTAACCCTTTTAAACACTTATATGGATTGTGTTTTTAAAGCTGGTGAAACTGAAAATGGTCGAGCTTTATTTCAAGAAATCAGGAATCATGGTATTGTTCCGGATGCCCGAAGCTACTCGATACTAATACACGGGTTAATAAAATCTGGCCTTGCTCGTGAAACCAGCAAGTTATATAATGAAATGAAGAAACAAGGTTGTGGTTTTGATACACTCGCATATAACACTGTTATTGATGGGTTCTGCAAATCGGGTCAAGCAAATAAGGCTTATCAACTTCTAGAAGAAATGAAAGTGAGGGGATTTCCACCAACTGTAGTGACATATGGGTCAGTAATTGACGGGCTTGCAAAAATTGACCGCCTTGATGAAGCTTACATGCTGTTTGAAGAAGCTAAATCAAAAGGCGTTGAGTTAAATGTTGTTGTGTACAGTAGTCTCGTTGACGGGTTTGGGAAAGTAGGTAGAATCGATGAAGCGTATTTAATTATGGAAGAGTTGATGCAGAAAGGACTGACACCTAATGTTTACACATGGAATTGTTTACTTGATGCATTAGTGAAAGCAGAGGAAATTGATGAAGCACTCGTATGCTTTAATTCAATGAAAGATTTAAAGTGTATTCCAAACGCTATCACCTACAGTGTTATCATAAACGGTTTATGTAAAGTTAGAAAATTCAACAAAGCCTTTGTCTTTTGGCAAGAAATGCAGAAACAAGGGCTACAACCGAACGTGATCACTTATACAACAATGATTTGTGGTCTTGCTAGAGCTGGAAATGTATTAGAGGCTAATCGTCTTTTTGATAGGTTTAAGAAAAGTGGCGGTATTCCTGATTCGGCTTGTTATAATACTATGATAGAAGGACTTAGTGTATCAAATAGGGCAATGGAAGCATACTCGTTATTTGAGGATACCAGATTGAAAGGATGTAATGTATATCCCAATACTTGTGTTGTACTTATGGATTCGTTGCATAAGGCTGAGTGTCTTGAGCAAGCAGCGATTGTCGGTGCTGTGTTGAAGGAAACTGCTAAAGCTCAGCATGCTTCAAGGTCTATGTAACAACAATCAATTTTTTTTCTAAGGTTTGTTTTTCTTTGCCAATCATGTGTAGTAGCATTTTTTGACATGCTTTTACAAAATAGTTTTGAATTTTTGTTCAACATGAAGGTGTTTAGTCTTGCTTAGTTTTATTGTTATGATACTTTATATGTATCGGTTTCTACTGTTTCATAGTTTTTTCTACCATTTCAGTTTGAAATATGCACAAAGCTTTAATAAGATAGACCACAAGCTGATATATGAAAGATGGATTCAAAACTGATCGCTATTCGGTTAGAAGGGGCAGTTTTTGCCCAAATTGTCACTTTTCATTGATCTATTGGTTTTGTTGGGGGTGACATTGCAATATCGCATATCCAAATGTGTCGAAGTGGGCTAGAGTAAAATACTTGCATTAGCATTATCTGGTTATACAACGCCCAATGTGCCATAGTCCTGCAGACACAAGTCCCTCATTGATCATATATTTTTGGTCGATTGGTCATCTTTTGCGCTCAAATCCCCTCGACAATTACCATCTCTACTTAAATCCTTATGTGAATCGTCTTCTAGAGTCGAGTTCCTTTACAAGCGGATTGTCATCCTCCACCTGTACTCATCATTTCACACCATCATCCTGTTTGTTGGATACATTGAACTAATTACTTCAAATAGGAGCAAATAGTAATATCCTTGTAGCTGGGGTCTATGATGCCGTAAGTACTTTTTAATCTTTTGAGTGGCAACAAGTAATAAAAACAAAAGCCGACTCAGCATTAAATTTCATTCAATTGGTAAATGTTCATTTGAATATGTTAGAGCATCTGCAATGGAAAAATCTTTAAAGACTTTTTGCATTTAATGCATTTAATGCAAAATGCATTTAATGACTAAAGCTTTGAGCAAAGACTTGAGGTTCACTAAGTCTTTGAAGAAAAGCTTTTCAAAAAGCTTTTGAAGCAATGCAAAAAATCTCATAAAATGACTTTTTGAAATAGTAAAAAGCTTTTAAAAGCTTTACCCATTGTGGATGATTTTATGTCGGCCAATAAGAATAATACTACAAGAAAAGGTGTCTCTCTAGTAAAATTTGAGAAATAGATATGCCTTCAACTAAGCTTGATAAATATATTGTTTAATTAGATTATGATGGCATAACATTATTAGCTTAGAGAAAATATAACTTACATATCAAAAGTTATGCGCATATAAATCTCAGCCACTTATTTTTTATTAAGAAAAAAAGAGACTAATTAACATTTTTTTTTTATAAAAAATGCAATTACACTCATCTTTTGATAATTTAAATATTTCATGAATCGCTATCTATAAAAAAAATAAATTATACCGTCACGACAGACATTTTATTATATTTCAATAGACGGAAACTTTCAAATAATTTTTACGAATTATTAATTTTTCTTTCATTTTATTAAGATTAAAATTCGTATGACATATCACATGTGATTTAACACTAATATGAAAATTCAATCACTAAAAACTGTACTAAAATTGGCATATTTATTTGTGTATAAATCAAAAACTTTTCTCGTTTTTGCAATAAAAAACACACGTTCATAACTTTCCAACTATATATCACACTGTATATAGATTATAGATTATAGCAGTTAATTTATGAAACTTTTATATGGGAAAAAAATGACATGTGGTATAAATCACATGGTAGTAATAATCACTTGTGGTTTTTTTGTGTTTTATTGACGAATTAACTGCACTAATCTACAATTTGAAATATAATGTGTTATATATAGTTGAAAAGCAATGAATGTCTAGTTTTAGGGAAACAAAAATGATAATACTTCTAGAATTTTTAGAACTTTGTAAAAAAAGTTATGTTCATTTTACTATATGTTTATTCGACTATTCAAATTAATATTAAATCACATGTGATTTCTCGTGCATGTTTCAACAACGAAAAAAAGACTAAAAAACGTGAAAAAGTGACAAAAAAAAGTTGTCGAAAGTATATCTAAGTGTTCGTCTATTGAAAGATAATAAAATGTCTGTCGTGCCGGTATACTTTGTTTTGTCTAATAATTAACAATTCATGAAATATTTAGTGTAATTGCATTTTTTATTAGAATTTTAATTAAGCTCTTGAAGACAAATGATTTAGATTTGTCCTTAAGTATACAAGAAATTTTTGATATATAAATAATCTATTCTCTACTTATTGCCTTTGTTTAAGAAAAAGTTTAAACAGACTCTCATTTTAGTCATAGTCGAAACAAAGATTAGAGTTTGGTGGATGTTGGATACCAATAAGAAAAATTATTACTTGTCCCCTAACCATTTAATCACAAATTCACAACCATAATGTTCTATAATAAAATAAAAATTGGGACTATATATGTTACATAGATATTATAAAGTATTGTCTAACAAAGGAAACATTCTGAAGCTAATTATTGTTGGTTAGCGTATGTCTGTTGTACATATTTCCAATTGTTTTGACCCGTTCTTTTAAAAATAATTGTAACAGTTTGTCATTTTCTTTTGAGCTCGTTTTGGAAAAACTACAAGCTGAAAGATCGAGATGTGGCCTTTGTTTGTTAATTTTTCACGTTCTAACATCTTTGTTTAGCGTTAAATTAATTATGAGTTTTAAAGTTGAGGTTGTAAACCTTAAAATCAGCTTAGTTGACATTGCCATCTTAGTAATGATCAAGGGTGAACCAAGGACTCTAAGTCATCAGGTGAATAAATTATTATTATTTTTTTCGAGAATAAAGTAAAAAAAAAAATGAACTAAAATGTACGATTAACTTAAAACTAATAAACAAATTAAGAAAACATATATTCTTTTTGATATAGTAGTCGATTAACTAAACATGACATGTATTTGTGTGACACAAAATTTCAGGACCAAGTTTATTTCAAAAAATTAAGATTTTTTAACGAAATTTACACTAAGCGGTAAACATTTATCTGATTGTTGTGAACCTTCATGAACCCCTAGGTCACCCCTAGTGATGATACCAATATAATTTTAACTTTGTGTTAGTTTTCATTTATCTGTATATTACAATAATTGTTTGCCTTTAAGAAAACGAATATGCATTTTCTCCACTAATTGGTCCTCCCACAATCTCAAGATGTTCCCATGTATCTTGGATTATTTCGACATGATATCACTAAAAGTTTAAAACTTGATTATCGCATCTAAAAACAGTAAACGTTTTGTGCATTCCAATTTTTCAATATATATGTTTTCTAATTACTCTATTGATATGTATACATTACAGGCAAAGTTCAATATAGATATAATATTTGTTATATATTCAATGAATCAATTCTAACCATTTTTTTTTTATCAAAACAAAAAATATAAACTTTCACCATTTAAAAAAAAATCAAATATCTCGCAAACTGTTAATTATTACGTAAAAAAAATCATTCAATCGCGACAAGAATTAAATTATCTTTCTATAGATATACATTATTATATACTTTCGACCATTTTTTTTTTTCAAAATTTTCGTCCAGAAAATTCACACGTGATTTGTAAAAATCACATTAATATATGATTTTTCTGGGCGAAATTTAAAAAATAAAAAAGTTCGTCGAAAGTATATAGAAATGCATATCTATAGATAGATAATTTAATTCTCGTCGCGATGGTGTATTTTTTGTAGCTTGAAGATTTATCGTTTGCAAGATATATTATTTTTTTTAAAAAAAGGGTGAAAATGGTTTTTTATTAATGTAGATGAAAATTTGATTACTCATATTAGTTCTTTTAATTTATGACAAATATGAAATTTATATTGATATCAACTCATACGTTGTAACTTGTAAATTAAGAAGACTACACCTTGAATATCAACAACATCTAATAATAAGAGAAGATATGAAATGAAAAAACTAATTCCTCTATTGACTAATAAGAGAGCCCAGTTTTAAAATCGAGCCTAATAATAATAATAATAATAATAATAAATAAATAAATAAACCGCGTAAAAAACATTTAAATTTCATTCATCAAAATAAATATGTATAAAATACATGTGCCGATTTTGTAAAATAAAAAGGGTAATCAACAAAACTTTTGTTGTAAAATTTTAAACAACTTTTATAAACTTAAATAAACTTATAAGTTTTCATGTTTTTTAATAACTTTTCTAAATTTAATAAATGTCCTTCAAGACTTTAACTTTATACCCAAATAGTGTGTGTATATATATATATATATATATATATATATATATATATATATATATATATATATCCCAACCTATAGAGTGTTTCGGAATGATGACATGACAACTAGAATATTGGGTGGAAGAGAGAGAAATGCCATGTCACTAGCCACGCTGGCAGAAAGCTTTGACCACAATATTTGTTATTCAATATCTTTAATTCTCCTCTACAATCATTCCTCTGATCATGATTCTCTGTCATCTCCAATCTCTGTCATCTAATTCTTATATCAATTTATTTTCGCCTACTTCTCTCAAAATATATTCTTCCTCTATTCCTTAAACCATGAACACCCTTAACCCTTCAATCAAATCACAACCGGATAGTACGAATGAATTAAACATTATCAATAAATTGGGATAAATCAAGAGCATACCAATATCTTAGATTTATAATCTTTAACCGCAATCTATTTATGCACTGGTGGAAGTGGTTTGGTTTATATGGAATTGGTTTGGTTTTCTTTTGGTGGTTAAAAGCTACCCTGTTCCGATCGATTATGTGTATCTATTATTGACAGTAAATTATTTCGGCGACCTAATTGACGGCAACTATTTTCTGGCAACCTGAGTGATGATAATGCTAAGATTGTATAAATTACAGGTTATTAATCTAATTTTGATAATTTTTCATGTAAATTACATATTTTTAGGAGAATCTGTTAATCATCTGTTTCGATATATTAATTTAATAAGGAGATCACAGATATTTTTTTCTTGTCAATTACATATCAAATATGTTTTTCTTGAATTCTGGCGGCATCACGAATACCAAGAACCGTCCGGCTATCTTGAATACTAATTTAGGTATGCGATAACTTTTTTTTTTTTTTTTTTTTTTTTTTTTTTTTTTTTAATTTTAATATTATTTCCTGATTAAAGATTAATGTTTAGTTCTTATGCATTTATCCGTTTAATCAATTTACGACATCAATTTCCAGCTACGTTGATAACCTTATCGCATTAGAAAGGTATGAATTACAATCAAAGTAACCAATTTTCATTGTATTCATATATAAAAGGTTTGAATCATTGACTAAGATTCGAAAGGTTTAAATCATTGACTAAGATTCAAAAGGCTATCTTCATCGTGATGAGTTTATATCACGGCATCAAGTAATGTTTTAATTTAGAATGCTAATTTACAACATCAATTAACGTTTTTTATTTTGAATACTAATTTTCTGATAAAAGATTTATATTTATTTTTTATTGCAGTTATCCGGTCAATCATGTTATGTCATCAATTTTCCGATGAACATAATGATTAAAGTATGAATTACAATCACGTATTTTTTTTCAAAATAATTCAAAAATATTCATATATTTGATTTAATGATTTGATGTGATTTGATTTGTGTGGCTTAGGAAGCAAAAATTTCAAATTTGAAATTTGAAATTTGAAATCTACACATTTAAACTTATGACTACAATTTAGGAAGTGTTGAGCATCTCATTTAGCTAGGCGTTTTGTTGAGAATTTTTTGGGATGAAAATCTATTTTCAAATCAATGTTTAGCAAAACTTATAAGCCATGTCATTTATACCAATTCATGTTTGTTGATTAATTCAAATTATTCATGTTTGTTGATTAATTTTAATTCTTCATGTTTTTTAGATGGTGATGGTGAATATTTTTTGGTCAATAATTTAAAGTTGAATCATTTCTAAATTGTATTTCAATTATATTTAAGTAGCCATATTTGATTTTTTTTAAATGTATACTTTTAAAAAATCAAAAATGTTCTTATAAAAGATAATCGAAATTACAGCTACATTTTAAATTTAAAAAACCGAAATATCCTTTTCTTATTTATAGTCGAATTTTAATCAAATTTTAATACATTGTTAACCATGATTTCATCTTATAATTTATGTTTCATCTGTTAAGATTCTTTAAACTGATTATTTTTCGTTATTTCTGCAGACTGAAATGATGTCAGCTGCCATAGATGATGTTATTGACGATGATGAAGTTGAATATGTAACCGATGAGCTTGCAAACCAGGTAAACTCTAAAAAGCAATTATTTTGAGCGTGTAAGTGCAACTTAATATTAAGCTCACAAACATTATTTTGCTATATGTGTGTTACCTTTTTATGTATATTCCACAGCACCCATACGGTTTTTAACCCTTTCATTACTGAAAAAGTCGCTAGGATGGGTATTATTGTTGTTGTATAAGGTTTGGCAATTTCGGTTGGGGACTGTATAAGGTTTGTTGACATGGCAAGAAAAATTGGAAAAAGAAAAGGATAAGGTTTGTTGGCAAGAAAAATTAGGAGTTTAGGACTAAATTCAAATGGAAAAAGAAAAGGATAAGATTTGTTGACAATGTTTTTTTCTTCTTCTTTTCGTTGATTATGGTTCAACTATGGTAGAAGGTGAAACACGGAGAAGACCAATTTCGGCAACCGGAGGCTACTCACATGAAAAAAATGATGCATGTAATGGCTAAAAAAGTTTCAAAGTATAAGATGGTTTACTTCATATGTATGCAAATTAATTCTTTGTTAGTAATGCTATTTGTTTAACTTTAGGTTCTTCAAAAGATATACATAAGGTAATTCTTGTTGATGATAAAAAAATGAGGTAAGTTGTGTAGCTCAAATTTAAAAGTCTTTATTTTTTTTTTATCATTTGTTCATCTAAAGATGGACTCTTATAGAACTCACACTGGCTTTATGTAGGCAACAAAAAAGATTTTAGCACGCCAGTTGGTCAGGCTTAAACAATAAATAACCAATCTACAAAGTAGTCGAGCTCAAATGCGAGGCATATCGACCCATACACATGTATATCGTTAAACTCAAACTTCTTTCTTATGATAAAGTAGGCTAAAAGTGTTGTCCTTTTCTTAAATTTTTTTTATTTTTTTTTATTTTTTTATTTTTTTTTTTCATGCATTAGCTGCACATTCTTCGATAGATAATGGGATGAAAGGTGCTACTAAGGCAATACCATTCTGATTTTCGTAATAACTAATAAGTTCTAATTAGATTAATGCGAATATAGGCAGTTGTTAAAGGTTTGTTGAAACTGAATGATTTAAGTCCTATGTCACATATCAGAACAGAAAGATGAAGCTTATGCAGAAAGAATTTTTGTTAGTTATCGTAAATTGTGTACAAAGTCTTGGTTGTTATTGTATTTTGTTTGAATTTTCAACTCATGAAATTAATGTGTACACAATTTTGATTTTTAATGTTTTATATTTGAAAGTAATCATATTTGAATATTTGGACAATTCAGTGGATGGAGCAGTGATAATTAAACAACTGGGGAAGCTGGGGTAGTAGTAATGAAGTAGCAGATAAAAAGGGATGCACAAGCAACTGCTGGTGGTCAAACTGCGAGTTGGGTGAAAAGGAGGTACGTGGAAACATATCAGGTGGAAAGCAAAGGAGATAAGAAAAAGGAGGTACGCGGAGTTGGATGAGGCTTGGAACTTATGTGGTTCCTCTGCAGCAAGCTATGCTTGCCTCGCGATCCAAACTGATGGTATATTCTCCTTTTAATCAGCGGATTCTTATTCAATGCATTATCTTCTCATGTGATTTGGGTAATATAAAGTATATTTAACAAGGAAACATATCAGATGATAGCATAAACCCATATACATGTAAAGGATCATTTAAGTTAGTTAAAATATCGGAAAAACATGTATTTTTAGTATAACATTAGGCATTAGAAGATGCAAATATGCTACAAATGGTATGCAAATTAATGCTATGTAACTATGCTTATAAAGCAAAGAAAATGGTTATTTTTTACAAGTTTGAACTTCAAGTTTAGGTAACTGCTCTTTCTCTTTGAATTTTTAATTGAATTATGATTTATAAATGAATCGTGGCATCATGTGGATATTATTTTTTTCATGGCAACTGTGATTTTAATAAGATATCACAAATAAGATAAATAGGGCATTATGATGCCCTGTTCATGCCTATTATTCTGGCACGTTTAGCTAAGTAACTATGTGGCTATATGATTATTTATGCATGATAGGCTGTGTTTTAGTATATTACTGCATCTTTTAAAAAAATGTTTTGTACACATAACAGTTATTTTAATGAGATCTATAGATGTAGGTTGTGCTTCATGCTCAACAAAAAATATATTGCCTAAAAGAGGAACTGAATTCGTTAAACAAGAATCACGGGTCTATTTTGGAGCAATTTGCTTTTGTAGGGTTGAATGCTAAAAGCTTAGGATGGTTTGTGAAGAAATTGCTGGATGACAATGCTAAATTGAAAGTAGAATGGAAAGCCGAAAGAACCGCAAAAGAAGATTTACTCAAGAAATTGAAGACCAAGTACTGAAGTAACATGATGTTTTTGCATCAGGTAACCACAAAAATAAAGTGTATTAATTAGGATATTGCAGCATAAGGTGTGTTTGGTTTAGGCTTATGCAGAAATAGCATGAGTTTGGATGAGGTTTTAATAGGAATGAGGAGTGTTTGGTTCACGTTATAACAAGAACAAATTGTGTTTGGAGTGGATTGCAAGTGCGTTTCACAAGTAGGAAGTAAAAACCGATCTTTTTGCAGACTAAATATGTAGGTTACTGTAAGGAAAAAGGGATGTTTAAAATAGAGAAAAAATGTTACTCGTATATCAGGTCAGCACATAAAGAAGGGGTGTTTTGAAATTCTTACAATTTGGAAATTAAGTTACTGCATAAATTGATAATACTAAGTAGAAGGTTTCCATTTATAATAAAATACTAAAATGTCATGACAGGAGTTCTAATACATTTTTCAACTTGAAGGTTTCCATAGCCATTTGATCCTTGAAAAGTCGGTGCCTATCACTATCACCTAAGATGACAATGAAGATAACCATATGTGACTAATGTTGGTTCTAAGTCCATTTTTCACTTGATACACTTTGCGCAGTAAGTCCAATTTTCAATCTTCTTGAAACACCTCTTTTAGAAATAGCATTACATTGTTTAATTGGTTTTGTTATGAAAAACATGACATGTACATTCCTGTTAACAACATGGTGATTGCTCACGCTAGCGATGGTAATAAAGAAGCAGTGACCTTTTGAAGATTTGAAGCTAACATGGAATAAAGAAGCAAAGATCCCTTATTAGCACAGTAAATACATACTTTATAGGGAAAAATGAATAAAGAAAAATGAAATTATTTGTTGTTGTACCCACCGAAAAGAACATAATTAATAAATATAATTGTATCCATTATTTTATTATGTTACACGTAATTAACGAAGAATCATATCACTACAAAATATCTGATAATTGACTTGAAATTTACTGAGACAGGGTGTCATAACAAGTTTTTTCATGACATGAATTCCTTAATTATACAATTCGGACTCGACGAAAATGGAGTAGCTTTTATGGTTAACATCATGCTACTTGCTGGCGAGAAAAAAGTGTCATACCACGTTTCGCAGGACTCGATGATGAGGATGAATTTGATGATCGACTTAGAGAAATGGAAGAACGGACAAATGTTATGCAACGAACGAGAAAGCAGGCAAAAAAGACAATTGCTAGACGAAAAGAGAAGGTTTGTTCTTTATTTTATCAGGTTACGTAATTAGGTTGTAGTTTGTGCCAAGTTTTGTTTTTTTGGTTGTATCTTTTGACTTTGCATTGGACTATGACTTTGCAGTATACAAAACAGAAATCAACTAGAATGAAAAGTGACATAATGGAAGATGGTGAGTCAAAACTTCATAATAACTACGGCAAGAACCCTAATTCATTGTGACGCATTACTTCTGCTAACAACTAAATATGATATTGTTAGTGGACATTATACGTTTCAAAATTGGCTATCATGTTATAGGTGAAGTTAGTCACTTATTTTTTGTTACATGGTCTTTATGATTTATATTATTGAACTTGAATTTCAATCATAAACCAGTACACTTTAATAATAAATCAGGTTCAGTCGATGGGATTTTAATTCTGGCCACTCTTTTTCTATTGATGAATCAAGTATGATTGGGGAGAGTAATGTCGTGTCTAACCTTGATTTATGCTATATTATATTTTATCTCTGTAAATTTTAGGTAGATAACATAGGTTTTCATGGGTGACAGGTTCATAAAGATCACAAATCGGCATTTTAAATGTATCAGGACAAGGTGCAGATGACTATGGTACAATGCTGGTATGAGTTACGCTATTTCATCTTCCAAATTACTTATGCTTCTTTTAATGAGATTTCTAGAAAAAAGGTTCAATCTTGTGATGTCCAATTATATGTTACCATTTTTTCGCCTTAAGTGAAGTACTTGTGAATATAATGTTATGTGATAACATTTCATCTTTGTAATAAGAAACTTATGTAATATAACACTTGCTTGCATTGCATATGAGCAATTGTTTGTTGTGTAAAGTAAACCGAATTATTAATCTTCAAAGTTAGTGGTATTATGATTGTATATAATTTAGTCTACAAAACAAGAAAATGGTAAATACTCCACTCCAAGTAACAAAATTGATGAAAGAAATTTACGAAACTATCTAAAAAGAACACTGCTCCGGAAAATTGTAATTGACAAACCACACAAAGCAGGTTTTCTTATGTCCAACGAAGATTGTTTGAATGGTTTAAAAGACTTATCTACACTTGCAAGCTTCTACACCCGATCAATATACATGATATTTAAATGCCGAGACACTTCTTCAAACCGAAATTTTGTCAAAAGTTAGGCTTTTTATAAAGGGTCCTAATTTTTTTGCATGGTCAGTTTTTTTTGTTTGTTAAGAGCAAATAAGGGTTGAGAATCCTTTTTTGCGACTGAGAGGGTAACTATTATAAAGAAATTTCATCAACTGGATTCGTACTTAAAAAAAAAAAAAAAAAAAAAAAAAAAAAAAAAACCCTTGTTTCTCTCTTTGGCGATTTTCCTAAACCCTACCCCTCTTATCGATTTTTTTCACAAATCTGTCTATTCTCTTGCGTTTTTCTTGCATGATTCTGATTGAGTTATTGATTAACATTCTTTGTTAATTGTTTCTCTATTGGATTCGTACTTTAATTCACAAGTTCTAGCAGATTTTTGAAAATCGTTTTTAGGGTTTGTTTGATCATTTTTTTTTTTATTCCAAACCGACTTAGGGATTCTCATTGATTTCTTTATTCTAAGTTGGTTTACTGCTCATATAAGGTCCTGATTTCATTGTTTTATCACATTATTTGATCGAATAATATGGGGGCTGGTTAGGTTGTTAGGCGTTTTACCTCAAAACCCTAAGCGATTAGGGTTTTATTCATAGATCCCTGTTTGCATGCGTGCTGGTTGGTAATTGATTTTCTGTTCGTGGGTTATTGAGAGATGATGAATAAGGGTTTCTTGAATCCTAAGGATGCAACCGATGCTTCCAAGAACAAGAATACATCTGATGTGGAGATGAAAAAGGGTAGTGGGACAGGTGATGTTGTTGATCTTTCGACCATGGAAACGGAGTTCCCTTCTGCATCCAGTTTGAGCAACATGGTTAACTTTTTTGGTGGTAATGGTGGAGATGTACAAACAACCCCTTTACCATGTGATGTACGTGAACATGGTCCTGAACAAGTGAAGTTGGTTTCACTTGATTCGTATGCTAATGTTACCATGGATGCCTCTAAGGGAGTATCTCTAAACGAGGGTGGAATAGAGCCTACCCAATATCAATCATTCCAAGATTTCCTTGATGCTAAGGAAAATCATGCTCAGGCTCTTCCTACTTCATTACCTCAGGGTGCTGCTTTAAATAACACTCCAAGTACTCTAAAACAGCCTACTACTACGAGTACTACCAATGTGAAGACGGTTTCTTTTGTGGGTGCTATAGTTGCTTCTGATGAACCTAAGAAACACACGTCAAACTTTCGTACGCTGGAGTGTAGTAAGAAAGCTAATGGTGTGGATCTTTCTGTCCCGATGAAAGTGGTTGAAGAGGTAAACACTAGGTTTGAGAATACTTTGTATGGGTATTTCCTTGGTCAACGCCTTGCGTTCCCTGTTGTTGATTATTTTATTTGTAATGCGTGGGCTAAGTATGGTATCCATAAGGTAATGATGAATGCTACGGGTTTCTTTTTCTTTAAGTTCAATTCTAAGAAAGGTGTTGATGATGTTCTTGAAAACGGTCCTTGGTTAATTCGGAATGTACCTATTATTCTTAAACCATGGACATTGAACACCAATTTACTTAAAGAGGATTTGACTAACATTCCAGTGTGGGTTAAATTCCATGATGTTCCTCTTGCTATGTTTTCTGATGATGGTCTTAGTCTTC